>JBBPDC010000109.1:6799324-6820120 GCA_037974485.1 Hemigrammopetersius urotaenia | reverse complement strand
CTTTATACATATATTTATATACATACATATTTATTTATAAAACCACAAAAATAAGTGGGTTCAAATGACTCTTTTCTGTTCAAGTGTTCAAGAAATTCGTGTCCTGTCTGTGTCCATGTCAGATTGCTCTGGTGTAATCCTATTAGCATTCACTCAAGCACAGTGCCTACTAAGAGGTTTACAAAGGTTTCCTGTCAGATCATTCCATGCTCGTGTTCTCGGTCTCAACAATAAACCTAGCTACACTTTCTTTTGTATATGTATATATAATTAAAAATGGCACTTTGATTTTGGACAAAGAGGACTACCAAGTAATCCAGACCTGATTGAGGCTATTTTGACGGCACATTGTAGTAAGCCTGAGACTTGGCAATGGCGGCGAATCAACTGGATGATGTAATCCAAAGATGGGTGAGTGATCAGAAAACCATCTATACACATGAGACAGTATTGAAATAGAGGTAGTCTGAAGGTAAGAAGGTGTCTGTATTCAATATACTCAACCATCAACACATTTAGATTTTAATCATATCATGTGTTAGTATATTGCTGTGACTGAAAGAAATATAACAAATGGTTGGATTTTTTCAATATGAAAAATTTATTAATAGTGTGAGTCAGTAAAATCTATTTAAATAGTAAACATATTCATTTTTTAGAGAACAACCAAAGAAAAAGATCTGAAACCTGAAGATCATGAACTCTTTCTGAACATTGGTTGCACCTGCATTGCTCAAGGTGACAGTGCACAACTGCTGGACTTCATCAAAGAGGAGAAAAATAAGGTGAATACAGACATGAATACATGACATTACATAAAAATGCAAACGGGGGCTTCAAAGTGGTGAAATCATTGGGCCCTGTCATCAGGAGACTCCCAGTGATGCCACAACCATCTAAAACCAAGTGTCGTATTTCAGGGATGAGTTACCTGTAAAACTTGACTGCTTTATTACATCAAGCTTAATACCAAAATAAGAAACAATAGACTAGTTTCCCAGATATGAACCATTACACACAACTCAGGCTCATTTGTGTGACATCATTCTATTCACTGGGGACAGTGGTGCTCTTTGAGTAGCTGCCTCTACAGCCATCCCTTTGCTCTAATTCCTAGCTGACTGGCCTCTTCACCCTTGGGTGTGGGAATGTTTGGTCGAAAATCAGTCAGATTTCTCGCTCCACTGCAAACCCTCAGTAGCAGCAGTCCATTAAGTGCCCCTGCTTCTTCTGTTCCTTGCACTGTTCCCCTCTTTCATGCATACAGAGTCTCAGGAGCATCTGCATTGTGTTCATCTCAAACCAGAGCTTAAAATACATCAGATGGATCAGAGTCTGGAAAGGCCGATTTAAAATGCCAAATCAGTGTCCAGTGTACTTTTAGTAATGCAATGAACACAGAATGATGGATACTCTGTTTTCCAGGACATTGTGAGGTCTATGGGTAGTGGTCTCCTAGGACCTCTGATTAAAGAGGCTGTGAGGAAGGATAGGGACCCTGTACACTGTGAGGATATTATCTCCTACCTGGTGCAGGTGAGGACAGACAAATGAATCTAACCATGATTGATTTATAGTGTCATGTGGTTTGACGGCGGCGCAAAACTAGTGAAATTTTGCCTTCTTCAGATCTGCAATGCAAACAACCTCCTGGATATTCTGTTGAAAGAAATGGAAGGTGCTGATCCCGATGCCATTGCCAATACCATCATCCTTCTCATGCGGCATATTCAGCCAGGTAATAAGACATCTGCCATAGGTAAAATGATAACTTGAATGGAAAATGATAGGTAGAAATAATGTCTTGACTTCCTTTAATACAAAATAAACATTTGCACACTCTTCATAAGTGACCATCTTTTTCAAATGATAATTGTTTTAGTAAGCGACTTACAACTTTAATAAGTAATTTAAATCTTACAGTAAGCAACTCTTTTTTGTGATAAAATGTTTAATATGCTTTGTAATAAACAAAAGGCACAATCTGATTCACTGTACAATCCAACCCTAATTTATTATTGCCTAGATTATAGTTACTGAGAATCGTAGAATGTGGCTCCCTCTGCTGTCTATTCAAGTGTTTCCAACTCTTCCCCCGACAGTCCTGACAAGGCTGGGTGATTCAAAAGCCCCCTCATTGGGCCTGGTTCTGGATGCTCTGCAGAAACAGATTTCTAAGTTACCTGTGCCATATTCACGCAAACAGGAACAGGAAGACAAACATGGGCTCTGTCGCTGCTGCACTGCACTGCTGACCTTTGTGCAGCCATTTGTACAGGAAATCAAATGTGAAGACACTAAGAGTCCAGTCACAACCAGATATGATGAAAGACTGAAGACTGTGCTCCTCAAATTGTAGGTTTTCATTACACTTAACACACATGTTAATTCTGAATGAGGGAAAGTTTTCTTCTTGCAAAGTTTGATTAAAAACATGCAATTTGCTTATAGCTGCATGGAAAGTCTAAGAGAACCTCTCCTTGAAGCTCAACTTGACAGAGAGGCTGACACTACACAAAACTCTCCCCTCTGGAACTTTGCTGCAGAGATAATGGTGAGCACAAGCACATGTCTTTTCTACAATGAAAAGCACTGTAGCTCTGAAAAATGAACACCATATCTTTTTTCTTCTCCTTTAAGGCCATTCTGTCAGCTATTCAGGAGCCTCTGCCCAAACTATTATTCTACTATCCTTTGAAAGGGAAAGAAAATATGGCCACTACGAAGAGAGACGACAGCCATCCAACTGAATCAAGGGCTTGTCTGGCTTACTTGCTCTTTGTCCAGCTTATCGCCATGGAAGTGTTCCCGGCAGTCTATAGGTAGGTTACATAAAGATCTCAAGGCTCCACAAAATGTAACAAGTCTCTTAGCTTTACTCATTGCTGAAGAAAGTACAGAAGTCTACTGGCCCTGCAATAAGAAGGTTGTGGGTTCAAATTCCAGGACCTCTAGTGGCACCAATGAGGTACCCTTGAGGAAGTTACTGTTCCTGCACACTGCTCCCCAGGCACCAAGTTGGTGGCAGCCCACTTCATGCACGACTCTAATGGACCACTTTACTATATGCGACATTGGACCTTCCAATCAGCAGAACCAATAAAAGATCTTGCATATGTATCTGTGTGTATCTTGGATGTGTACATAAAGATCTTATCGTATCTTATCTTAGAGAAACTTGTAATGGAAATTATATATGTGAGCAAATAAATTAATGAGCTGCATGCCTTGTAATATTGTGTTTCATATTGCAATTTTGTTTTCAGCCCTGTTTTTGTACTGCAATGTAACATGGAATACATCAGTATTTTGCTGAGCAGGTATGTCAGTTATAAAAAGTCTATGTTGCATTATAATGATGGCTACCAGCCTTAGAGGTTCATAAGTTGATTTTGTGTTTTCTTTCTTGCAGAAAAGATGAATCATGGATATTGAAAGGATTGGTAAGGGGTCACGTCTTTCATATTCAAAATATACAACCCCCTTGAAAAATTATAACAAATCTACTACTTGGCTAAGCTGTAATTGTTTCTGTCTCTAAAGGACTTGTATGTCAAAAGCTTGGAGAGGGTTCAGGATAGCAGCCTTCCAGTGCAGCTTTTGGAGCTGAGGGCCTTTTACAGTGCCCCCCAGGTAAGAGACATGATCTTTTTAAAAGAAAGAGCATGAATTATACAATATTATACAAGACATACAACATTTATAAATGAATTGTCTATTTTTGAGCTAAAATATTGTTTCGATAGCTTTAACACTGTAAGAAAGTAACATGTGGGTATGTTCTGGCACAGATTTTGGTTAAAATTATGGTTGAGTGTCCTCTCCAGCATTTGGTGAGTGTGGTGAATGAATAGATCAATTCATAAATTAAACTCTTACATGTCAGCACACAGGTTGTCTGTATAATTGTAATATTGCAACAAATCCCTCCTTATCTTTACAGAGAGCAAAAGCTCTTGTAGTGTTCCAGCTTGTCATAGAGAAGCTCGATGGAGAATCCAAGCATACATTTTTTAGGCATGTATTCTTTTGATTATCTACACTTTCTGTACAGATATTCAGTTTTAGAAAAATATTAAATCAAAGTACATATTTACTCTTTCGTTCTATGCTATTGTTTCATGGTCTTGCTTTTTGTACTTTCTCAGGTGCATCATGAGAACAAGTCAGCATGCAGGCGTGGAAAGTATCATTCTCAAAAACATCAAGAATCAAGTGGAACATTCATGCAAGGTTTGGCAAACAATATTTTAGATGCTTTAGACTTAGAAATCCAACTTAAAATCTGAACTGTAAAAGTTAAGCAAGTTGTTTTCATGTTTCTCAAAGTGAATTAAAGTTACTTACAAATGACTTTTTTAGATTCGTCATTTTTGTTCATAAAATATAGTGGTGCTATAGAGCTTGAGCCCTTTACATTAAAAAAACAAAACAAACAAACAACACACAGATAAATATGCTTTAGTTGTTACCCTTGGGTTTGTCAGCTCCAGGAATTATACGTCCTGCTTTTAGAAGGTTAGTATTGGACAAGCACGCCTGGGGAGAGTGGGAAAAAATTTGAACTTTCGCTAAATGCACAATATCTGTCTAACAGTGGATTGGTGAAGTCCAAACTCTTTGTGAAACAAATTCCTGCCTGCTGAAGACCCTCATAGTTTGCGAGAACATGGCAAAAAAGAAAGATCACACATATTCATACTTAATTGTCTAGTTGGTTAAAACTTCTTGACGCTAATTGTCCAGAGATTAACATTCTTTTGTCAACAATGGACAAGTAAATGTGTAAAAATGATCAACAGTAGGAGTAAATGCTTGGTTAATAAATGAATAAAAATAATTATTTGTGGTTTTTGTTTTATTGGGCCCTTTTTGTCTAAAATAACGACTAGTGTAAGACTTTATCACATAAAGGTCACTGAACAGTTTGATCAGTATCTTTACAGTTTCATATGTCAGTATCAGTATCTTTATGGTTTACTGTTGCTGAAAACACTTGTAGCTGACGAAGAATCATTTCTGCTCTGTCTCAAATATTGGAATTGTTTCTGTAGTCAGAAGACAGGGATGGTTGGTTTGAAGGGACATTATTGATATCCCTTCTTCGGGACACTGTAAGTCTACCCCAGGGCCCAGAGACTGACTTGCTTCATGGGATGGACAGGTGAGAAAGTTGACTTCTGTTTTTTTTTAAATAGTAGAGTTCCAGTGATTTCAAAGTGGACTGCATGTGTTTACCGGTTTGCGTAATAAATATTTCACGGTTTATTTGATTAACATATTTTTGTAATATCTAATACAACTGGAGACTTTTTATAATAAATAATAATGTATAATAAATAAATAATTTATCATAAATAAATAAATAATATATAATTATTTGGTATCAACATTTAGTCATTTTATTAACATGTAAATTAGTGGCACTGCAAAAAGTCAAAGCATTGTGTTTAGACAGGTATCATTCTTGGCTTCAGTCTTGGCTTCCCTTATAGAAAAGCCTCACACATTTCACATGTGAAGTGTCTAAAAACATGTGTTTGCAAGTGAACACTTTGAATAATGTTATGTGAAAAGAAATAACCTTTTTTCAAATGTTTTGTTATGTGTGATGTGCAAAAAGTGATTTATTCACACGTGAAATTCAGGCAAATGGCTGTTGATAACCAGCTGTATGATTTAATGAACTGGATTTGTATTTAGTGCATGTGTTGTATCTTCACATATTATACAAATATCCCATTTATCAAGCTACTGGGAGTTATAGTGCAATGTTAGAACTACCAAATGCTCAGGAGTGCAAGCTTGCCAGTGCTGTTGACATGAATTACCAGAATGGATATGCTCATCTGCAAAACAATCTAGACGACATAAATTGTAACCGAAGCTTGAACACGCACTGCATGTATGCCACCTGCTTCTGTTTTGAGACAATGTTTTATTAACACGATATCATGCCACACTGACAATCATTTATTGATGAGTGTAGTCAAATAAAATAGCCTTGATCCTGCAACACAGAGCATATGGCAGGCAGGTCCATGCTTAAGGGCAGATCTGGTGTCATTCCTAAATAACATCAACTTGAGTGACTGACATACTCCGCTCTAGATAATCTGTCTCTGATTACTTATACCTTCTACCTGTGTTGGGCAACATAAACTGATTTAAAACCACTAATTAACACTAATAATCTATTTGCCATAAAAGACATAGACCAAATGTTATAAAGTAAATTAGAACAATAATGTTGGATTGCCGGAACGTTGCTACTTTGGAAACTGAAGTTATATTGAACTTGTTTTTCTTTTTTTTTTTTTTATAATTTTTATTATTATTAACAAATAATAGAGAACTTTATACATCCAGAGAGAACTATACATTTTGTTTATCCCATGTTACAGAGAGTCAGTACCGTATGGTATACATATACATACACATACCAATGCCCATACACACACACATTAGAAAGACTGACTAAGAATTCATGGGAAAAAATCACAAATGAAGAAAGCAAAATCCTTCAACTTGCTATTTGACAAAGTCTGATCTCAGGGGAAAAAGATACTGAAACCATTTAGCCCAATGCCGTTCAAAAATGTCAATTTTTAATTGTAAGGAAAAGGTAACTTTTTCCATTTTATAAATGTCCATTCATATATTTATCCAGTCATCAAAAGTTGGTTGAATGTGCGTTATCCACTTTTTAGTCAACGCTTTTTTCCCAGCCGTCAACAGTATTCCCCATAGGTATCTACCAATATCTGTCATTTCTTGGGGCAGGTAATCTAAAAAAATAGTCTTAAAATCAAATGGAACTTTCGTGTCAAAAATAGTCTGTATTGTCGTATGTATGTTGAACTTGTTTTCAATACAGTTTCCCCTTTTTCTGTCTTGTAGGGTCATGGAGTCGCTAAATCTTCTGAGATATCTACTACTCAAAGACCAAAGGAAACCTGTAAGACTACTTTACAAAAAATAAATCAATAGAGACCTACATTGAACAAGTCTTGAACAAGGTTCTGTTAATCGACTAATGAATCTGTTTTCAGACTGCAGTATGGACAGATCTATGTGACATTGCAGAGAGCTACATAAAAATGCTCCGTGTGTGTCTGAGCATGTCAAAATCATACTATGGGACAGAGCTAAAGAGACTTCAAGAAGAAAAAAAGATCAAGGCAAAAGGTAAGAAAGTTGTTTTTACTTTTGGAACATTTGGTATTTTCATTTGGATCAAGAGTTCTTCATTCTCATACATATGTACTGGTGTTTGTTTGTATCTGTTTTTTTCTGTTCCCTTCAGAATTTAAAGAAGCTTCAGGGAAGACGTCGATCCAACATATGATTGTGCAAAATGAAATGTTCAGTGGAATGCCACCAGAGGCACAAGACAAGGTAAATTTGATAGCAATCAGGAAACCATATCTCACTTTTCTTCTGTACTTTGACAGAAACGGGTGGGTGTCAGAACTAGCTGAGCACTCTCACTTAATGAGAGATGTGAGAGGGGTGAAACATGATAGTAAAGGTTGATATTTTTTACTGGTGTATGGGGATGTAATCAATAATGAAGGCATTTTAGAGGCAAAAGTTATTAAATAATTATAGTAAAGAATGTCATCAAATGATAAATTATGTTAAATATTACCAAAACCAAATGTCTATGTTGACCTACAGATGTAATTTAATGTTGTAAATTAAATATTCAACAGTGTTTGGACTTAAAAACAAAAGAAATGACGGAGGTTGTTTTCGTAGGTTCTACAGTGTGCACTCGTGACATTTGACCTGATGGAGAGCCTTGTGGTCCGAATAGAGGAGCTCATAGAGGAGAGACCATGACATGAAACATCTTTTTTTCAGCAATTTTTTGTCAAGTAGTAAGATTTTATTATGGATTTAGAAGGTATGTGTGACATTGTTTCCATGTCATCCATGTATTACATTTCTTCAAAAAGAAACTGGCACTAATAAAAGGAAAACCCTTTTGACAGAACACATCTGTAACAATACATATTATAGATTTCAGTAGTGAAAGTCTCTATAGTAGCAATAATAAAACATATTAAAGTGTGCTTTTATATTATATGAGGGATATTCAAAATGTTTCTACACTTTTTAACTCTACTTATTAGGAATTAGGAATGTCCCTCATACAAACATGCTCACTTTGGCTGATGGAGACGTTTCAGCTGCATGTCACCTAGTAACTCCCAAACAGGGCTGCTTTCAATGATGCGAGATCGAGCTAAAGTCATCCTACTCCGTATGCCGTCCACATGTGGCTTGGTGGTGGCCTGCAATGTACACATGTACCATGAACATTCATAACGTGACAATAAAACTAATATGATAACTTGACAAGTGTGTATTTTTGCTCTGTATACGTATTTAATGAACTGCTATCCCAAATCAAATCAAATATTTGATGATGCCACATAAAACCAATGTGAGCACACAGTGCAAAAAACATACCTTAGCAATGGTCAGCACTGCCTTGACAATATCAGCGTTACAATGGACCGGTAAGATTTTGAGATTACTGCCAAAAAGTCTGGTAGATAAATCACAATATGTGAAAATACGAAATTTTACTTATCACTTAAACTTCTATGCGGTGTGCTATATGTTCCAAAACAATGTGATATAAATCTAAAAAAGATACTTAATATGCTAAGACTGAGGATAATCTTGGGGTTTTAAGCACCTTTTCTGGACTGTGGACACAATCTCCCATTCCCTCATACCATACACTTGAGACTGAAGCAAAAGAAAGCTGTTTCTGTGGACCTGTACAAACTTTTCAATTCGATGAAAAAGTTCTGCATTCTCTGCCTTCTCGAGGAACTCCTCTGGGGTGATCAGCATGAAAGCTGTGCCTGTACAGCACAGAAGTGAAGAATGAGACCTTGGCCAAGCACAGAAGCAGTGTGTTCTTGGTCAGAAGAAAATGTTTAACATTGTCAGTGTAATGAAACCAGGTGAGCTGCAGCACTTCTCCCATGGAGGCCAGTTAGTTTAGTCATGATTCACTATCACTAATGACACTTAAAAGGTTGCATGGGTCAAGAGTCAGCACCCATAGTAAAGTGACCATTTGTCATATGTGAACACACTACGAAATCCATCTCTGCATTTAACTCATTCACTCAAGTGAAGCAGGGGGCACAGTACCTTGATCATAGGTTCCACAATGGGGCCAATATCAGCCCTGGGATTCAAACCCACATCACTGGGGAAACTCCCTAACCACTAGGCCATCAGTTACTCATAACCCCTACTGAGTGTGGCCTGCTTTTGGAGTTAAGGAGTATGAGACAGTGCTGGTTCTGAGAGGCTCTGGCCATGAAGTACCTGAGAGTGGGAACACAAAAGCACCAAGTTCGACGCTGTCCGAATAGCGAAGTCGATGTTGCTGTGCCAGAAGCACCTGCAAAGCTTCATTATTCTGTAAAAAGATGCCATATTGAATGAAAACAATATTCAGAGCATGTTGTAAATCTACTAATACTACACAAGAACAAATGTGCCCCCTACCCACGGTCCCATCAGAAAGAGCTGTTTCTGTGGGCTATACTGATGGACACAGATTTGGTTCCACTGTCTTCCAAAGGTAAAGTTCCAAATACACAGTTTACACACTTACATGTTGGTAGCAATTGAAAAATTAACTAAACATCCCACAATAACTCTTGAATAGTTGATTTTCCCAAAACAGCCAAATAATAATTTGGCATTAGCCCAGTGAGTCACATAAATACTTCAGTATTTAGTTTGCTATATTCTATGTTAGGACGCCTTACCATTACACAAACAGGGACTTTAATGACATTGCATTCAAATACATAGACTTCAACATATAGATTGCTCTCCATTTGCAGCTATAACAGCTTCCACTCTTCTTGGAAGGTTTTCTACAAGATTTTTGGAGTGTTTCTGTGGGAATTTGTGCCCTTTCATTCTGCAGAGCATTTATGAGGTGAAGCACTGATGCTCGATTTGTAAGTAAGTACTGGAAGTAAAGGGCCTAGCCCAAACTCTGTAAAACACGCGTCCCAATACTTTTGTCCATATAGTGTAACTTCAAGGAGGTTACTACACTATAGACACGTAACTTTAAGTATAATGATGAAACAAATCATCTGAGAAAACGAAGAAAGAAAAACTTTCGTTAGCTTTTCTTGAAACTACAACCCGTCACTGAGCCAAAACAACCACCTGAAGAGATGTGCTGACAATAACAGTGGTTTTCCAAGAAGTCATTACGCTCCTGTTTGACACTCAAAATCCCCAAAGATAAGGCAAAAACTGAACTTATGAAAAAAATAAAGTTAATAAAGATAATACCAGTAAGACCTGCAGCAGTGAACCACTAAGGGGCGCTGCCGAGCCCCCTCAGCTCTTTTTGCATTAAAAACAAAATCTGCTTAAAAATCGATTTCTGTGTGTAATTTATTAAACAACATAACAAATAAAACCCGTTTCACTGTAACAAGAAAGACAAAGACTTTATATATCCGTCCTCTTAGATATAAATATTGTTAATGAATTGTTGATTGATTTATATTTATTCTAATACAGTTTTCTTAAGTAAAGTATCCTCTCATTCTGAACTCTTAACATATTTATTTTGTATAATATTTTTTATAATATAATATTTTAAGAATATTATAATATTTATTTATGCTTAGTTTCAATTTAAAAGTCCCCAAAACATTTTTTTTCGGTTCTGAGGTTTGAGCGCTGAGGTTTCGACTATGGAGACATGGCTCCACCTGGTTGTGAAAGAGGAACTCCAACATTATTTCTGTAGTTATTGTTTTGATTTAGTATTTCACTGTTTTCCCTAAAAACATTTATAAATCTGTATACACAACATTTTGTCCCAGGGAAATGAGGGTCTTCAGAACCAGTATTCTGAAATTCTGGGAAAATATGAGAGTCCTGAATTTGATAATAAGGACAAAAAATATAGAAAATAAGAATAATAATGTTGAACCACTTGCAAAATAATATACATATACGTACATGTTCATGTACTGTACAAAAGTCTTGATATTTTGCTTTGAATCACCATGTCAATTAAAAAATGTATTGAGTAGAAAGTGGGAACAAAGTTTTACTGCGACAGTCTACAAAGTGTCAAAAGATACAAGGCGCCTAGATAAAGGTGTTCCAGCCACTCAGCATTCAGCATCACCAGTGTACTGATCACCATCTAATCATATAGAATCTTCTGCAACTGTTTCTTCACTGTTTCATGATATAAAATAGATCTGCTATAACATTACAACTACCTGCCCAATCAGAAGCAGTAAACTTTCTTGATCCTAGAGGAACCTGCTTATGTTATGACTGTGCAGACACACAGAAACTACAGACACAAGAACAATATAAAATATAAACTCTAAATAAATCCAATACTAATCTTCAGAAAAACTTCAATATGAAATACACATGCTGGGGTATGAATACAGATACAAATGCTGGGGTATGAATATTATAGATAAGTAACTTACAGTTTAGTGAATTTAGGTGGTTAAGAATTGTACATAGTAGAGATCAGTAGTACTTGAGATAAGTATTGAGATAATTAGTAGTAGATATAAGCAGTATAAATGTAATACTGATTTAAGAAGTGACATTTCACATGATATTGCACATTATAATAATAAAATATTGCACATAATGAAGTGTTGTACTCTGTAACGCACTCTGTGAGGTTATCAATGTCCCAGTCCATAGTCTTCAGACAGTCCTGCAGGGTCTCACTGGCCTCATTTGACCACTCCTGTTCTGACAGGATCTGGTTGCCCCTTCACCAGTGGTAGGTAGCTAAAGAGCTCATCCATCTTATTGTCCAGCAATCTCACATTGGCCATAATAATGCAGGGAAGGTATGGTTGTCTCATCTGTAGCTCACCAGGCTGTTGCCCATTCCTTTTTTTCCCTTGACCTTTTGCTCATTCACAGCATCATCTTTTCATCTTTCCCCCTTGTATCTCAGAGGGAATGTCTGAGATGACCATGCTGTGCTTCATAGCGTAGCAGGTCCCCTTGTGCGCCCAAAGAGCTCTGATCCATGGTGTCATGGACTCCACATGGCCTCAGAATGGGTGTTGTCTTATCTGGGACCAAGACATTAGCAGCAGATGCTGTAAGCTGGATCACACTAATTTGTCCAGCACATCCTACAAATGCTTAATCAGAGGCACACACACCTGCCTCCCCATATAATACACAAGAAAATGTGATTCATCAGACCCAGTTACCTTCCCCCATCACTTTGTGATCCAGTTCTGATGCTCATTCGCACACTGTAGGTGCTTTGAAAGGTGCACTGGGGTCAGTGTACACAGCCCCATGCACAGCAATCTGTGATACGCTGTTTTCTCACACCTTTGTATCACAGCCAGTATTAACTTTGTCACAATGTGTGTAACAGTAGCTCTGTGGGATCAGACCAAATAGGATAGTCTTCTCATCCCACCTGCATCACTGAGCTGTGGATGTGCACGACCCTGTCAATGGTTCACTGGTTGTCCTTCCTCGGGTCACTTTAGAAGGTACTAACTACTGCACACCAGAAATACCCCACAGTCTCTGACCTAGTAGCACTTGTCAAAGTCATTTACTCCTGCCCATTTGTCCTGCTTTCAACACAGGAAAGATGGCTATTCAATGAAGCTCACAGCACCACAGTGCACCACCACTCCAGAGTCTACTTGATGTGCCTAAAAGAGTTTTGCTTTGTTTTTCTTGCTTTGTGGGCATCAATTATTTAGAAGTTTTTGACTCAGAACTTGCACATAACAAATTTCATACTCTAATATTGCTTAAAATAATTAAAAGAATGCTTCACCTTGGTCTTGTGGCATAACTTATCTTGTGGCACATCAATTGTGCTGTAGATTATTGAAGTAAAACAGTATATTTTGATCTCAGAAAGCTAGACAAATTAAATATTAAATTGCTAATTTAAGATTTATTTAAAGTTATTTTACAACACCAACGGCTAAGAACTCCCCACATTGTGCCTATTCAAGGCAGTAGCTCTACCAAGACAGGTTGCTTCAGGAGTGTGGCATGACAAATGGTGGCGTGCTTTAAAGGCCACAAACCAATCACATAGCATATCTCTTAATTTGTCCCTTGTCACAAGGCCCTTTGGCACAAATCACCTCAACCCTACCATTTTCAAAAAAATGCATCATCCAGCAGTTTTGAGCTAACATCATGATGGCTGTATAGACTCATAGTGTAGGTTAACAATGCTCTAAAACATGTGTGAAATGTTTTCAAACATGTCTATAACTTTTCAGACACAACAATAAAAAAAACAGAAATTTTACTTTGAAAGGCAAAAAACATTTTTTTTAAACTTAAATGTGCTTATCACTCCTGTAATGAGGCTCTCTTCAACTTAAAAAAAAAAAGTGTGCTCACATGACCAATTTCTTCTGTGATTTCCTAGAGGGTGGTACTACTACTACTACTACTACTACTAATAATAATAATAATCATAATAATAATCAAATCCCAGTATATGAAAAATCTGTATTTTGAAATGTCAAAATTACGCAAAAGCAAAGAGCTTTCAAAAAGCTTACACTATCATTGTTTTTTTATTAGCTGTGCTTATCAGTGAATGCAGTACTAATACTACTACTACTACTACTACTATTAATAATAATAATAATAACAATAATAATAAAATAATAATAGAGTGAAATTCCAAATATAAAAAAATATATTACAAATACTAAATGCAAAGGGATTTAGAAGAACATCATTATTCTTTTTTATTATTATTTTAAGATTTTTATTAGTAGGAAGCTCCGTCAACGCTGCTCCGGCTGTAGTTACAGAGTCCTCCAGAATCCCAGAATGCTCACTGTGTCTCCTCCCCCCGGGTGTGTTCGTGTCTGGGCGCGTGCGGGTGGTTGTGCAGGTGGTCGGTCTGGTGGTCGTGCAGGTGGAGAGTGATGTCCTCCTCTAAGCCGGTGGAGGCTCGGGCCGGAGTGGGGGGTCTGTCCCGCTGGCAGCTTGCGCTGTTGCTGGGCGCGCCGCTGGCGCTGGGGCTCGGGGCCTACCTGTACCAGCGGAGCCGCACGAGGGACCGTCGCGCAGGGGAAAGGAAGACCCCAGAAGGCAGCGCGAGCCCCGTGCAGGGCCAGCGTGCGGGGCAGGCGGAGCACGAGGACACGGTGAGAAAGCGTTCCATCTGTAGCGGACATTTAGCCGTCAAAATAACTCACAGCGCTGAACTAGACCCAAATAGCTTCTTCATTTACTTTCTCTGTTAGACACCAGATACCTGGTGCAGCTGAGGGCGTGGAGGTTATGGAGATGTACCTGCGATCAGAAGGTCGTAGGTTCGAGTCCCAGAACTGCCATTAGCACCACTAAGCCACTCTTGAGCATCTCCACACACTGCTTCACTTTCGTGGAATTTCATTTATGCTTCTATAACCACTATCACACTGTTAAAGACTCCTGTAAATCTTTGCAGGAACAATGTCAGCTTCTTGGTTCTCTCTTTTTCTTCAGATTGACCTTCTGTGGTGTCTATGCTTCTGATATTTGATGTTTGGTATAACATATGTGGTGTAAGATAATGGGCAGTGTTAGTGAAAGTGAAAATGTGCTGCCTTCTTCCCAGTTCAGGCTTGAATTTCTGCAACATAGTAAATAGTTTAACCACTTAAATTAGTCTGCTTTCATGCTTCAGCAGTTTTGGAATAAAGATATATTCCAAGCGTCTAGAAAAAGCACCCCTCTGGATTTTGAACTGAAGTCACTGTTAGTTTTAAAAGACTATCACTTAGTTTTTTAAATGTTCAATGGTATTGAAATATATTTGAAGCGAGGGATGTACTGAAACATTATTATTAATGTGTCATTCTGTAAAAAATGATTGAAAATCACCTCGTGGTACAGTGACAGGCTTGATGTAGAGAACATGTTGATATGAATACTTTGAAAGCTTTAGATGTCTGTTTCTTGACATGAATGGACTGAACACACGTATTTAGGTTAACAGAATTGTTTATGATAACATAAACCGGTCTACAGGTACTAAAACACCTACTTTTCAGTATCCAAATGTGAAAAATCAAATCAGGTTCAAACGTACAGCTGTCAAGGACACAGGCTAATCTAAACATTTAAGCTACTGTGGAAGGCTAGGCTAATGTAGCTAAACTGAACAGAAGTCGTAGTCATAAATTGAATCTTTATTTTGACTTGTAATTTGGTGAATATGTTGGTTTGTTCCATATTATATTACCAAGTCGTTTAATTTTGCGTTTTTTCTTTGGTTTTCGTACGTTAAGATAAATTAGCTGCTAACTGTCGAGCTAACTAGCAGCATGCTAGCTGGCCTTTCCCCTCGAATTCATGATTTTATTTGAGATAACTGTTGTTCTCTTTGGGAAGACGTCAGCTTGTTCTTTTCCATGTGCGTATTCACTTAGTACTATTCTGGTTGTACTAAGCAACTCATGTTCAGGTGCTGTATTCTGTTCGATTTTGTGTTGAATCTGATTAGACCTTAGTGTGTGAAGAGGCTGAATGAATCTCCCATGTAGTCTCCATGCTCCCTTCTGTAAATGGGGTGGTGAGAATCTGCTACATATCTATATATTTTTTTGCTGAAGACTACCTTTGCAGTTCAAGAGAGACAACTCAGTAATCCAGTTGACTTGAATGAGTAATGTATTGTAAATGATTACTGATGTGTGCCACAAGTTATGTAATGTTATTCTTTCCAGTGTCACATTATTTAAAGACATTTCCACTATACTGAAACAGATAAATATTCTAGTGGTGGCAAATTTAATAACTGCTGTGGAAAAACTGGATTTTGCTATGGGTTCAGTTATTTTTAGATACCTTTCCAAGGGTGCACTCCTTGCAATGAAAGTGTGAAATGCTCAGAAATGCTTAGACACACACATACCTCTTTGTCTGTCTATCTATCCATCTGTCTCTCTATCTATCCATCTGTCTATCTGTCTCTGTCTTTTTATCTTGTCTTTCCATATACATAGTGTTATCATTCAGCTGTTGTATAGTTCCTTGTATATTCTGTACCATTTTGGATATCCCAGAAGAAAGATGACAGTTATGGAACAATCGAGGTGATTTTTTTAGTCATGGCTCCTGAATGTCAGAGGTTTAAAGATGGCTGTTTTTTCTGACTGTGTCAGAAATGTAGGATGACCATCTCACAGTATGTGTGCTGCTTTGGCCTGCATCTTCTGACTAGCCATTAAAAATGCAATTTAAAATGACGTATATATCAAGACGATGCACACAAAATCAGCACACATTAAAACAACAAATGCTAGAGCGCAAATTGTCTTGTGCTGTTAATTGAATAGGCATCATCATTGTACATGGGCATACCTTCGTACAGACCACCATACAATCTACATGGATGTCGTTTGTTAGATCCATGTCGCACAGTGTGATTTGTGACTGTCTTATAAGGCTGCAGTCTGTACAAGGCATATTATAAGCATGTGTAAGACCATGTCATACCCCAAGCCTTTTTAATTAGACAGTGAGTCGTATTGGGTGTGCTAAGGGAAGATAATGACAAAAATGTGCAGTGATTGAGCATCCTGAAGCATGACAGGCTAAATTATGTGCATATGAATGATGGGCTGTGATATGTAAATGTCTTCTGTCAGTAAGAATCACTACTAAATTGGTAGCAGATCCTGGCTTCTGGACAAACCGTGTTGGCATCGATATTTATTTTATGTTAATGCATTCTAACGTAATTGGCATTTTCAAATGATTGATGCTAGATTGGATCCATGGAAGGGAAATGAGTGGCGCTCTGCAATTGGCCACCAGATATTTGCTGTGATATCTACTCCCCACGTGATATAAACAGAAAACTCTGGTTTAATTCTCCAGAAATATGGTTAATATCTAAGTATTGAGAGCGTGATGAGCATCATTATCAATGAGCAGTATCAGTATTGATATTGGAATCAGTAAAATCATAAGTCATCCCTAACAGTACTCATGTCTATATACCCATAAATAAATTGAGGATGTATGATATGGCTTAAAATTATATTATGGAATTGTTTTTAAACTAATGCTCATCACAACCTATTTCAGTGTGATAGCAATTTATTTGTTGTTAGCAACGTCCTTGTGATGTGCTTTTCAGAGGTAAGACAATGACTAGAGCTGGGTATTGTTCACCATAGTATCATAGAGGCAAACACTACCACAGCAGCTAAAGATAAATAACACATGTTTGTGCCTCACACCTTTTCCTCTTGCTTGTAACATAACAGGACAGACATGAATATTACATGGGAATTTGGCCATTAATTTGGTTTAAGTATTCTCAGTCTTATTCCTGGGTAGCTGTGCCCTGGTATATATATGAATGATCAGGCTACATATACCTATATAGCCTGATATACCTGGTGCAGCTAATTACCCTCTTGACAGGCCTGTGGATATTAGACGAATGCACGTTACATGTGTGGTTGGGTGGGAATTTTATAACCATGCAATTTATATCAGTCCGTCCTTTGTTGAAAGAGCATATTACATTAGTGCAGCTACTCTGTGAGTCAGGAGGCTCTAGGGATTAGCAGAGAGCTCTCCATAAGTGGGATTTCACTAAAGCTGACTGTCTGCAGACTCTGAGACAGGAGAGAAGTCTCATGTGGGGATGGTGGGCTTATCTGTCTGTCTTTATTTGCACTTAGATACATTGTTGCATGTAGTAAATTGTTTACATTTAATATAATATATGATACTTGAACATTGAGTCTGCACATTTTAAAGGTGGGGATGTTTGGAGTTTGGTAATTTGGTAAATTATTTTGTCAGCTTTTGATGTCTTTTTTTGCTACAAGAAGCTCACGGTTAAATTAGATGATCATTATTCAGTTCAGTAAATTAAATTAGCATTCTGTATAGCACGTGGCCTAGTATTAGCATAACACGTGGCCTGTGTTCATTTTAATGCCAGTAATTTTGTTTATGCCATAGAAGGTGAGGACTGTGAATGCTCAGATTAAGGACGCACACAGCATATGGGGCTCACTGTCACTATGCTCACTAATCTGCTCCTTTCCTGAATTATCATTGGCTGAATTTACCACAGAAGGACAAATGAACTGATATCATGACCTGAATCTTAATACATATTACATGTTATTACAGAGCTCAGATTTTATTCATTTATTTTTTTTTAAAATTCTTAGTACAAGGTCACAAACCACCACCCAGTCATGTTTTCTGTCAAGGTTGTAAAATGTGCTGCTTATTACTAACCATGTTCCATGCCTTTCAATGACCCACTCTTATTCAGAGCCCTCTGGATAAGGCCCAGGCTGCTAAAAATAAGGGCAACAAGTACTTCAAGGCTGGCAAGTATGAGCAAGCCATCCAGTGCTACACAGAGGCTATCAGCATGTGCCCCAAAGAGCAGAAGAGTGACCTGTCCACCTTCTTCCAGAACAGAGCAGCAGCTTATGAGCAACAGGTTGGTTTCAGAGACCCAAGATTTATTAGGCCAAGAATAAACTGAAAATGCTCTTGTTTTTAAGTGTTTTGCTGTACTGATGACTGCAGGCGAAATGGACAGAAGTGGTGGAGGACTGCTCTCAGGCTGTTGAGATGAACCCACGCTACATTAAAGCCCTGTTCAGGCGTGCCAAAGCTCTGGAAAGACTGGACAACAAGAAGGAGTGCCTAGAAGGTAGGACTCCTCTTTTCTGCTGCAAGCAGACTGGGTTATTTTGTTTACCATATGTTTAAGGGGAGAAAATTAAGTAACCAGCAGAACAAATACAAATTTGTTTAAAATTTCAGATGAAGACAATTTTTTCCAAGACCACAAATGAAGTTTAGGGCAGGTTGTTATTGTTGGTGTTTCTTTTTGTAGATGTGACTGCTGTATGTATTCTTGAGGCCTTCCAGAACCAGCAAAGCATGCTGTTGGCAGACAAGGTCCTGAAACAGCTGGGAAAAGAGAAGGCCAAAGAAAAATACAAGGTGCGTGTGTACTGAAATGTCAGTGTAAGTGCTAATCAGAGTTCAGATAATTATCTCACAAAAGCTCGTATGTTGGGGCTTTCTTGCTTTTTCTGCATAGTTACAGAGTCTTTTCCCTTTATATTTCTGCCCAGAACCGGGAACCCCTCATGCCATCTCCGCAGTTCATCAAGTCCTACTTCAGCTCCTTCACTGACGACATCATCTCGCAACCTCTTCAGAAGGGAGAAAAGAAGGACGAGGACAAGGATAAGGAGGGCGAGGCTGCTGAGGTCACAGAGAGGTTCGAATTTGTAATGTTTGTGATGACATCGTATAATGTGGTGGCATAGCGATATTTATGTCTAGGTAGCTTGGTGTTTAGATGACCTGTTTTTTTTCTACATGATAATGACAGAGCTGTTATTTTTGAGGGAGTTGTGGAGAGTGAGGCGTGTCATAAATAGGCTCACCTGCAGCTTCTCTCGCCTCTAAAAGAGTGAAGAGCTGTGAGTGGTAAAACCCAGCATGTTTGTTTTTTTGTTTTTTAATCCAAATTGAGATATATAGTTACTTGCTTACTTAAATCTTAAATTACTTGTCTTAAATCATATCAAATCATAGTAAATCAGACATTTATTTTGCTGCAGCACAGACCAGTGAGGCTTTTAAAACACCCTTTACACCTGTTTTCTAACATTAATTTGAGTATTTATGTCCCTATTTGTGTCAATGATTTTCCTTGATAGTTTGCCTTTTCTACGTTTCTTTGAAATTATGCTGCCATTTTAGGCCTCAGCGCTGAGGTTTTACATGTAAAATTTGATTTGATCTGTTTTATCCATTTCATGGCATTTTTGAAAATGGGGACAATAGCTTTGCATTTTAGTAAATTTGTAAAGCAATGCTGTTTTATTACTGCATTACTACTTTGCAAACTGAGTTGCATAAGAGTACACTGGGCTTTGTGTGGTTGAGACTAAGGACAGTATTGAACCCCTGGTTCTTGTTCAGCTCTGGATATCTGAAGGCGAAACAGTACATGGAGGAGGAGAACTATGATAAGATCATCAGCGAGTGTACTAAGGAGATTGAGTCTAAGGGCCGGTACACAGCTGAGGCCCTGCTGCTGAGAGCCACATTCTATCTGCTCATTGGGAACGCCACAGCTGCCCAGCCTGATCTGGACAAAGTCATCAACATGCAGGATGCTAACGTGAAGGTAATGAGAAAGTCTGAAGACAAAATATTAATATTCACAAAACAATATTCACTCAAGATTAACGACTTTGAATATAGCAGCAGTCGCGAAATCTGTCCATTGCAGATTTTTGAACATCCCGCCTCTTAGTACAGCTGACTGTGATGTCTGGGGCCTTGTGTGCCACACGGCAGTTACCAAGGCAATCGGGCACCTGAATGGAATGAACCTCCGCCGCCCCAAACATAAACAGCCAGCACAAGAGCCAGGGGGTGTGGCACACGAGGCCCGGATATCACAGTCAGCTTTACTCAGAAGCGGGAGGTTTGAAAGTAGCCAATCCATTATTTATTTCTCCTTCCTGTCGATTGGCTGCTGCTGCTGCCGCCGCAGTCCAGAATTTTCCCCCGAGTGTCTTGAGTGTTCGCATGTTTTTCGTTCTTCTTAAAGCCCTGTATTTTAAATTAAATGCATTAACTAGAGCCCGACCGATATATTGGCAGGCCGATATTAGTCATTTTCCAAACTATCGGTATCGGCATTTATAATGGCCGATAAATGAATATTTCAAAAAT
>JBBPDC010000109.1:6761663-6788475 GCA_037974485.1 Hemigrammopetersius urotaenia | reverse complement strand
AGATCTTTAAGTCCATCTCATGAAAAATCGGAGCAGAAACAAAGGTGTTGCGTTTATATTTTTGTTGAGTGTATATGGGCGACATATTGGTATTGAGATTTTACAGGTACACACTGCGACTATGATGCCTTTTATGATATTAAAGTTCTCCTGTCATAATTTTGCCAGAATTAAGAATGAATATCACAAAACCAATGCATTTAAATATTCTGGCCATATTCTGGCTACAACAGTTAGTCCCACCCATCCATGCACTGATTTGCCTGTACCTTTAAAGGTTAAAAAGGAGACTTTTTGGAATTAGACCTTGATTCATCAGAATACCTAGGAGCTCCCGTGGAGCTGTGATTAGTCATCTTGTCAGAAATACTGTGATTGGTTAGAGGCTCATTTGCATATTGTAATCTTCTGCGATGGCAGTATTTCAGAGACTGATACAGAAGGGCCTTGAGTTACGACACAGATCCGTTCCTTGGTGTAAGTCGAAACACCCTCTAACCTAAGCCACTTCTATAACATAAACACAACTAAGCCACAGAGAAAGGAAAAGGACATAAATGTACAATGTAATGTAGTTACAAAAAATATCTGTAATGAGTGTAAAACACTTGCGCTTTTAGCAGGTAAGCAGCCCAAAAGACGCCAGCTCTCTCACTCATACGCTGCTTATTCTGTGCATTCTTCCGCCGTGTGCAACCAAGTTCATTATGGTAGTGAGCGTCGTAACTCGAAACTGTCGTACCTCCTGTACTGATATAATGATTAGCAGACAGTAAACCGGTGTGCCTCTATTGCCATGCAAGCCAAATCTTCTTGTAGTTCACTGACTGATTTTTTCATGTCTACATCTTTTCTTGACCTCACTAATAGTTCACTTTAATTGCCAGTTTTTAATTACATTACAGAGAGTGGATTTCATAGCAGGGCTGGGCGATTAATTGAAAAGTAATCGAAATTGACATTCAGAACCTATAATTGATCAAATTTTTCCAGGTCGATTATTTCGATTACTTTCCCTTTAAAAACACTACCGCGTTTGGAGTCACGTGACCCCGCTCCGTTATGTTACGTTACGTTATGTTACGAGCATGGAGAGCTTATACACTGGACAACTGAACAACTTGTCAGGAAACTGAGGGCGAAAAAATAAAAAATAAATAAAACAATCGGTCATTAATTGTAATCGAGTTAAAATTATTCAATTAATTGAGATTTTGATTTTAGGCCAAATCGCCCAGCCCTACTTCATAGTTCTTTCTTCTTTGTAAGTGGCTGCACAACACCCTGAGAGGTTTGAGGGGCTCTGCAATTGTCTCCACCTGACTGACATTGAGTCTTAAACTGTCAAAAAAGCTCTGGGGTGTTAGAAAAGTTACACAAACGGTTCCCAGTTTTTCATTTACTACTGTAAGCATACTATTGATTGAACAATGTTACATAATTATTGCATAATTATTTTCTATTTATATATGTCAATTTAAGCCAAACAGTACTTTTTTTCAAGATGTTATGTTCAATCATGAAGAAGTTTAATATTTATTCTTTTAAATTTCTCAGAAAGTTATGTTTTGAAAGAACACTCCAGTGTTTAACATCAGTTCATGACTACATGAGGAAGACATGTCAATAGTCTTCTCTGAGATAACTAAATGATAAAGATGAAGCAGATACAGAAAAGTTCAAAAAGTTTTTCTTTAAAACTCTTGAGTCCTGTTTATCTTAGGACTTTTAATTTAGGTCGACGGATATAGAAAATACTTCTGTCATATCTCTTCAAACATTGACTGCAGATATGAATCAATTCTTAAGTCAAGTTTAGGCCTGCCTTTATGGTGTTTTGTTGCAGTAGCCCCATTCATATCTGGTGTATGAGACTTTGCCTAGCTCTTCCTGATTTTATTTGATTATATTTCCTCATGATGATACATGTGATGTATCATAAGCATATAGGTATTCCACTGTGTCCCATTCTTGTCATATGGCACTAGGGCATTAACAGAAAAGTTTAATTGTGTGTTTTTTTTTTCTCTGTGCGTGTGCTTCTTTACACAATGCAGTCACTGTCTCTGATTGGCTGACGCTGACACACGTTCCTTGACTTAACCAATTATTATAGTCCCTTCATAAAAGGGCCGGTACTGTTGGTGCGAGGGGAAACTAAACAAAAAACCACAAGAAGATGAGAGACATAGCAGAGGAGACAGACGCATCACATGTGTGGAGATACTTTACTCTAGATCAGTGCTGGACTGGCCATTGGGCATACCGGGCATTTGCCTGGTGGACCGATGATAGATTTGGGCCGGAGCGGAATCCCGTCAGCAGCGCCCGCCCCCTCGGGAACAACAGCCTGGTGGGCTGGCTCACAATGTCCGTGCCATTTTTTTGTCGTAGTCCAGCCCTGCTCTAGACCACACAAACAGCACGGAGTCCTGCACTACCTGCAAGTCGGTGTTAAAGTACAGTAACAGTGCATTCTGCACGGCATCTGAAACGGCACCGCTAGCTAAAACTGCAGAGAGTGGCTACGGTGCCTACGCTGTCAGACACAGTACTTGTTCTGTCTGATGGCACAAAACTGAACCAATTCCATATTAAAGATGTAGCAAGGCCTTTTCTTGTGCACAAACCATGCTACAGTGTTCAGGTGCACCACGCTAATTTCCCTGTGTAGTCACATTAGTTCTGCTTTTGGTGCTCGTGTGTAAAATAAGTAATAACATCGATTTTCATAAAACCACATTGTCCTGAGCTGTAAATTTGAATTATTCGATAAAATCACCCACCTCTAGGTATAGCAGTAGTTAATCTCCTCCTCAGGAGGCGAATCATTCTGAAACTGCTGTGAAAGAGATGGTCAAATTAAAATCCAGGTATTGTGAAACTTCTAATAAGACAATATATTATGGATTGTCTGAAACAAACACTGAGTGTTTGTTGTGCCTCAGGTTTAGGCTTCTCAACAGGCTTCTTAACAGCTGATTACAATATCTAGTGAATGGATGAATGGTATTTTACTGTACATATGACAATGTACATTGATCTGCCACGACAATGAAAGCACCTGCGTAATAATGTATTGGGAACAATTCTGATTTGTCAAGGCCTGGAATCCTGAAGACCTCTGAGGTGTGCTGTGGTGTGTGGCACTGAGACATTAAAAGTATCTTTAAGTTCTGTAAGTTGCTAGTTTGTCTGGCATGTCCTACAAGCTCTGTTTACACTTTGTTAGAAAATATGTCTTGGACAGTTGATCACAAATCCCCATTTACTCCTGTGTCTGTCTCCAAGGTCTCCTTCTGACCACTTATGTTCAGATTTCGTTATTGCCTATATTACTTCTGTTGGATGTAAATTAATATCACACCAACAATGCAAAATTCTAATTACAGCCTCCAGCTTCTCAGAATTACTAGGCATATTGTAATACTGTACAACCATACAGGTCTCCAGACAAAGTAAAAAACCTTTGGAGCCATTGGCTCCCAAACACAAAATTCTTTAGATACGTAAAAATTGTCATGGTACATTTTGTCTCCAGTCTTATCCCAAGAGCCGTGCGAATCCTGTCAAACGAAACTCAAGCTGTCAACACCGTTCTCGATGGAGATGTGTTGGTCACGACCTTTGACTTAATTTGGGAAAACAAAGAGCTGTTTGGGTATAGACATAGAATGTTACTAGACTGACCACAGACATATAATAATGCACTTGAATACTTGTTTTATGAGAGAAGATATTGAATTAATATATATTTTAATAGGTTTGTAACATATTCTTTTAATAATGTGATAATAATTTATTTCAGTGTTTCGGATTTCAGCCAAGTGTTTCCTCATTTTCGGTTTTCAGTGCATCCCTAGTATTTTCCTATGGCATCATTGTTGGAAATGCATCAGGACACATTAACATTAATTCAACAAAAGATATGTGGTGAAATTTAGCCCAGACCACCTCAGACAAATGGATAAAGTTCAGATCACTATGCGTCTTACTGGTTGTTTGCACTTGGAAAAAGTGCAAACGGGGCCAATGATGCCCGATCACATTGAGATCTGAGGAATTTGGAGTCCAAGTCTACACCTTGGAATCTTTATGATGTTCTACAAACCATTCATGAACTATTTGCTTTATATTATTTGAAATAACAGACATAAATTGAAGAGTCAAAACTTCAGTGATACTCCTAAAAACCTTCTGTAACTGTGAACTTAAGTATGCTTTCAAAGAAAATAATTTCTGTATAGTTGCACCCTTTTTTGAAATTGTTGTGCCTTTATAGCAGACTGTGATGCTGCTGGGGACAGGACTGGTGTTTTGATGAATTGTTTATTTGGAACCTGAATTTCTGCTGTTTTACCAACAACTGCTGTTTGACCTCAGGTTTGCCTCATGAAGTCAACAATGGTATTTCTTTGTTTGGCTTTCAGAGCCCTGCTGTATTAGTGGAGCAGCATTGTCAGTTGTGAGTTGAGTGAACGACATTGTTTTTCAACAGAAAGGAAGAGTGTGTGTGTATGTGAGGGAGAGAGAACGAGAGAGAGATAAAGAGCCAGAAGGGGCGTGGGAAGGAGCCTCTTTGTTAGTGGAGTTTTGTTTTGCCCAGTAGCAGTCTGGCAGATGGTGAAACACCCTCCTCCTAGAAAATCTGTGTTCTTGTAGCCAATTGTGCATCTGAAATAAGGATGACCAATGATTTTGTCTTATCAGTATTGCCTAAAATAATTGTCAAACTAAAATTTTTGGCAGCAGACAGCTGTTTAGAACTTATTATACTCTGTAAGAGTAGAATGTTTAGATGAAGCTGGTCTTCAGAGCATAAATATTTACATTTTATTAGTTTTATTGCATTTACTGATAACCCTGTACAACAATGTTACATTTCTGTGTTGTGCAAAATCAGGTGGTTTTAGTTGATGTTTGTTTACATGGAAAACATTGCAGGCCTGAAACCGATCTCAAAATATCCAAATGCATGCGCTTTTTTCCTGTTTACACTGTCATGGAACAGATCCGATCTGTGTCACATATGAGCAAAAAAAATCGGAATTGGGTCACATTTAACTGACGGTCTAAACAAGGCCTTAGACTTGGAATGCAAATTGATGCATTTCAAGTCTAAAACTGGGCTGCAGCCTGGCTCTGGGTCTTTACACAACTTTGTCAGAATTTTTTTTGGAATTTTCACTTCTTACAGCATTTAAGTACCCACTCTGCTCCCAGAACTGTATTTACCCTTGTGAAATTGTGAAATTTTTGGAGAAACTGTGTTAACTTGCTCATATCATTCCTAGATGTCCCCTGAGCTAGAGCTAAAATTATGGGTGTTAAATGGCATAGGTATGGCAGCTAATATGCAGAAGCAAGCAGACGTGAGACAAAAAATCTGGGAAGTTAGAGATGGCAATGTAATTATATTTACATATATATTTATATATTATTTACAATACTTGAATAACCAAGTTTCATTAGCAAAAATGCACAATTGAGCATGATTAACCCTGTGTCACTTCATTTAGTCCAGTGTCATGTATGAAATATTGTAGAAAAAGTTTTTTTTTTTTAATTTTTTTTTTTTTTTTGTCCGTGCCACCCAGAGCTGCTTCTGTTCTCCCGTGCTGCCTTGGATATTTTCTTCATTCTCTTCCTGAGTAGTTTTGATTTTTGCGGTTGTATTGTTGGGGTGAATGTTGATTTGCTTATTTAAGCTAAAATCACACACATGTAGTAAAAATTGCTAAACTAGTGTGTCTGTCTTTCTATATTCTCCAGGGACCATGACCTAGCTGAGGCTCTGGACTCTGCAGGTGGCGAGTTGGACACCGAGCAAGATGGCATCATTCAGGTCCGAGACCTTCCACCCCCCCAGAGAGCCAAGCTTTGGATGGTAAGTGTGTCTATGTGTGTGCTAAGTGTCTTACCATGCCTTGCATGGAACAAAACGTAGTTGTGTGTCAGAGAGATTTTGCATGATGAAAATGATGCTGATAAAAGCCCTGTGTTGGGGCTCTGTTAGCGAGAGAAAGCTTTGCAGCAGCTCCAGCTGTTCCCTGAGGGGTGCATAGAGGCAACGTATTGATCTACTGGTCATTAGTGAAATCTGAGCCAGGCACTGTGTGCGGAGAAAAGCTATACACACTGCAGACTGCAGTTTTATGACCTCCCCCACAAGGGCCGCATCAGAAGCCATTCACTGTATCTCCGCTTCCAAGCCTTTATCCTTCTTCATTACACTCTTGACTGATACTGTGTGTGTGTGTGTGTGTGTGTGTGTGTGTGTGTGTGTGTGTGTGTGTGTGTGTGTGTGTGTGTGTGTGTGTGTCAGATTGCTCTAAATGTAGCAGGTAAAGGAGACAGCTTGTCCTCGTGGGATGGAGCTCTGGACCTCCCAGAGCAGACACTCATACACAACCGATGTCAACAGCTCATTGGTAAATAATCCAAACCACATCCTATTTTCACATGTTTGACCTCTTCATGTTCTCTTTTTTTCCTTACAATAAATAGATGCATCGGTATCATTTCTGTCACACACAAGGTTTTATCACCATTTGTAAATAAGGGAATATGTTTCATGATCAAATGTCAAATACATTTAATTGGGGAAAAAATCTGTTAGTAGCTCTTAGAACACTTTTTTTTCTCCTTTAAAAGTCCAGATTTTGCAGATATTTGGTTTTCTTGCTACAGGGACAGTACATTTCAGATCAGTACACTTTGAAATACAAATATCTGTTAGAGGTTTGTCCAGTTGGTACAATGCTCCCAAAATCCAAATAGCAAATACAAAATTTTTTTAAAATGAAACACAAAATGTCAAAACAGTACTGTTATTATTCTTCCAACAAAACATTTTGTGAGTAAGCAATAGAATAATAAACCCTGGAGCCTCCAGCTGTGCTTTGCTCATCACCTCCTCCATCCCTAGACCAGGTCCCAAGCCATCAACCCCCATCTGACTACAGCAAACTGGTTTCTGTTCAGAGAGTTCTAGAGTTCAGGAGTGCAGTACCAGCCAGGAGCTAACCCAGAAAAATAGATTCCTCTCAGGACACTGGAACAAGTTATTTTATGATCGAGACGTTATTGTGTATGTAGTCTTTGCAGAAATAAAACAGTTCTTTCTGATGTTTATTGACATCACAATAAACAGGAAAAAATCAAGCAGAGTCAGTTATTCAAAACAGAATGTGAATTTAAAGGTACATTACCGAACCAATTTAATTAAAACATTACATTTGAATGGTGTGGTAAAATGAAATAATGTCTTCCAAGATGGACTTCTAACAGAGATTTGACCTCTGATTCTGCAGAGCAGCTGGGACTGCCTGTAGAGGACGGCCGTGACCTGGTGGCAGATGTGGAAGCGGTTATCACCTTCTACTGCAAGTCTCGAAACGTCACGTTCACTCCAGAGCTCTGCTGGCCTCACCTCCTTAAACCACTGCTGGGCCTCCAGCTGCCCCGCAGTGACCTCTACAACTGCTTTTATGCCATAATGAATAAATACATCCCCCGGTAAGAGTGGGTGTGTTCTCTAAGACATCTCTAGCTTCCCCGTAGCTTAAGGTTACAGTTTAAAAGAATTTATTTAGTCCAAGTGATTGCAGTGCCATTGACTGGATGTCTAAAAGTATGCAGATAACCCTTCCGGTTGGTAACTTCTACTGCTTTAAGGTGCGTTCATTGCTGGCACAAGGTCCTGGCTTCACACATGGCATTTAATTTTCTTAAAAAAAAGGATTGCCAAAAGAGTGGGATGTCATGGGAGCAGATATAAAAGCTCCTTTAGCACTGAACTGTGAATTTTAATTGTCTTAAATGATGTAGCTCCACTAAATACATGAGAAGTTGGAGTAGCTGTAACTGTAGTTAAAGGTTGTAAACTCCCTATTAATAATACTGATTTTGAAACATTGAATGCGCAGGTGTCAAACTTTTGGGCATGTAGTATGTATCTGTTCATATGCTCAGAAGACTTCAGACTAATGGCATCAAAATCCTTTAATGTGCAAAGATTGAGATCTGTTTTTGGATACCTTGGGGATGATGTGTTCTGTTTAACAAAAAGATTTTAAAAAAAAGTCTGGAAATGAATGTTGCATAGCAGATGTAGTTCTGGGTGGTGAAAATATGCTGTTTTTGGGCCTTATGCCTAAAGTTCAACCTTGGAGTTTTGTGTGCTGCTGTTTATAGTGTCTTACATTTAGTATGCAGTCTTATCCAGGATGACTTCGAGTTTAACCTTGTTACAGATGTAGGCGAATGTAGCACTTGCCTAATAGCTGTAATTGGTGTAGTGGTGTACTTGCTCAGATGGGGAAATCAAACCCCAAGTGTACTGCATGGCGGACTGTGGTGTTATGTGCGCCACTACAGCAATCACTGTATAGTTGCATAGTTTCTGGTGTGTTGCCAAGTGTGTCCAATTTCTTAAACATTCAAAACCACAAGTACACGAGCACACTGAAGACCTGCGTTACCAGTGACCACATTGGTGACCGCTTTGGTTGTTTGGAAATGGCAGGAAAGAATATATATATCAGCTGAACTATAAACTGTGTGTGACCGGCCATGTCAGTGTCTGGGGTTCAAATAATGTCCTGGTCAAACAGTGATGTTCTGTATTACACAATTAATACTCTTTTAGTTACCATTTGTATAAGCATTGGGTTTATAAAAATGCACTTCATACACTGACCAATTTGGAATAACATTTTAAAAATGTAAACTACCAGTCAAAAGTTTGGACTTTCTCATTCAATGTTTTATTATTTTCTGCATTGTAGATTAATATGAACACAAACAAAATGATGAAGGAATCATACAGTAAACAATAGTTTAACCAGAATGTTTTGTGATAAGGTAAGGATGGACAGTTGTTTTTTTTTTTTTTTTTTTAACTTAGTTAAGTGGTTCCTGCCGTAATGTGGAGTAGAACTGTAGTCGAATAGGATGAACAACTGTGTACCGACCCGACCATCACAACTGATGCCAAACACATTAGGAAGGCAAGAAATTCCACTAATGAACTCTTGACGAAGAACACCTGTTAATTAAATGCCAAGAGTGTGCAAAGCTGTCATAAGAGGTGATATATTCAATATTATTCTACAATGTAGCCAATAATAAAAGCAAAGGAAATCGTTGAATGAGAAGGTGTGTCCAAAGTTATGCATGTCTGTTTTTAATGCTTTATTGTATGTTTAGAGAAAACAGGGCATTTTTAAAAATAATGTTATGTATGTTTAAAGAAAAAATAATTATGATATGAATATTTGTGCAAAATTAGTCTGTCATACTGTTTGTCATTTTAATGAATACCTGATCTTGTGTTCTGTTTTTCCTCTAGGGACTGTGTGCCGAAGGGCAGGCCGTTCCACCTGTACAGACTGCTGCTGCAGTACCATGAGCCTGAGCTGTGTTCTTTCCTGGACACCAAAAAGATAACACCAGACTCATACGCCATTAACTGGGTCAGTTCAGCTTCTTTACTACTGGATGCATGGATTGGATTAATTAACCGCTTTTCTATTAAAGTCCTGGTGCAATAAGCAGCTCAAAGATCATTTAGCTAGTATATTGGCCCATGCGTTGATGCAATGTCTTGTCGTTTGCTGTTTTTCTGTAGCTGGGGAGTCTTTTTTCCAGCCACTGTCTTCCTGAGGTCACACAGGCTTTATGGGACATCTACTTCCAGCAGGCTGACCCCTTTCTCATCTTCTTCCTCATGCTAATAATTCTTGTCAATGCCAAGTATGTGGCTCCACAATACACTGTATAAAATATGCAGTAAATGTAGCTTTTTAGTGAAACCTTGTTTTATTGTATTGTTTTTCATTTTTCCTCTAGAGACATGATTCTTTCCCAAGAGGGAGACAGTAAAGAGGAGCTCATAAGTGAGTTTTTTTGCTTACAATATCATGTCAGAGTACTTTGAAGTTTGTAGAGGTCATGTTGTACAGTATTACCACACAAAACATTTCATATATGTGCGTGTGTGTGTGTTTAGAAATGCTGGAACATTCGCCTACTCTGCTGGAGGCTGAGGACATTGAGGATTTGTTTTCTTTGGCCCAGTATTACCAAAGCAAGACACCCCTTTCGCTCAGAAAAGTGAGCTTTTCCTTCTCCCTGTCTTGAATTTTACCCACAGTATGGTCTGCATCCCCCATAGCAGATAAACACTGTTATGAAACTGAGATTATTATGGCCGACTTAAATGTGTTTCTGTTTGTGTAGGAGAACCAGAACCTGTTTGGCAGCAGTCTTGTTGCTCTGAAGGAGGAAGACATGGACCTGAGTCAGGCCTTGTGTCTTCCTGTGTCTGTGCCAGAGATCCTGCAGGCTAATCAGCTCCAACCCGTGAGTTCGCATCTCTTAGATGCTACTGTGCAGGTGTTAACAGCTGCCCTTACAAAACTGAAGCAGCAACTGACACCTTTTCTCAAACTAGAAAATGTCCTTCAGATTCTTCAGTGTTCTTTAACTTCAGACCTAAAATAAATTAAAATTTTTTCACTAAATTTGTCTGAACATTACAGTGGTGTCCCTAGTTCAGCACACATATTTCCTATAATAGAGGAGCTTCAGTTTTGTGTGTGCATACAGTTGTGTGCATACACAAAGTGTGGTCTGTAATTGTTGTGTGACAAACGTGAATATACCTTGGACCACTCCTGTTTGCGGAAATGCCTAGTAGAAAAAATGTGTAATCATGGGTCAACTGATTGAGGCCCATAAGCTCACATTATTTTTCAGCCTTTACAGCATAATTGACAAAATGATATATGACTTACTGTGCTCATACATTGAAGAACTGTTTAGTCAGTTCATCCTTAAAACACGTGTGGTAACAAGAAATAAAATGAATAACAAGTGAAGTAATACGCTGAATGAACTACATAATATATTTAAATATATAAAACTGAAATTAAGTATTATTAAATAATTTTGTGTTCAAACTGTTTAGAAGTGAAAATGATTATAAAATGTTCATATTTGATTTTTACATGTTACAGTGAAGAGCTGTGCTTTAGCATGTACGCCATTTGCTTAGTCTACAAATTCATTTTAATTATAATTGTAGGCTTCATTATTTTTAATTGCACATGTTTGATGTGCAGATTTAAATAGACCCCTAGACTGCCCCTTGCAAAGTCTCTGGATTGAAACCATAATATCTTTGCCTTTGTCACTCTCGGGGTAATGTGTGGTCTATAAATGTGTGGGCTGGATTGTTGTTTGCTTTCAGGAAGGAGTGCGCTTCTTTGTAGTGGACTGTCGCCCTGCAGAGCAGTACAATGCTGGACACCTATCAACTGCTTTCCACCTGGACTCTGACCTGGTAGGATTTCTTCATTATCATTTTCTTATTATTGTGCATGGCAAGGAGAGCCCTGTAGGGGTTTAATGGCTGTTCATTTTTAGAAGTCGTCTTGATGTTTGAAAATTAGTTGATTGGGATGTTTTACTGTAAAAAATAGTGTTCAGGATGCCAGTGAAAAGTGTTTTGTCAGTAACTTGCTGTTGGAGTCCTTAATCTCAGGTCTCTCATAATTTCACCTCTCAGGAAATTTAAATTGGCTCTATCCATGCCTCTGTGCTTTGGTTTTATCAGCCCAAGGGGAAACAAAAGATTGTTTATCAAGCTGAACGTTAGTAGCAGTCAGATGCCATCTGCGCACAATGAGCCTTTCAGAGATGGATTTAGTTGCTGAACTGGAAAACATTAATGCTATTCTGTTTTCAAAAGTTATTCCTAAATTTAGTTTGAAGCTGTTAGTAGCATGTAAATTCATTAATATTTAACACAAGTTTGTTTTTGTTTATGTACATAATGCACTTCTCTAATAAAATGGGTAGCAGCCTGTGTTCCAAGCCTGTTTCTTTTCTGTAGCCCTTTAAAGCATGCGGTTTAATTTAGTTTAGTATTTATGCATAAATACATTTCATAGCTAAAACTAGTAGTACTGTCTTTTAAGTAGTACTGTACTTTTCTTCACTTGTGTGTATATATCAGTATGATAAACATCTTATTGGGAACTCTAACAACTAAAAATAGATTGTGGTCAGCTCAGATAATTATCATTATCTAAGCTGTGTTACATGAACTGTATGTTACAGTCGTAATTTCTTGCTTCTGCAGATGCTGCACAACCCGGGTGAGTTTGCTCTGTCGGTGAAATCCCTGCTGGAGGCACAGAAGCAGTCTCTGGAGTCAGGTTCAGTGGCCAGTGGAGAGCACCTGTGCTTCATGGGGAGTGGGCGCGAGGAGGAGGACATGTATATGAACATGGTTCTAGCCCACTTCCTACAGGTCAGACACACAGCCAATCTCAAGCACTAACATATGCATTACTGTACTTCAGATTTGGACTGGATATGCCCTGATTTTTACAAGAATAGACCTGCTGGGGACACCGATTTCTGTCTGTGGCCTTAATATTCTGTTTTGCACAAAGTTAATGTCTCCCTGCAGCATTTATGCCTGCTCTTTAATTTCAGCTTGCTTATAAATCATGAATAACAGCTTGCACCTGACAACTTGTTTCTTTTTGGCAGAAAAACAAAGAATATGTCAGCATAGCTAAAGGTGGATTTATGGGTATGTAGCTACAATATATCATTACCCCGTTTCTTATTTCCTAACATACTTAAGATGGAAATATTTCATTGGTTCTTTGGAAATAGTTCTGAGTGTACATACCTCTATAACTTTTTTTGCTGAATTATCTTGGGTGTTTTTTTCTGAATTTTTTTCTGACCCTATAGACTCTCTTGACAGTGGCAGAACCAATAGTAGCAGTTCTAGTAGTTCAAAAATTTCAGTTTACAGTGAATAAATTACAGAAACATCTTTCTGAACAATTTCCTCCAGGATAAATAAAGTTTTCTGATTCTGATTCTGATTCTGCTGTGTTTTGTCTGTGGCTAGCACTGCAGCAGCACTTGGCTGACATCAATGTGGAGGGTCCAGACAACGTTTATGTGCACTGGATCGTCAGCACTTCAGGATCCCACAGCAGCCTCAGCTCAGCAGATGTGAGTTTGTGTGTGTGTGAGTGAGTGTCAGTGAGTAAAAGTACCTGCGTGTCATCTGTTTTTCTAGGGCACACTCACATGGCATGAGGCAATATACTCAGTGATTATCTGATGGAAAGTGCCCCTAAGGGCTCTGACAAGCCACGCTAACTGTTGGCCATCAGGTGCCATTGGGGCATTGGTGGGTATGAGTGGGCAACTGGCTGAAGTTTGTCCTACTTTTGTCAGACTTTTGTCAGTTTTGCTATAAGCCGGTTGAGCATGTTGAATCAGCATCACTGGCTACCCATGAGAATGAAACAAAAGGAAGCAAATGAAGTAAATAACATTGTAATGAGAGCTCACACAGAGATTATACCCAATTTTTATGCCAATGCTAGTAGGAATTGTCATTTTAACTATTTGTGCTTTTTTAATGTCCAAATCTTTTTAATATTTTAATATTAACAAATTGACATTGTTCTGAGTAAATACTGATGCATGAGACTGTGCATGGCATACATTTCATTTTTACATTTTTTGCCATGTATGTAAAAACCTCCTGCTGTCTCATTAATTAACGTATGTTCACTTCTATGTAGCCATTTGTAATCAATGATCAAAGTAATGTTGATTTACTTTGAGTTTTTCTTAAATGCAGATACACTAAACAACGCATTCTGTTTTGTATTTTACAAGTGGCTCTTTTTTACACAGGCACATTACATACATGTTAGCTCTCTTTGCAGTGTGTTAAAGAACTAGGGTGGAGAGCTTCACAAAACAAGGGTTTTAGTGCCACCTTATGGATATAACAAATATGGCACCTACAAGTGTTGGTTCATTTTTCTAATGCTTGCTAACAGCTGCAGTGTTTCTGTATGTATAGCAGGTTTTATGTCTTGGTTTATGTCCTATGTGTATTTGTATTTCATATAGGGCGAGCTAAATAGCACAGCAGATGGCAAAGGTGTCAAATCCCTCGTCAACAAAATGACCTTTGCCCTCAAGTCCAAGTCAGTCAACGTGAAGGAGAAGGTGATCAGCTTTATTGAGAACACGTCGACGCCAGTGGACAGGTGATGACCTTCTTTTTATGTTTTTCCCCCAAACCTGACCCCAAACTTCAAATTCTGCCCCATTCTCTATTATATCTTCTTGCTTTTATTTGAAAGCAAGAAGATACAATGAAAAATCTTTAATTTGTTTAAAGTAATCATTTCATATTTTTTTCTATTATTAAAATATTTTAAGTTAATAAACTGTGGCATTAATTGCTTATTTTATTATTTTTTTAATTGTGTTTTTAATTTCCTGACCCCCTTATGTGTTGTTCCTCCATCCCTTCCTCCCTGCTCATGCCCTGTTATTCCAAACTAGAATATCTTTCACTTTGCCCTGGCCAGAGAAGGGGATACCTGATCGGTAAGAACTTGTGCCTGTCTGTCCAAACCCTCACCAGCATGAGTGCCACCAGTGCTGTTGACACGCCCATTCAGAGTGGCACTGCCTGGCCTGGCTCACTGCAGAGGGGCAAAGAGCAATGTCTGAAGCCTCCTCCTTTACCTCTGCATGCACTGTAGCACTGTAGCACACTAACACTCATGCGTTCATTATTTTGCAGCTCTCCTTAGCTTTTCACAGGCTAAATGATTTCTTTTGTGAATCTGTCTGTTGCCTTAGGGACATGTCTGCAAGAATGATCAGAACTGTTAGGCTTAGATCACATGCATGTTTAGGAGAGAGACAGAACTTGGATTGAGTTATATGAATGTTATTGGTTTAGGGTAAACCATCTTGACAGTCTCAGGATGGTGACTAATATAAAGCATCATTGTGTTCACATATTGCAGGATGGAAACGAGGCTGTTCATCAGTCAGACTGATGCAGTCAAAAGCACTTTCTTTCATAGACAGAGATTTAAAGGAAAATTTCACTAATATTTAAAAAATGCAGTCATTCAGTGTTAAATGGTGAAGTGGTGTATTGTAGAGAAACATACTGACTTGATGTCTTGATAATAATGGGGATAGGATCCTAGATCATGACACCTATGCAAATTTCATTTATTCTATTTTTTTTTCCAGAACAAGCCTTTTGCTAACAATTGTAAAATGGCCTGCCTAAATTTTATGAACACACTTTAGAGATTTTATCTTCTGACTCAGTATATAAAGCAAACAAATCCCATTGTATTAAGTTGAACACATTGCAAATTTCCCACTTGTGGGACTGATGAGGGTTTATCTTCTCAGTAAATCATTACTGTTACGCCAGAAAGTGGACAGAACAAAGTTAAGAGCAGATTGGTGGAATTCCCCTTTAGCACAATGACTGTCAGTGGGACCTAGCAGAACCTGTTCAGTGCCATCATGTGGCCAACTACTGTTATTGCTAGGTCTCGTTTTTCATTAGTGTGTCTGTTTTGAAATTAACAGTAGAATTGTCAGCTTGGATATTTAAAAAAGAATGTTGCTCAGTCTGTCAGTGTGCTCGCTCTAACATCTCCCTCTCTGTCTGAGCTGTGAGGAATGATTTCCGACTCCTCCTCTCACTCATTGGTCAAGGTTAATCACTAGATGATGACCAAAGCGAGTCAGTATTTAATTCTTTTGCTTAAAGGAAACAGCACAATTAACCCCTAAAAGCATGTACAGTTGAAACCAGATATTTACATACACTTCAGAAAAAAACACAAACTTTTTTTCTTTACTATCAAACATTAAATTAGAGTAAACTTTTTCTGTTTTACATCAATAAATATTAACATATTTTTTGCATTTGTTAAAGAGAGAGAGAATTTTATGGAACTTTTTATTTATTACATTCATCAGTCAAAAATCTACATATACTTCCTTAGTATTTGGTTGAATCGCCCCGAAACTGTTTCACTTGGGCCAAACGTTTTGGCTATCCTTCCACAAGCTTTCTTCAATAGTTTGCTGGAATTTTGGCCCACTCCTCTTGACAGAACTGGTGTAACTGGGTGAGGTTTGTAGACCTTCTTGCTCGCACTCGCCTTTTCAGTGCCGCCCACAAATTTTCTATGGGATTGAGATCATAGCTTTGTTATGGCCACTCCAGTACCTTGACTTTGTTGTCTTTAAGCCACATTGTAACTAATTTGGAGGAATGCTTGGGGTCACTGTCCATTTGGAAGACCCATTTGTGCCCAAGCTTTAACTTCCTGGCTGATGTCTTCAGATGTTGCTTCAATATATCCACATAAATTTCTTTTCTTATCCATTTTGTGAAGTGCACCAGTCCCTTCTGCAGCAAAGCAGCCCCAAAATATTATACTACCACCCCCATACTTCACAGTTGGGATGGGGTTCTGAGGCTTCAAAGCTTCCCCCTTTTTCCTCCAAATATACCGTTTATCATTATGGCTGAACAATTTTTGTTTCATCAGACCACAGGACATGTCTCCAGAAATTAAGAGTTTTGCCCCCATGTGGAGTTGCACACTGTAGTCTAGCTTTTTATGGTGGTTTTGAAGTAATGGCTTTTTCCTCCCAGAGTAACCTTTCCACTGATGTCGGTACAGGACTCGTTTTACTGTGGATAATGACACTGTTTTACCAGTTTCAGCCAGAATCTTCACAAGGTCTTTTGCTGTTGTCCTGGGGTTGATTCGCACATTTCGTACCAAAACACGTTCCTCTCTGGGACTCAGAATCCGTCTCCTTCCCGAGTGGTATGACGATTGTAAATTCCCATGTTTTTTATACTTGCGTAGAATTGTCTGAACAGATGAATGTGGAACCTTCAGACATCTGGAAATTGCACCTAAGGATGAGCCACACTTGTGGAGGTCTACAGTTCTTTTCCTGATGTCTTGGTTGATTTCTCTTGATTTTCCCATGATGTCAAAGAAAGAGGCTCTGTGTTTGAGGTGTGCCTTTGTATGCATTCTCAGGTGTGCCACCAATGAACTCAAATGGAATCAATTAACCTTTCAGAAGCTTCTTAAGCTCAGAATGGAATCATCTGGAGTTTTCTTTTTTGTTTAAAGACACAATAAAATGAGTGTATGTATACTTCTGACTTTGATGAAAGTGATAATAAAATACATAAAAATTCTCTCTCACTTTATTCTGACATTTAGCAAATGTAAAAAATATGTTACTTATTTATTGATCTAAAACAATGCTTTGGTTGTCATCGTAGATGCTGCTGCTTTTAACCTGAGTGTCTTGCAACTAACGTTACTCACCTTTTTTCCTTCTAGATTTGTGAGCATTTATAACTGTTTTAAAAACTGTTCTTATTCTGATGAATCTAATGTTTTTTTTTCTGATTGTAGCTCCAAGTGTGTGTGTGCATGCGTATATAAACTTAATGTGACTTTATCATGCATTACTCTGCCCTTCCTACAGGCATGTAAGCAGTAGCGATAGAGTGGGTAAACCATATAGAGGTGTGAAGCCTGTCTTCAGCATTGGTGATGAGGAGGAATACGACACAGGTACAACTAATAGTACAAAACTTACAAATCCACAAGTATAATACATTTTATTTATATAGTATACATATAAACAAAAATATAAAGGACACATCTGTGAGACAGGCATATAGACATGCATATCTCACAGGTGCAACTGCAGTTATAACCTTATAAGATAATTTAACTGTATAATTAAATACAGTGCCCAGAAACCCTGTGATCTTTTTTTTTTTTTTTAAATGCATCTTTTAAAATATACATTGAAGTAGAAAAAAAAATCAAAGCTGGATTAAGTGCTGTTTGTTTTGTAGTTCTGACTGGGCATCTTTGTTGGTTGTAGGCCTGTTTCATGAGTTTCCCCTTTATTTTTGTGTCTTTTTAGATGAGATTGACAGCTCGTCAATGTCAGATGATGACCGCAAAGAGATTGTGAACATACAAACATGGATTAATAAACCAGATGTGAAGCACCACATTCCATGCAATGAGGTTAAGGAGACTGGGCACATGTTCCCCAGGTGAGACTAAACCAGATCAGACTTTAAACCAGTCCATTTTTTCAGTCATATATCTCTGCGCAGTCTGTGCCAGTTACTCCAATCATTCATTTTCTTTTGATCCATATACTTAAACAAATATTGACACTAAATTATTGCAGCAGAGACCATTAAATAGTTGCTGAATAATAATCAATGTAGGTTATCTCTACATGCTCCGCACCAGGATAATATATATTTGTACTGTAGCAATCATTCGTCAGTGCATGAAGGTCCTTGGTTTTCATCATTTCACTGGTTTTCATTTTGGATTTGGCGTGGGATTGGCATTGCAGAAGTTTGATTATGTGGTTAGAAAGTCAGTTTTAACTGGTAGGATTAAACTGTCCAGCTATGCCTTTATTGTTGTTTGGGATTGTCTTTTCTAAAGGGTGCATTTTATTGATCTATGGTCCTTTGTAGATAATCCTCTTGCAGATAATCCGCTTGTACAGTGATACTTATATCTTTGTATCTTTATCTTTTATATATAGTTTTATATCTTATATATTGTATACTACTGGTAGATTGCTTTATTCTCTGCTTTATTTTCCTGTATTTTCTACCTATCAAAAATGTAACCTGACTCGGAGAGAGCTTTCAACAAGAATTCCAATGTGCATGGATTGCTGGTCTCATGCACAATGGCAAATAAAAATCTTGAATGTTTTTAAAATAAACGATCATTTTGTCTTCCATAGCCACCTGCTAGTCACAGCGACGCATATGTACTGTCTGAGGGAGATCGCCTCTCGGAAAGGTTTCGCCTACATCCAATCCAGACAGGCCTTAAGCTCTGTGGTGAAGATCACTTCAAAAAAGAAGCACCCCGAGCTAATTACATTCAAGTTTGGAAACAACAATGCAGCGGGAGTGGAAATCATGGCTGTAGAAAGGTACCCACAAGCTCATCTAAGCTGAATTTCACATTGAATGTGCTTTCCATATACACTACCTTTTCTTGCATCAACACTTAAACACTATATTTTCATCAAAGTGTTGTCCTGGTATAAAGAATAAACATTTGACATGTCTTTTGTTTAATGGACTTTTTCCCCCCAAGTGTGCTGATATCAAGGTGATAAAAGTGCACAGACTTTCTTTCCCAAGTCACAGAAATCATCAAAACAGCTTTATTGAAATGTATGCAGTTAATGTTCAATATGCTAATTTGCAGTCTGACAGTGCAAATATTGCTGATTTACTAAACCCATTAAAAATAGCCACACCTTTGCTTGGGAATGTAGTTTGCATTTCTATTAGTTTTTGAATAAACACCCACTATCTAAAAAATGCATTTAAATCTCCGTACATTATGTAGACTATCCTCTGAGAGACAGTCTGAGATAGCATCTGCCCAAAAGAGGAAGAAAGATGCTCAGGTCTGATAGGAGAGTGCTTATGGAAAGTATAGTGCTGTTCCACAGACATTTTTTGGATGTGGATGTTTTGGCTACAGTTTTGTCAGACATGCTAACAAAGAAATCTGACATTTCATTAGACATTGTTTCGTATTTCCAACTGTTTACTTTTTTTCTTCAAAAATGTATGTTCATAGTTTTATAACAGTCTTGGTCCAGCTTTGGCCAACAGAACTTCTTTAAAGTGCTTTGACATTGATTCTTCAAGCCTGTGGAACTGCACTGCAGGATGGGAACCAGACTCGGTTGGTGTTTTGATAATAGAGGTGGAGAGAGTTATCTAATGCGTCTATCCAAAATCTCCCAAAAGTGTTCAACTGAGTTGGCTTTCTTGACTGTGAAGATAATAGCATGTGTTTAAACGTTTTTAAACTGTTCTTACACCACAATAAAACCAAAATGTTTCTTCATATTATAAGGAGGTTCCATTTTTATGACTTTGTATTGATGTGCAATGATGGTTTCTTCTAAAAAATGAACTATATCAGCAAAGTGTCCTTAATTTGAACTTGGATCCCTTTTCTCTTGCCATCTTGATCCAAATTTAATGTCTACTGAGCCTGCTCAAGTGTTTTTATTCTTTTTTGCAGGTATTTGATACCAAATGCTGGGGATGCCACAAAAGCAATCAAGCAGCAGATTATGAAGGTTCTGGATGCATTGGAAAGCTCATAAAGATGCCGGCGGTACAGAGGCTGGACTCTGGCCATAACCAAGACTGCCAAGGCTCTAACACGGTCAGCACAGGGGTGCAGGGAGGAGTGAAGAGGATGGATTGTTCCCACACTTGTTCTCAGTCTCTCTTCCTCCATCCCAATGCTTTCTCTCTTTTTCTCTCTGTCCCTCTTTCCTTATTTACTCCCAGGACAGTACTGACGTTCAGTATTTGAGCCACAGCAGGATGCTGCGGTCACACACTCATCAGATCGATGGGAAATTTTGACACATTCAGATGTCAAAAGCCTCCTTTTCCCTGGCCTTTGGCTTTTGTTATTGTTTATATCAAGGAAATGTCACCCTATAGGTATACGTCAGACATGCTGTCTCAAATATCTGTGTCAAGCCTTAATCCTAATCCAGTTTTTTATACAAGGGACTCAAGGGGGACCCTGGGGCAAGATACAAAGACTTTCCCAGTCTGGGAAATGCTCAGTGTTTCGTTCTTTATAATTTATAGATGTACTCATTGTTTAGCCATTTAATTGGTGCAGTACATTTTTGCTGGGCTATTGAGAAGAGACATGATATTTTATCAGAGCAGTGTTCATGCCTGCGAGTAGCAACACAGGAGTTGAAGACCACTTAAAAAAATACTGTGTATATTTGTTGTTTTGAGGGTCACAGGGAGCACAATAGGGGTGATGGTTGTCATTCTGAAAGCCTGTTACTCTTGTACTGTAATCACATAACTGCACAAAACAGTGTGTGGCATAAACACACATGCGTGCACATGCAAACACAGTTCTGGTTGCTCTGTGATAATGTCTTTCAAATGTGAAATTTGAAATCTCATAAATATCCCATTGATGACTCATTCCGAATGTCTCTTGATCTCCATGCTTGCAGTGTTAAAGAAGTGCTTAATAGGAAAGCTCTGTGGGTAAATGTTTTGTATATACTGTAAACCTACTTATCGATAGGCTTTCAGTAAGTTATATTTATGAATGAACGCGGAAGTGGCCAATCACACTAACAAGATCAGCTTCAAGTGAAGATATTTTGTAATTAAAGTATTTATGCTCAGACTCAGAAAAAAAAAAAATACAGTATGGGCATGGTTTCATGTGTGGCTGTATACCAGTTTGATGAATGACTGGCTAAACCAGACCTTCTGTTATAACCAATATCCAGTGATTTGTGTCTTAACAAGTTTGTTTAATGACCAAACTATAGAACAGGCCGAGAAAGAATGCTTTCTTCACATGGGTTAAATTAACCATTTACTTTGCAGTGTAAAACTTCATATTCTGCCCAAAAAAGTCCATGATTCTGAACTTGTACATTCAGTTTTTGTTGAAATCACGTTGTTCTTTGTAAAATCTTTTGTTTTAATAAATTTAAAAGTAGTCTACCGCTTTGTTTACCAATTTTTTGCAAGTTAATGGTTTCCATCTATATGTTCATACTTAGTGCATTTAGACAAGCCAAGACACATTCATCCAGTAGCATAATTTTATTTTTTTGGTTAATATTGTATCAAAATAAGTACACTGCATATTTACAACATCTGAACATAGTATGAAAAAGAACCAAAATATCTGTACAAAACCTAAATTGTGAATGAGCAATTAACTCTGAAATACTGAAGAATTGGCATGTTAACTTTGTTCGTATTCATCAAATGGCAGTGTGTGTGTATGGCAGTATTACATTTCATGTTTGCTTGAAAATAAACGATACAGAATTACAGTATTACATGGAGGCTACATGACATCAGTCTTAAACCATAACCATTAATGGATAAAGAACACTAGAAACATTGTCTGTAACCAAAACAAGTGTTACAATCAATCCTGACAAATGCAAGCATTCAAATTATTGTCAAACTGGAATAAAATGTTACGACAAAACAGATTATCAAACAGTATAATACTATGAATCCTATTTGGAGTAAAGGTTCTTTACAATCCAAAAAACATACCTGGCCCAGGTAAAAACAAACAAACAAAAAAGAAACCCCTTAAAGATATGTTCCTCTTAGTAGAGAAAGAATGGCAACAGCTCAAAGTAGTACCAATGTCAGCATTTCTTAAGTGCTGCGTCTCAAGAAATATTCCGAAATAATCCAAAATGGCAAAGCACTGCTTACCCTAAGCTACAGCAGTTTGCATGAAACTAGGGGCTTGAAATGACAACCAGACCAAAATACACCCAAAAAAAAAGGACATTAAGTGCATTTTATCAGCATACTTTTAAGTGAAATCGAGCACTTGGTTAAACTGTACAATTTTCTGTGTACACGGCAGTGTGTGTATGTGACTGACAGCACATGAGCAAGTATGGATATGTAACGTGCATGTCGTTTACTCGCCCTCCTCTTTGATGCGCTGCTGTTTGTTGCGACGTGAGTCTGGTGCCAGGTCGAAGGAGAAGTCGGTCCAGTCGTCTCTCGGGGGGAAGGAAATGGTCTGGCGGAGAGTGAAACGCACAGCATCGATCACGCGCTCCCCTCGCGCCTCTGTGGAGCCAACACTGACCGTGGAGGCACCAGTAGATGTGCGCAGGATGTGAGGTGGAGGAGAGAACTCCATGGTCTGCCGATGCTCCATAATACCCTTCCAGATCAAATGCTGATACTCAACGGGAATCTTCAGTCTGGACAGGTCCTGAAAATGCACCATATGGTCACCACACAGCACATACACTCCAATTTGTACACATTCTTTTATTAGCCCCTATATTATTGACTGGAGTTTCTAACCTCAGTGGACTGTTTATAGTAATAGATGGAGAATGTATACCTCCACACACAAAAGAAACCGGACAAAATCTCACCTCTAGGTTATAGTTCTCAATCTGGTAGATGTTGGTAAGCCCTTGGGCAGTGAAGTAGTCAAGACAGGAGGAGCATCCCAGCCGCAACAGGAAGCTGAAATAGATACATTTACAAGTGAAATTATGTCTGATTATTTTAGATGAACCATCCATGGTCTGTGCTAGTGTTTCTTAATGGGGACCCATTGCCTTACACAGTTTCAGCTCTGTCTCAATACACCTGGGCCAGGTTATAAAAGACTGATTAACTGTATGAGGTGTTGAGGCAGGGAATAGCTGTAACTGTGGAGGACAGTGAGATTTCCAGGGGCAGGATTAAGAAAGTACTGGAATTGTGCTCTTATGCAGGCATACCTGGAGATGCTGCTGTCCACTGGGTAGGGTGGTGGGGGTGTGCAGTGAGAGGAGGGCACCATGGGTAACTGAGGCTGCAGAACATGGGTGGGACTGAGTGAGCTCATGTCTGTGTTCATGGGGATATGAGCGCTCATCATGGGGGTCACTGCAGGAAAAGGAACCAAGTGGGAAAACTTTAAAACAACTTGTTATTATTTGTTGTTAGTATTGTTAGTCAGCCTGAGACATGAAAGCCTCCAATCATGTCATCACTAAGTCTTTCTGCACCTTTTTTTTCTTTCCTGTTCTTTTCTTATAGTTTTGTAGAGAGATTCTACAGTCTGCTTCAGAATGTCACACCGTTGATGAGCTGTGTATGCTTAGTTTGAACTATAGCCAGTGGCGATGTGGGAGTGGATTAGGAAATAGTGGACAGGTGAGGTCACTTTCACATAATATGACAAATACTGAGCCCCAGGGATTAGGAAGCGCTTTGTCCCACAAAGATCCAGTTTACATGCAAAAGGAAACTGATTGTCAGAGAGACACTGAGACACAGACGGGTGCTCAGAGCCTGTCATGCTTAGACAAGCTCAACCCCAATAGGGACCCGAGGCAGGAGACCCACTAAAAGAAAATCAACTCTGCAATTACTAACAGTTATTTTGCAACTTGGGTTATGAGCCTGAATGATCGGACTTACACATCTAATATGAAGTTAATTTTCAAATGATGTTTAATATTTCTGTAATGGAATTACAATTACAATGAATTGTAAGATATTTTCTTTTATTTTAAAAAATTAAACATTTTACTTACATTTATACATTTCCAGATTTTTTTATTTAAAATGTACTTATTATTTATAATTGCACAGTCAGAAAGGAGCGGTTCAGGATACATTTCACTGTGTGTTGTACTTGTATGACAATGCATGTGACAAAGAATCTTGAATCTTGATCTTGAAACTTGAAAGGAATATAGATTTTTGATTGTACATGATTGGTTTCTTTCTTACAAATTACACTGCTTACACACACACCACACTAAACTCTTCTGCCATATGCAAAGAAAATGGACCAAAATACCATGTATTTGTTTATTTACTGTACAATTATTATAATCCTGTTGCTGCCAGTTTCTATTTTCTTTTTCTTTTTTGCATTTTTTTACATTGCTGGAATACAGTATGTGCTAATCCTGCTCCTCTCAACTGCACTGAATATTGTCTTGGTCTCTTATTTCTTTTGTTTTTTTCCACTCTCTCTTTAGTCCTGTCCTGTTACACCATGGGCCTTGAGGAATGTTGTTTCATTTCACTGTGTATATAATTAGAATGTCAATAAACACCTATTTGACTTGACTTGGCTGTCAAATTTCAAAGAGTGATCTCAATATCTCTTTACTCTTTAGTGGGGGTTACTATTTGATTAATATATTTAATGTTTGAATTACATTAATACCGTATTGTTGTTATAGTATTGGACCTCATGTTCTTAAAGAAAAGCCTTACTGTCAGTGAGGCCTCCAGCCATACTGGACGGGGTGAGGGTGTTGCGCTGCTGCGGGTTGATGAGCTGACTAACCGAAGGCAGCTTGTTGACCTTGTGTGGGGGGGAGTTGGAACCGAAGGCGGATTGAGGGGGCAGGGGGCTCCTGGAGCAGAGAGGAGGAGGACACGGCCTGTAATTCTGATCGTCTGACAAATCCCATCTTAAACAACAAAAGAAGCCCTGCTATTAGTCAACATGGTTCACCAGGACAGCTGGGGCCATGGTCACAGGGGAATAACACCAGAAACCAGAAACAATCTTATTGTGTCATTAATAACAGTACAATCATTTAGCAGAGGAAAGCAAATGAACTGAGTAAGCTCAAATGCACAGGGACTGCTGTTATTCAATTTTTAAAAAAGTTATTTCATAGTTAATATACTGCATGTATACAGTCTGCCACAACTGCATGGTGCATTATTACTTAGCAAATCATATTTAAATACTAACATTAGTTTCACTATTGCATTTATTACATATCTGTAAGTATAAGACATCAAAGCTGTGAAAAACATATTTGTGAGTGAATAAGTGTCTATATGTTGCCTGAACATATTTGTGTTGCAGTGTGCACCATCTGTGTTTTCTATTCTAGAATCAGCAGTGTAGTAAAATGGAAATAGAATAGAAAAATAGAAGACAATTACTATAATGGTCAGGAAGGAAAGTGGAAAAGAAGAAAGGGAAAGTCGAAAGCAGAAAAGACATTTATTGAATAACGAACAAAAGTGCAAGAGGCCTCAGTTATACATTCACCATTTGATTCACACAGAAGAAGCAAAATAACTTGCTATCTATAGCATTCATTCTCTCGGACTCTCAGACAACAATACATTTCTTCTTAAGAAAATGTACATCAATCAAAACACGAATCCAAACTGCTCTGCAGTGCACTTTATAAAACATGACCAGCATTATTAGTTATATTTTCAATAAAGTCTTTCCCCTGTAAACCCATACACAATGAAGTGAGTCCAGCTCCAGTAATAAAAAAAAGCTCTCTGATACATTTTTAAAAGCTTCAAGAATGCTATGAGTCCCATAGAAAAAAAAAAAAACATGTGCTTGGTTCCTGGCTTAGACAATCAGGATGAGAAAGAGAGTGAGTAAGTGAAAGAGAGAGAGAGAGAGAGAGAGAGAGAGAGAGAGAGAGAGAGAGAGAGAGAGAGAGAATGAGGTGGTCAGCTGAGAGGCTGTTACTGTTTATGTGCAATGTGTTTATGTGCAATACCAGCAGATCTGCCAAAACAAGTGCTGAAACAACAGCCATCTCAGTTATAAAAACAAATGTTGAAAACGGAAAAGAAAGCTGATGCGCAACAATGATCATAAAAAAAGAAACACACTGCAAGGGAATATGAGGCCTTCAATCCATCAATCAATTTAACATACACCCCAGTATGAGTGTAGGATTAACGTCTTTACACAAATTAGCAAGCAAACAAATTTTGATCGTTCTTTATCTAGGAAATAAACTTAGGAGGGGAACAAATCATGCATATTTCTAAACAGTCTTAAAACATCTTCAAGGTCAGTGGTTCTCAAAGGGGTTTTCAGGGATCCCCGAGATCATCGCATGCATACTGCAAGCTGGATTGGAGCAAATATGTGGATTGTCTGGGGGGTCCCTGAGGACCAGTTTGAGAACCACTGGCTTTGATTAGGTGAAACCAGCTGTAGCAACCAAAATCTTTGACCTTGTTGTGCTATCTAAAGTGTAGCAGCAGGCACAGGAAGCCCCTTGGAGAGGGTCTTGAAGGGGGGGGGGGTGTGAAAAAGTAAAGAAAAGAGTGAAGTGAAGGAAGCTGCGAATGAGGAGGAATGTGACTCCTGCTTTTAGGAAGCGCTGAAGCGTCTCTTCTGCTCTCCCAATGGCTCCAGCAGCTCAGAACGCAGACGGGCCCTGAGGAGACTGCAGAGATAGGAGAAAGAGAGATGGAAAGATGGAAAGAATAAAGAGAGACAAAGAGGAAAAGAGAGGTGTGAAGAACGAGAGAGAG
>JBBPDC010000109.1:6742342-6753103 GCA_037974485.1 Hemigrammopetersius urotaenia | reverse complement strand
CACACACACACACACACACACACACACACACACACACACACACACACACACACACACACACATACACACACACACACTCAACAATCCCTGCCATTTCCCTTAGGACTTGTAATTAACTGCCTGGGAGAGATTAAAAGGATAAAGAAAAACAGAAAAAAAATGAACATTACAAAAAAAGTGTGTCTCCCTGCCCAGAATATGGTTCAACAGCAGATTGATTGTGATAGAAGGTATGACAGAAGACCTAAGACCTAAGAAACTGAAGAAAACAAAAAACTGAAGTGAGACATGAACAGCCAAATAGCTCAGGAACAACCACTGGCTATGTCAGACTTTTTGAAGTGTAAAATGAAAAAAACCCTGTAGCTTTAACTGGATCTGTTCTATGCTAAAAGCTTCTGGAGGGGAGGGAGGGAGGGAGGGAGGGAGAGAGAGAGAGAGAGAGAGAGAGAGATTTTCACAATAATCGCTATGCATCAAGTAATTTAATTTTTTCCAAAACACCATTCATCAAAAACTATGAATGCAACTATGCATGAATTTTTATTCAGCATTCATCATACCGCACTAAATACAATCTGTTAAACTGGGCTTATTAAACTGTCTGTCTAATGCAACATGCCCTTCAGGGTTATTTAAGTACTGACGCTAAAACTAAGGGTGTGACAACGGGTTCTTTGTGCAATGCCTCAGAAATATGATTCTTAAAAGAAGCATTTTAGTTCATGAGATCTGCAAAGCTGGGAAAATAAAGGAATAAATGAATACTTTTACACTTTTCAATTGCAGAAATTGTTCTTCAGGGATCTTAAATGGGACAAAGAAGATAAGACACACACAACAGAAAAATGGCGCTGTCAAATTAGTCTGGGTAAAGGTGACTATAAACACAAAAACACTAACAGGAGGTGCTTTCTTCCACACACACACACACATACACACACACACACAAACACACATGTACACACACACACTGTGATTGCAGAGACAGAAGCACCAATCCCAGCCCTGAAGCAACAATTTTTGTACATGGAAATATGTGTGGAGGCTCCTGTTTGCTTAGGGCCAGGCATGAGCACCACAGAGAAAGGAAAATGCACACATACACAGGGTGGAGCCGTACAGTGATCTGATAGATGGGAGTCAGTGGCTTTTGCGCAAGGGAGGGGCATATGCTGCTAACATGTAATTATCTCCCATTCATTGGCCACAATGTGAATTACACAGCTTGAAAATGTAGTGCACACAAAAGCTGGAAGAATAAGTCTTTGAACAGTGGCAGAGGATTTGTCAGAATGACACATTCCACAATGGACAGAACTCAATACTCCGGTCTGCTGAACTGCTGGCCTGTTAGGAGACAACAGGACAACACAAGGCCCTCTGTGTGTGGCATTTCTTTCAAAGCTGAGCCATAACACCAGGAGTTTGAGATCTAACAGTTGGTCATGCTAAACAGAAGCCAGACCTTTTTTTTTTTACTGCTTTACTGATTCTACTTACCTACTGATAAGCACATCAAGAGAAAATGTAAATCAGAGAAAAAAAAACATGGGTTCATCTAGAAATGTCTCTATACAGATGCAAGAAGTGTTGACACCGATGTCTTCCATTTTTGAGGGGGCTGACTCTACTCTAATAGGGTTTTTAAAGGCAAAATATTTTTTGATGCAAATGTGTATAATTAAGTTAAGCTTATAGAACCTTTTATTTTGCAGCCCATCATCTTTCAGGCAATAAACATGATGGACAGAGATGACAGTGGCTACATTCTATGCTAAAATTCGAATGCAGACTGTTTATGAAAATTCACATGCGCGCGCGTGCACACACACACACACACACACATACATGTGGGCAGTGTGTGCGTGTTAGGGCAGGTCTACAGCTGCAGTGGCAGTGTTGGAGCGGAGCAGGGCTGCGGGTTCAGGCAGGATAGGGCGGCAAGCCCAGTGATCTGGCGCCTCCGGTCTTGTCCCGCCTCATAGCTGACATGTACCATCACGCCCCACGCCGCTCCAAAACCTGCTTCACAGGACAAAAATGCAGAGCTGTTTTTTTCACCCACTTGCAGTAGGAAAGAAAAAAAAAACAAGAAGGGGGGAAAACACCTGCTCGCTGTGATAGTGACAAAAACAAGTAAAATCAAAGCAGCTTTATGCATTTGCAGAGATGAATAACTGTCTACATGTGGAAAACAGTAACTACAAGAGTCAAGGAAGTGATTTGCATGTTACTTGAATAAACAGCATGCAGTTAAACAAGTGGGCATATGCTACAGACACAGTAACGATGGGAAGAATAAACAGATGCTGAAGCAGGCCAGCGAAGGTAAAAGTCTTATTCCATGGGAAAGAGATTTTTTAGCCATTTATTTTGGCCAGTTGACAGTCTTAAGTACCAATAACCTCCAAATCTCCAAATTATAACTCTGTTGTAGAAGTAAAAGATGCTTATACAGGTGATCATGGATTTTTATAGCTGGCAGTTTTATAGCTGACGATTTTGAGTTCCTCATACTTTTTATTGCTTTTATTAACCCGCAATTCAAAGCATGTGATCTAATTGAACACATGAAACACACCAGCACATTTCCAATACTTTCTACTAGCCAAAGTCACAGCAAGAATAACATTATTTTCTTTTTAATCGCACTGAAAATTCTTACTTGGAAATTCAGCTTCCTTTTTAAAAAAACAAAAATCAGTCAAAGTGCTACAAAAAAGTGGCAAGAGGCTATTTATCACAAAGAATTATTCAACATTATACATTATACGACATTATACAATATTTTGGTTCAGGTGTAGCTGTGGCATTCAAATGCAAAGCCTTCCACCAGTGTCATGTTTTTTTTCCTCATCAAATGACAACCCTACTCAACCAAAGTCAAAATAATAAATTAGCTGGGCAAAAATCAACTGACGACGATCTTGCGTCAGTGTTTTTACCTTTTAAAGTGAGTAAAGGCAACACGACTATATTCTGGACATTTTTGTTTATTCTTTTGAAAAGAGCAGCTGGTATTTTCAGCAAAAGATGACGTAAAAAAATGAACTAAAAAGAATTTTAGGAATTTTATACAATTTTGATATGATGGTAATGGCATGCATGACTAAACTATGCAATATTTTACTAAACTATGCAAAAGTATATGAAAAATATGTATATAAAAAAATCATTATGTGCATTAACACTGTGCTTTCTGTGCACTCAGAGACATCTCTGATGGCACTGAAGACTGATGACATACGGGTAGAGGGCTGAGCGGGCGGGCTAAAGTTACAGAATGATGAAGTGTGTATTTACATGAGTAAAGTTACACACACTCCCTATCTCATAGATGTAAGCAGGGTGATGCTGCGCATCAATCAGGTGCTGAACAGTAGCACCTGATCACATGTCACAAGCGCAAAAGGCTGGGCGCAAGAGTGTGTTTACATTATCAGTCTCTGGCATTACTATGACGCCACATGTTAATCACTTTTTGTAACTGGTCAGGTTTTGTTATTGGTTTTCTATCAGGGCAAAAAAAAGTAACAGCCATATCTGCATCCTCACTTTGTAGGAGGTCTTTTCTCAGAAGACCTGCAGACCTTTACCACATTCTTCATGGCACTTGTGCCCCCTGTTCAGGTGTAAACGGAGGCCACTGGGCGTCCTGGCACTCCTTAATGCCATTTGATTAAATTATATGCTTTCGAAATGTGATCTTTCCAAAAAAAATATGTGACAGCTCCAGTGTAATTACACTGGATTTCCCCGAGTTTTCTTGAATGGTCGCCCTGAGCATTGCCAAATTCTTCCCCCTCATAAGTCCCTTTTCATGTCTTCTCTAGGGCTTTTCTTCTGCATCTGTGTGCTCATTCAAATAACACACAAAAAGGTGTCGCACAAAAGAAGGGTTTCAGCTCCTTAAACGGTGAGGAGTTTCAATGGCCAGTCTTTGCTGCAGAAGAGATACTGGACCAAGCCTTCAGAGCTGTGTTTTGAGAGGGCAGCTAAAGGAGACAGAGATTATGAGTGGTAGTGTGAGTTAAAGGCCCTCTGGTGCAGGCTGCTTGAATGCTTTTCTGTTGGTTGACTTTAGGTCACTAGTTTATACTATTTAACTAAGAAATGTGCCACAAACAGTTACTTAAACAATATCTTAGAACAATCATTTTTGTAAATAAGATATGTGAGTGTAAAGGGCCTTTTAAGGGATTACAGGGTCTTACTACTTTAATGGTTCCTGCAAAAACTTTTAAATTATGTGAAATTTCTTTTCACTTTCTTTTCATTCACATATCTCTAAATCTTTAAAAAAAAATTTTTTTTAAAGAAGTATTCACTGGATAGTGCCAAAAATTATTTTACTACAGCATCATGCAATGAATTTTTAAGTAAGTAAACTCTAAAACCAGTCTGCGAAGTGATCTCTCTCACAGTATATGTTTCTTGGAAATAAATTCCTTGACAAAAAAGCTTTTTAACCACAGCTCATTTAAAAACGAAAAAAAAGAACCTCTCCTTTTCTTCCTTTTTTCAGGAGGTTTTAGAGCTTCACGCTGTGGAATCAGACGAGTCTCGACAGGTTTCTTGACACAAACAAGCCTTGGCTTCATCTCACGAGGCATGGGACGGGCCTACAGATGTTTCTGGGACAAGCTGTATCTTGCCACCTTTCGTTGGAACACTCACCTCATTGAGGGCTTTTACAACCCCCCCCCTCTTCTCCTGCGGCGCAGTTAGACATGCAGCCAGAGAACTTAGATCATGGAGCCGGGTGCAGTGATTGGCCCTTAAGCACGATAGGGTTCAGAAAAGAGGCACAGAGTATTTACACGAGTATTATCAATCCATTCTCCTAATCCCCTGTCCTTTGGCTGAGATTCACTGCAGAGGGGTCCGATGGGCGTATTTCTCTGCTCACAGCACACTTGAGTTAGTGACAGACAAAGCTGATGGTTTGGCACACACATGCAGTGTTGAAAAGCTGATGGCAAATTCATAATGAAAGTCTTTACACTAAAATAAAATCAAACAAATGATTCGTCACAACCACAAAACAATCATTTCTCTTCCATCCAACCTAGAAAGCGAGACCAAAGACTCATCTGTGGAGTCATCTTACCAAAGACAGGAAAAAAAAAACAGCTAGGATTGCAACAGAGTTCCTGTAAATGAGGAGTGGTTGGATGCAATACCAGGAAATGTCTATCTGTGTGTCAATGAAGGTGTACGTGGGAAGAGCTATCTAGTGTGAAGGTGTGTCTGTAAGTTCGCCCAACATACTGTTTCCTCATTTAAAATGGGAGAAAGCTCCTGAGGAAAAAAATACAACAGTAGTTGGTGCATGAACTTTAAGTGTATGCAGGCTTTCTTCATTAGAAGTCATGGCTGACATCATACTTATGTGGATCGTTTTTTGACGATACATCCATGCTTGAATAAATAAGACTTCATCACACTGCATATACAACCACAAACCAGCTGCAGTGGGTCATAATAGGCAGTGACGAGTTAATGTGTCATAAGTACTTCTCACCACAATTAGTGCAGACTGAAGAACTGACTGGGACACTAAAAGATGGGAACAGCCTGAAATGAGCCAATGGGGCGTGTTTTTCTCACACCCAGACCTTCTACACTTGAACAGTGAAGTCAGGTGTCTCCTGCTGCGACACTAGTGAGGAAGACAAGTGCTGTTGTGGGAATCGGATAAATGTCACTATCCCACAGACCTCCTCAACCAATGAGCATTGAGAAACTCACCAACCTACCTCTCCTCCACTTGTTTACTCAAAGATGTAAAGGCAGCTTTACCTTTTATCATTCATGCAACTGAAACACAGGTTTTTCCAGACTGTCTTGTGCCAAATTTGAGACTAATGCCACATGGGATCATGATGACAAAAATCAATTACCATAGAATCGGATGCTTGTTTTCATTATTAACCCCTATGAATATCCGGAACTACTGGATCTGCTTCAAGTGAGCCCTAACTAGGCAAAATAAAATGTGAAAACACTGATCCAGACCTTGGAATCATATCATAGTAGTGGTAAAGTGTACAAACAGCAGGGTATGCTTTTATCGTTAAACGGCGATCGCCACCTACTGGTAAACACTAATGCAATCAACTAACAGCAGTACTAACAACGGTCCGCTGGGGTGCGCTTTCCTTTAAGATGACCGTTGTGGTCCCATCTGGCTGGCAAACACCACAGAACAGTACATTGTGTAGTAGACAGACGAAAAATTGTTCCTTCCTTGGGACAACCCCCTGTGAGCCACAACAACTTGACTAGCTGGTTCTGTCGGTTGTCTGTTTTCTAAAGTGACACCAATCTGAGCCAAACAAAGTGACACTTGCGACCAGGTGAGCAGCTGTCTGGATGTTCACTGATGCACAACGATGCCACCAAACAGTGACGGCATGACAGGAGTACCGAGCAAACCGTTAATGTGTGTGGTGCCTTCTGACCGGCAGGCGTCAGCCATGAGTATTGATTTTTTGGTAATGAGGGTTTGAACACCTGGTAAATTGGTTAAGATTTACACCAGTCCTTCAGAACTACATAGCTAAAGTGGTAGAACTAAAGCTGCAGCCAGTCCTGATATTGTGTGTTAATGCACAGTAATGTTGCAGTGCTCCATTCAGACTAGGCCTTTGTAAGCTCTAAGTGCAGTAGTAGTAGTAGTAGTAGTAGTAGTATAGTCAGCGAGCGACAGTTCAAAAACAACTGAGAAACTGAAACAGTGCTAAAACTTTTCAAAGTGCTGCATTATTTCTGGTATAAACAAACTTGCAAAAGCCTAATAAGTGCTAATAGTGTTCAGTGAAAAAATAACAAGTGAAATAACAAATAAAATTTGCAAGGGGTGGGGGTAGCTCAGTGGGTAGGACACCTGCCTCCAGACCAAAAGGTCATGGGTTCGAATCCTACCTTCAGCACCACCACTGGGTCCCTGAGCAAGACCCCCAACCCCAAGTTGCTCCAGGAAGACTGTCCCCTGTAGTTAGGGAATGAAAGTCGCTTTGGATAAAAGCGTCTGATAAATGCCATAAATGTAAATGCATGCAAATTGGCAAAACAGGTCATTGTTTTCTTTAATCAGTGCCTGATTAATGAACATGCATGATTTCAAACAACCTACTTATATAAAGTTAAAGAAGGGACAGATCCCCAAGTAGATAAAGAGAACCCAATTAAAAATATTATATTTAGTCATATATTGATTGAAAAAAATATCAATATCAAAATATAAAAATCTGTAAGAGGAAACGATACTTCTAAGTCTAGCAGTTTAATGGTATCAGGTGTTATAATTCTAAAGGAAAATATCAAGGTCATTTGTGGATGAGAATGTGGAATGTGGATCCAGACAACAGTCCTAAGCAAGCAAGTCGTTCTACCAAAGGTTAAAGAAGAATAAAGCTAATATTCAGGAAGGCCCAGGTCAAAGGCCCGACATTAACCCAAATGTTGTGGAAAGGACAGCTTCCCAGTGCTAAAGCTATTCTACACAGAAGAATGGGCTGACGTTAAAATACAATATTGTTGACTCATTTGTTCAACTGGGTTCTCTTTATTTACTTTTAAGACTTCTGATATTGCTGTAGGCAAAAGCATAAAAGCATAAAATTCCAAAGTGTTCACAAACACAAACAGCATTTTAATTGATAATCTGTTCATTTATTTATTTATTTTTGTTTTTTATTGTTCTTTTTAGTTATTGTGCTATTTATTTTGAATGATGGACTTAAAATGAACTACAAAGAAAATTAAAATCTTTTCCTATTTAATGTTAATCTGGACTTTAATGTTAATCTTGAATTGAATTAGGTTACGACAAAGTCTCGATCTTGACTTGATGTGTCCAGGTCTCTGTCTTTTCTCACCACTATTGGTCTTGACTACAACAGTAGTACAGACATTTTACCAAGGACAAGCAGTTTGAACCTGAGGGGCCTTCTCTCTCTCTCTCTGCCAGGTGCAGTTTGGTAATTGAAGACTTTCATATAGATCACAGAAGAGCCTAGAGCTGAGATCAGACAGATAAAGACTTCACACTTCTTCAGGAGGAATAATCCTCTCTCCAGCAAATCATGAGAAGAGAAGCCAGGGTAAATCAACTGTGGTTACAAAAATATCGCTGGGAATAAAAACTAAGGCTCCTGCTTTCCACAGCCTTTCACACATTTTCAGTTAGAAACTAGACTGTAGGTTTTGAAAGATGCTATTTGTAGACTGTGAGAGTGACTGGAGGGCAGTATGTTACATTTCCTGGTGCAGAAAACCAGTTGTACCCCTTATAATAGGCACTTAACCCTACACTGCCGAAGGGGGCAGTATGCTAACCCTTTCATGTGCTGTAAATGCTCTATTTTCAGTGCATGTAGACCACAGGATGATGGTTGAATTCCAAATAAATTGTGTTTATTCTTAATACTGAGTGCATAAAATAATTGCTCTTAAATTTCAACCAAATAGCAAGACTTACAGTGTAACAGGACTGTCTTATCTTAAGTCTGCTTCACATAAAGTGTCTTACCGTCCAAGTTGCCGACTTGGCTGTGCTAGACTGCTGGAAGGACACGTCAAAGGTGTGAGGTCCAGCGTAGTCTGTGTTGGAAGGGATTGCGGGTGATGGGGACAAGGCCTCAAAGGTGGAGCTGGGGGGTGCGTAGGGAGATGGTGCCGTCACGTTGTTCTGAGTATGCTCGTTGTTGTATGGGCTGGTAGATGTGGAGCCTCCATTTTGATTCATGGGGTTGAGAAGCTCCAGATTTGTGTACTGTGACTAGAAGCAAAATAGAAAACAATAGTCTGTATTTGACCAGAAACAAGAAGCTCAGAAGCTTAAAAGCTGTACTTTAACATAGTATGTTTATTATACGTAACATAAAAAGAAAGCATGCACATAAATCAAAATATTAACCAGCAGTCGCTGCAGACTTTATTTTGTTATGATGAGCTTTGATGTTGGTACATCAGACGATGATGTCATGGTGGGCTTAGTGAAGCCCTCCCTGTTCGGTGGCTAATTTGTGGTGGCTGACTTGAATTGAGTCTTTGTTTGCATAAGTCAGAAAGAAATCACCCAAGATGTCATTCTGTTTATCTACAATCATACATCTTGCTGCTGTAAATATAAGACAAATAACAGACTCCTTTGTAATCACTTTTCACAGCAAACTATGGCTGAATACACATGTTTGTTTAAGAGAAGGTGCTGATAAAGTGTCAGAGAGTAAAATGAGTCTGGCTCTTTCTGCATGACAGTATTTGCAATGGGAATCTAATGGAGTAATCCAATGGGAAATCTAGTTTCATAGACATTTACTCTTCCAATTCACTTTTTTTATGCACTATGATGACTGTTATGTGACCCACTTCAGCAAGACCGGTTCATTATTGCAAATATATTGGGGCCAGTAAAGTCATATTGATCCTAAAGAAAAATTCTCAGTCTCCTAAAATGTACTCCTGCAGGTACAGCAACAGAAATGAAGCTGCCTACATTTCAGCAATCCTTGCACTACTACAATCTCTGTACCAGCAGATAGATAGCAACTGAGCCTTGAGCCAGAACCACAATTGCTTAGAAAAGCACCCAGGCCTGAAGGCCTGTAGACAAAACTAAGCTATCTAAGCTGAAAAGTATAGGCCCAATTATCATGAAAGATTAAACATAATTACCAAACTGCCTACCATGTGTGTTTGACCTTCTGGTTGTGGTCTGGCTGAATTATGTGAAACTAGCTGAACAGTGTCATAATCCTGAATTACAGTAATGGGACAGCCTGTGCAGGGCAGAGGTCTATGCACCTGAATGGAGGATCATTGGACTTCAGTAATACTGAAGAGTCAGCGTGAATGTCTGCTGGTGGGTGGATGCTACACAGTTCACACAGCTCCTGTTGCGTTGTTCTTGCAGAGGCGCACAGAGGAATTAAAATGGTTGTCACTTGAGAAGAGGGAGAATGTGCTGGCACTCAGCCAGCCTTTTCCTGCCCCAGTCCTCTAGTTGCATGGTCAATTCCTTTCCTTTTATACATACCGCATTCTTGGATAAGGGAGCACGGCCGGGTGGCTATTCAAACCGCCATTAATCTCTACTAGAGAGCTGGTTTATTTCAGGCATGGAAAGAGTCAGCTGTCCACTTCTCCCATGTATACTCTCTCTCTCTCTCTCTCTCTCTCTCTCTCTCTCTCTCTCTCTCTCTCTCTCTCTCTCTCTCTCTCTCTCTCTCTCACCTCACAAATACATATTAACACTCACACAGACATCACTGCTGATCAATAAATCCATACCTATTTATTTACTATGAAAAGTACCATGAAAAAAAAGCGGCATTAGCTTGTCCACAATTTTTTCTGTACACAGACACTTTGTCCGCATACGCAGATGAGGGCACATTGAAAGAGGGATGATTCATTGACCTCAGCATACCTTCCCCACAATGCTATCAGAAATCGAAAAAGAGACAGAGAGAGGGAGAAAGAGGAAGAGTGATGCATTTCACCTGTGTAGATAGGGGTCAGTGTGTGTGTGTGTGTGTGTGTGTGTATGTGTGTGTGTGTGCCACAAACCTTTTCAGTCTTACAGACACAATTAGACCCAGGTTTTAGAGATCTTGGCTGCAAGAAGAATGCTGCAAGCCAGCAGGTGTACCAAAAAAGGGTGAACCTCCAGACCACATACACACACACACACACACACACACACACACACACACACACACACACACACACACACACACACACACACAC
>JBBPDC010000109.1:6719722-6741306 GCA_037974485.1 Hemigrammopetersius urotaenia | reverse complement strand
AGAGAGAGAGACACACACACACACACACACACACACACACACACACACACACACACACACACACACACACACACACAGTCTCCCTTTTCTATCGTGAGATGAAAGAGCCTAAAGGCTATATAAAATTTGGTATTAAAGTTAATGCTAAAGCATTTTTATTCAACCATTAATGTTAAGATGCATTGTTTAGAAATATATGCATAACAAGTTAATAAGTCAGCATTGAGAGTAGGAAACTAAAGTGTGTGCTCAAATACAGACTCTTGGAGCTTACAAAGGTGACACAGGCATGACTGGTGGATGACATGGCAGTAGCAAATATTTTAGTTATAACACATTGCATATAGTGGCATATGGACTAAACTAATGGCAATATCATGCAAAGTAGCTTCGAGCACTCTATGGGGATGGATTTTCCTGTACAGTTTGAATCATTCTGGGTGGCTTTCTGGCCTGCGGCTATGTGGCATAAGACTCAAACGCCTAAAGACGTAATAGACAAGCACTAGTCACAGAAATGCTGCTGTCAGTCAAATTTTGACTTCTTACCTGACAGAGGGAAGTCAGATGTCAGTGAAAATCAACGATCATTACAGAAAAGTCACATATATTTCACATGATGCATGCGTGAACATGTTCATGTGGCCACACATTCTTTTGCATGTATGTTAAAAAAAATGAGATATGCAAAAAAATATTATTCACATTATATCATGACTAAAGTGTAAGGTTGTGGATAATGTTAGCTTGGGTCTAATTAATAGCTTGTGGTTTCAGCTTTTGTTTCAAATATTGTACGTTTATATGGTGGAAAATGCAGATTCTGAATTTTGTGAATTGTTATGCAGTATAAGGATGTTGTCTCCTGTGATTTGATGGAGGATAACTTGTGTTTGTTTGATGACATCCAAAATGTTGAAAGGAACATTTTTAGATGAAATCAGCTGGAGGGAAAACTAATGGCGTTCAGTATGACATCTGTGAGATGGACAAAGTCTATTGTAGAAGCACAGACCAAATCCAGCATGATAAAGCATAAAACGTTAATTGATGAAGGGCACACAATGTGCACAATTGAAAGAGAGTGAGGCAGAAAGCAAGAGATTATGATGTCTTCCATCTTCTCTTTAATCAGATGATATCCCTCATAATACAACAGTCATCTAACAACTACTTTAGCTGCTCTTAAAAATACCTGTCTGTTTATAGCTTTCTCAGAGTGTAGGCCCCTGCAGTGTCAAAATGCTAAGCAGAACTGCTGTAAATCAGGCACTCACGACGAGCCTGGCAGCCTTTAATAACGCCGGTGAAAGGTTGAATGGCTTGCTTTAGGCCGGTACGCATTTCTTTGACTGTGAACAGATGCTGGGGTAAGCATATCAATCCAACGGATGGACAGAGTGATAGAAGCAAAAGTAACTGACCTTCGGAGTGATAGCCTGTTGATGCCATCCTTGGAATCTCAATAACGCTATAGCACATTGCAAGGATTTTTGAAATGCAAACAGTGCCATGGCTAAAAGGTCGCAATCAATTCCAGACTCGCGGCTGAGCTTCTCTTTGAGTATATTTTGGTTTGGCATAACTCTTGGAGTGAATCAATTACTGCAATGTTTTTCTGTCAACAAGCAAAACCTTCTAGCATAGCAGTCTTCTGTCTACAATACTCAAGTTTCTTGAAGACTCCAACATATTCTTAGTCACTGTAACATATTAAAATACAAGAATTCTATATATCATAACTCCATAAAAATATGTCATAAAAATGCAGGCATAAAAATAAGTGGCATGAGAAGTCATTATCAAATTTCAAAGAAAATCTACATTATTTGATATTGAGACCACTGACAAAATGAGTATGATGACTTTAAATGTACTGTACTAGATTTTAAATGGTCACTGATTTTTTCTGCTGCTTCGTGCAACTGATATAGAGGTTATATTTATGAAAAGAGTGTAATAGAAGTGCACAATTCATGACCTACTGTGGATTGTAAACCGTGTTTTTGTTTAAGATTTCCCTTCTAGAAACACTCCATACAATTACTTAAACATTGGTCAACATAAAAAAATATACCATAATATGGAATGTAATATATGAATTAGTTTACATAGTAGTTTCATAGTCATTTCTACCAGTAAGTTAAAGTTTGAACTTAAGAATAAAGTGTTAGTTAAGAATAAAGTGCATTTAAAAACAACAAAAAACGGTTGTTGCATCACTGACCCTTTTCCTCTGAATGTGTTATAGGAGTATTTTGTTGAAAGGTATGCAGGCAGCACTATCTGTTTCGCTTCTAAAACCATGGCAGACTCCTCATGGATTACCCTAGAACACATAATTACACCCTCATCGCTGATTCCAATGAGGAATAGTGGCTCAGCCATTAACCTCTGGCCGATGTCTTTGATAACGATCAAAGAAGTTAACCAGATGGGTCAAACTTTCTGTGACTAAAAGCAACAATGAATCTTTCTGACTTGGATCTAGATCCACATTTGGATAACAGGACAAATGAACTATCCAGGTTTTCTCCATATTTGTGGATGGTCTTAACTGAAGCTAAGCCACTGGAGCTAGGACAGACCTAGCCTGGGGGTGAAATAGCTGCCATTCTGGGGGGTGTTCCAATGATCTGAGCAGTGTGTGCTGGGCTGGGTGCTGAGAACATCTCTGAGATGCTCTCAAGTGACCATGATGAGTCCATTAAGCACAAAATTGAGGAGGGGTGGATGGGGTGGATAAAGGGGGACTGCGGGGGACAGGGGTGGGTGGGGAGTGGGTGGGGTGTCTTGCCTTGCTTCATGCCCACTGGGAAAGACATGGAAGGTGATTGTATCTGTATCAAAACACAGTTAAAGCAATTAACCGCTCACGCCCGAAACTCCTCTGCAGGGCCTGGATGGATGCATTCTTTGGAATTTCTGCCAAGCGTTGCAGAAAGCAGGGGGTGTTTAACCAGACACCTTGTCCCATCCCCCTGATGAGAAAGAGATGGATACTACTCAAAGACCATCCTCCACACAGAGCACAAACTTACAGCTACCTCTTCTGCAACTCACTTGTTAACTGATGGACCTAAAACCTTCAGAGTTTTTTGCTAGATTTATCTGCCAGTGATCTTTCAGGCCTGTCACAAAACCTTATTGCACTGGGGTAAATCCTTCATCCCCCTCCATCCACCTCTATGTCTCCTCTTACACCAAACACGGGAGCCTCTGGACCCATTACCCCTACCATCATTACAGAGGCCGAGAGAGGATGAGAGAGACAGAGCATTTAAGAGCATTAATCAAAGCTGTGTGTACTGCGTACTGGTTACCTGAGCTCAGCTCAAGGTATAAACTCATGTGAGGGAGGGAGGATTGCTTCTAACAGGAGTGTTTCTAACAGCACACAGGTCAGACTGTGGGCTAACGGTGTTGTGTTGACAACAGCTTTGTGCCAAAGAATTGGTGGCTCTGAAGTCAGCAGACTCAACTACCACCTGCCAATAAAGAATGGCAAGGCTTTGGGAGAACAAACACACGGATCCGCTCGCTGTCTTCACAGCAGTGGGGGATTTCAAAAGAGGCCCAAACCAAAACAGTTTGTCTCCAGCTTTTCCTTTACTAAGACACCCTACCTTTGCGTTAAAACAACTTTTGTCCTGTAGAAGTTAAATAGGGCAATAAAAGTATGTAGTATACAAAGTGTGTAAGGATGGACCAAGCAGAATCATCATGGCTGAAACAAAAACATTGAAAAATCTCTGGAAAAGTAAAATGGAATTTTAAAAAATTAAAAATGGACTGTTCCATGAGCTAAATCTTCCATTTTTAAAACAATTCCAAAGAAATGAAAACTATAAAATGTCTGTTTAGAATATGTGTGCAAGAATTTTTTATAGGTCCATCATGACATGATGAATTAAAGGCATGTTCCTGTACTCTGCATTGTGAGACAACTATGATTTTTTGGTGATTGCATCTGATAGATTTATGTAGAAATTTGATCCCACCAAACACAGGTAAGGTAAATGAACTGCAGTGATTTATAATTCTGCAGTGTGAACAGGTAGGGCTTAAGCACGCAAAAATAAACAGTGTTCTCATTTCTCGTTGTGGAAAACACCCCTAGCACCAAACCACACACTTGTTTTCTACTTGTTTTTCTATTTGTTTGAGCCACGACATTTAACACTTTGGTTAAGCTGCCTACATTAGCATTCTCTACAGAAGATTTGCCAAATTGTAGCACAATTGTCCTATGCAAATAGGCTCAGCTATCTTAAACACACTCACACTATTTGTCGAATGCCTCAACTTAGACGCAAGAGCTATAAACCAACAGACAGAACAACAGTTGAACAAACACTTGTGTTTTCAGTCAATAGACAACACAAACAAGGAGTTTTCAGGAAAAGAAAAACTCGGCACGCACACTTACTGAGCTGAAACATTTGTCCCAAAAATACCTAATTCCGCTGGATAAACAACTTCATTAATAAATGGAAGAATACAAACTGACTAATGATTTCTCAATATAGCCAATTTTGTTTATCATGCCAAAACGTGACACCATATCCATCAACTCAAACAACGGCTCCGATGTAAATTACACTGAAAGATGCAAAACAGCTCAGATGCACAGAAGTAAAGAAAGTCATGGCTTAGTGGATTCAGTGTTTCCAGTTGCTCCATGGGATCCTAGCACAGATCCCCAATCAAAAAGTGGGGCACATCTCCATCCCAGAAATGTGACAGAATGGAAAGGGCCTCACCTCAGTGTATGATGTGTTATTGGTCTCCAGGTACAACATATTGGCGCTGAGATTGAGCAGTGCAGCCGCTGTTTGCTCAACGGGCTCCAGGATTCTTACACCTTGTCTCTCTCCTTTCTTCTCCTAAAACAGGGATGTGGACTACTGATGTGAAAGGCACAGGCTTAGAATCTCTATAGGAATTCAAAGGGGTAGCCCTATATACCAAGCCAAAGAGAGGGCAGGGCCTGACATTACCTGTCCAATACCTGAATCCACACCCTTGACGCTTTTTTAGGAAGGTGCTAGCTCTTCCCTTAAGGACAACCCAATGGCGCTCGTAAAAATATAGCCAATGTTGATGGACAGCTTCTTCTATATAATGTTCTTCTTAAGAGCTTATATTTCATGCTAATTGCAAAATAATAGGCGTTTTGAGAAAAAATCACAACACTAAAAACAAACTCTAAAAGTATTTAGTGCCTAGCAAAAAGTTGACAAATACTGAAGAGTTTCTCAAGGCTTCAGTTGAAATTAGCACTGATAATAACTTAGATAGCAATCACTGCTCCAGCTACCGTTAAAAGACTGTCCTAATTTTTGGATGGAGAGATGTTGAGAAAATGCAATGTTCAAGCCAGTAGTTCTCAGTAAACCCTAACTATTTCATATAATTTGCACCCTAGAGTTGGGGAACATCATTTATTTTCAAGAACAAACCCACTGTGAATGGTAGAGCCTAATAAAGAGAACCCGAAATCTTTAGGATAATTAATTTATATATATTCCTATGGCCTTAGTAGTTAGAATTCAGTTGACTAAAGAGGCTCAGGCAACCTCAAGCATTATCTGTCCTTATCTGCATAAGAATGGGCCCCGTCCCACCCCCCAACATGCCCCCAGCTTTGCGTCTATTAGGGTACCTCTAGAAACAATAGGGTGGCTGTAGACTGCTTGTATCTATCAGAGATGACTGGTGTAGATCTGTTTTGATCACATAAATGTTGGCTCAGACAGAGGGGGACTGGCTCTCCCTTTTGTACCCTCACTTACATGCCAAAAGAACAGCGGTGAATGAACTCATGAGAAACACAGACGGAGACAGAAAGAGAAAGAAAGAGTCTGTCAATCATTCATTCTGTTACTGTCACATCTTTAAAACGCATATTAGATTTAAGGATTTTTATTAGAGTGCATGCAGATCCAGAATTCATGTCATGCTGGCAGATAGTTATTAAATAGATGAATCATGGGACAGATATTTAGAATCGGTTTCAAAACTATATGACATTAGAAACACAGAAGAACACTGGGCTTCATTTCAATGCATTTGTAAATTTATAGAAGTACATCTTATATAGTTGACAAATTTTACATTTTATGAATGCATGGATACCAGCAACTGCCCAGAAGTCCTGTAACTTTTATAAAAAGTATATTAAACGAGTATTTTAAGTATATTAAACTTTTTTTCTCTCTAGAATTTCTCTATTTGATTGACCTTGAGCTCCTAAGAATTTTAGAGTGATTTTGACTTATGCAAATTTGAGCATGTAGAAACTGATTGTATCGGTCAGATCTATTTTTATTTGAGATAAATATGTGATAAAAAAAAATCGAGGAACAAGGATACATGTGTGGCTGTACACTACAAGCCAGATGTTTAGGCCCAGGATTTAAAAGGTTCCTTTTAAAAAATAAAAAAAAAAAGGTAATTCTTTCAAAATTTTATTACATGAAAAGATTACAATTATTAAAAATATAACTGCCTGGTTTTGAAGTGTAATGTGAGAATATACAAGTGCAATTTAACAGATTTATGTACAAGCTTCACGAAAATAACCACCCCTTGTGTTTATCACAGCACTACAGGTTCATGTAATTTTTGGAAATATACCAGCAAATTTTCAAGCAGTTCTATCTTATTTGCTGGACATTCATTTAAAGCTTGTCTGTCCAGCCTGTCCCATGTTGCTCAATGGTCTGCTCAAAGTTCTCGAGACTAGGGACGACGAGATATAATTCTCAAAACATTTTGCTTTTCTTTGCACAGAATTTTGAAGAATGCTTGGGATCATTATCCTGCTGCAAAGTGAGATCCCCAGCACCACCAGTATACTAATCATCAGCCTGATCATCTTGAATATTCTGTACCTGTTTCTTCACGGGCCTTAAGTTAGATGGAGAACTATTAATCAAGACTACAGCAAAATACCCCAAAAACAACAAGAACCTTTTTTTTTTTTTGCAAAGTAATGCACATATGTTTGTGTGTGAGTGTGACCAAGGCTCATTTTCTCACTTTTCTCACTTATTTTCTGTAACCATTTATTCCATACTAGGGTCATGGGTACCTGGAGCCTAACCCAGGGCCAATTGCAAGGTGGGAACACACCACAAGACTTAATAATTAGTTCTGAATTTGTTATTGATCTGCATTACATGCAACTGTTTATGACAAAACACCAGCTAAAGGATTTCACACCAATTTAGCCCTCCAAAATGTGCAGCTGGATGGGGCTGTGCAAGGTTTGAGTATTGCTCTGGGGTAGGGATTCTATTAACCCAGGTCAAGAAGGAAAAAACTAATGCCTTAAGGTTGTGAGGCACCCATAAAAAGCTGTCAGGACAGTCTAACCCCCTCCACTACCTGTAACTATTCCTGTCTCCAAGCAGTGGCCCACACCCTGTCTTCATACTGGGGGCATTTAGCTTCAGGGCAGCTGGACCTAGGCTGGATAAAAAGGCAACACTAGTCCTGCATCCACTGCAGTGACGGTGATAGTGGTTATTCACAATCCTTTTGATGAGGCCAATTAGCTTAGCTTCTAATTAGCTTAAAACAAACTTTTAATTAGCTTAAAACAACATTGGCGGTGGTGCTGAAAAGCTGAAAAGACTGGCTTTGCTGCTACTGTGAAACAAATATTTTTGTAATAATAGTGAAAAAAGTGGAGATTTCAGAATTATTTTAGAGTCTCATGAGCAGCTGCAGGACAGAAGAAGTATCTCAAAGTTAAGATTACATTTGCAAATATGTGGAACATATGCAAGAAGCTAGATTGAGACCATGTGTGCGCAGTCAAAGTCTGATGCACAAAACTTTTATTGTTGAAGAATGTGCCAATTAAAAGTATAACTAATTAAAAGCATTTTACCCAACAAGTCCACATTTAAAGCCTGTTTCAGACTGTTAAGATTAGAAAATACAGACCAATGAATCTGAAGCCGCTCCAGATCAGAATTTCTCCAGACTCTCCATGTCCTTTTATTTAGACTCCCTTTCTTTTAAATCCTTTCTTTTAGACTAGACTTTTAGACTTTCTTTTTAGCACACGTGTTTTGTCAAAAGACCTTAGGGACTGGGATGCCAAAGTTTAATTCTGTGCTTATTTACCATTTTTTGCTGGATTTCAGGTGATTTAATGCCCTGCTAAAAAAATCCAACTGTGTATAAAAACTTTTTGGCAATAGCAGCCAGATTTACACTTGAAGTCAACTGGAACTTGGTGGTGTTCATGATGCCACATATCCTAACAAGGTTCACAGCCTCAAAGCATCACCAGTCAACCATTACACTTAACAGTGAAGGTTCTTTCCTCTATAACCACATTTCATTTTACACTGAACCTAAAATGTTAATAAGGCACTATTTTTAATTGCTTCATAGAAAAAGATTCTTTATTTACATTTTTGTTCATAATGAGTGGTACATTCTGGTTCTGTAAAAACATTTTCTTAAACTAAAATGATTCAAATCAAGGTAAGTTATCCACAAAGACCTATATGACCTTTCCCCCATCATTTTTCCCATCTGTATCAACTGCAAAAATAAAAACCTCAAACTAACATCATATATTAGTAGAACAATTACTAATATACACTTCAGCATGATTTAGATGTGCCTCCCCAAACCAAGAGTTAATATATGTATCTTCTAATATATTTTAGTATTTTCTGAACAAGAGGTAAAATGTAGAATGAGAGGTGATATGTCATATTTACAGCACACAATACAAGCACAAAGCCATACATAATTAAAATTATGCCACAATCTACTGAAGGATGCCCACAACTTGGTTGACTACAGAGAACCACAGTTTAAAGGAAGAGCACACATTATTTTTTCTCATAATACACTTGACAATAGTAACAGTATTGGTTGTAGAAAACATGTTTCAAAGTAAATGGTAGTTTGAAATATACTCTTCTCTCATTTTTTGTTGTAAAATTCCAGATAGGCCATAAATTAGACTTGATTATTTTACACAAGAATTGAGTGTACACAAGCCAATTTTTGCAGATAAATTTTTATTCTGGAATTCTGGAATATTGTATTACCTTATTTTTCAGGGCCAGGTAAGGAGAATCCAAAATTCATCAGGTTTTTTATGACATTTTAAACTAGGCCCCATAATGGAGTAGTTAGCAGTTAATTAGTATTTGTATCAGAATCAGAAAATGTTATTAATCTTATGTTACTGATTGCACAGTCACAGAGATGGAAAGACAGGAAGAATATAAATACAAAGCTAAAAAGAAAGTAAAAAAAAAGTCAAATTAAAAAAAAAGAAGAAAAATATTCTTTGCAAAATGCACTTTGCTATATATACAATATGCTGGAGTCAACAAGAAAGCTGGATATAAATACTGTAGATAAGTAAAGCACCACCAAGTAATTTAGTAGGTAATACAAATAATGGTTTGGAGTACCAAGTCCATAATTGCATGTAATAGAGATAAGTAGTAGAGAAATAATAGAGAAGTATTAGATAAGCAATATTCCCATAGTAGCGTGAGTGTGTGCCAGGGGGAGGAGTTATGGAGTGACATTGAGTGGAGCGCTTTATGCTGGTGAGTCTGTGGCTAAAAGGGCTTCTCAGTTCAGCGACAACACTGTAGATTGGGTGATCAGCACCGGACAACATGGTAAAGATATGAGTCTACATTGGAAATACAACCTACTTTGACCTCTTTTGCATGTGACCGAAGAGTTCTTTGACCAGTCCAGCTAATTGTCCATGTGCACACCAAGGTACTTGTTGTGCTGAATAATCTCATCATCCACCCCCCTAATGGCCAGGGGTGGGGTTGGGGGAGGTGCTGGCAGAAGACCATGGACCACCACCAGTTCTTTAGTCTTGTATGGTATAGAATTAACATTTTAAGCCATTTCGACTGAGAAGTGAAGTCTATATTGATGCTTAAGTCTAAAAATAATCTTGTCTGGCCTGTTTTTAAACGCTCCTCGCAGTCTCAGCCATCCAATATAGTAATCATATTATGTGCAGAAAAATAACTTCGTAGTATCAGTGTGAAATGCGCTACGATGGCATAACCATAGAGAGGAGCTGAATAGTGATCATAGTTTCACTTGGTAAGTGGTACAATATCTGCCCTGCAGATATATTGGGTACAGTATACCAGGCAAAACATTGATGGCTGATTTAGGCATTGGTTGTGAGGCAGTGAACATAAGATCAGCTCTAAGAAGGGAAAAGGGAGCAAACTTCAGCTTTTTGGGTGATTCAGACAAAAGATGTTGCACTTAGGTGGTTGTGACTCTTTGAGGAGTGTTTGGGCTTAGGGCTGTGGGATTAGTGAGGTATCAAGTATCAGGTGCTTGGGGTTTGGGAAGAAACCAACCCAAGGAGCTGACAGGCTCCATCACCCCCTGCTAAGAGCAAGAGGAAAAGAAAAATAGGCAAATAATTCCTAAATACTGACAAGGGGACGTCACCGGTCTATCGTTCCAGCTTTGCCACCAAATACTTTAATGGTGCTGTAGAGGTGAGGATTTGTTGACTGCACCGACATAATGACAATAACATGGATGTGGGACTGAAAAAGAGATTAATTTGTTCTCAGAAAGAAAGACAGAGAGGAGACAGAGAATTTGATGAGTCACTTTTAATATGGCCTGCTTTGTGTAATTGATGAGGTGGCTTTTGTGCTCCTCTTTCTCCTGTGAAAGGGGGATTTGCTCTTTGATGATGGCTGCCAGGGCCACTAGCCTTGAGCTATCAAAACAGATCTTCTAAGCATCCACCATTTGGTCTCTGACAAGGCATCTGCTTTGAGATTAATCTTTACAGGTTGATGAAGTCTGAAACATTTAACCCTTAACTTTTAAAGACATCCCTATCCTAAAACTTCAGTAACTGCATTGATTTTTTTTTTAAAGTTTATACGTATCAGTGGATAATCGTTCAGTTACATATGACTTAGACAGGAAGTATCTATTGACAATCTATAACTAGCAGTGTTACAGTTCAGCCTAATAACCTGCTAGGAATGTCAAAAGGACCAGACACCTGTCGACTCCTAAAAACAAAAGGCAGTTAAAAATGTCAACACCTGCACACCGAACTGTGGAACTGCTTTACTGCATAATTGGCTTTTGAACCTCTTCATCCTGTTTGGCCTTCACAGAGACCAAAGCCACATTCATACTTAAAATGCTTGAAGAAGGACCATATTCAACACTGGAAAAAAGGTATTTTTGAATGACCAAGTGAGTCGAGTCCACATAAAGGGATGTTAAAATCCTTTTTTCATAAAAATGCAAACTTTTGTTTCATCAGTTTAGCACTAAGGCTAATAGAATGAACAAATACTAGAAGTTAGTTTTTTCATTAAGGGAGCAAAGACTTGTAGATGTGGTTTAGGACACAGTATGATGCTGAAAAAACAACATTTCACTGCTACAGGCAAGAATTCCAGACAGTAAATTCTATTGTTTATAAAGGCTCACTGCGATTGGCTACTTAGAAAAGGTTTGTACATAACCCAAAACAAACCACATCCATGAATTTGTGCCACACTGATGAATATGGATTTTTGATTACAATGTCATGCATTAGCTGGAAGCGTAGTGGTTTGGGCATTGGCCCTGCAATCAGAAGGTTGAGGGTTCAAATCCCAACTGCTAGTGTCACTGAGGTTCCCTTGAGCAAGGTACCGTTCCCACATTCTGCTCCCCGGTTGCCCCTCATTGGTGTCAGCACACTGCTTCAGATGGTGAATGGTTTAGAGAAAGATTTTCATAGCGTTCACGCGTCACTTCACTTTATTCCATTCAGATAAATGTTTTCAAAAAACTGTATAGGGAGATGAAAAATAAATCAAATACTGATCAACAAACTAACAGCACTTCACCCACACCGTACGCAATTTCTCACAAAACAGACTCTGCAAGATAAGCTGTAAAAACAAAAACACTGTGATTTTCACACACACACACACACACACACACACACACACACACACACACACACACACACACACAAGCAAATATAATTCCTACCAAACCAGATATGTAACAGGCTTAACCTACAGCAGGAAGTATTAAAAAGAAATGAATCAAAGCTGTTGTCGAAAGGGCTTTCCCACTCTTTTACCCTGCTTTAAATAACATTTGGATCCGTTACACTGCTGTTTTTATATTGCCTGGCCTCTGTCTGCTTCTGTGACACAGTGTAAAATGTTAAATACTTCCCATGTCTATATTTAATTAATTCATGTAGCAGATGCTCTTACAATTAACTACCTTAGAACTGAACTATGTTACAGAGGCAGGCTACTGCAACAGTGGGTGTCTTGGCCAAGGGCTGGATGTGGTGTGGTGTGGTGTGGTGTGGCGTGGTGTGCTCGCCAGGGTTGGGGGATAGAACCCCTGCTGCAGGATAGTGGAACTGCACACTACACTACAACTAGTTCGCACTAACATTTATTTTTACAACATAACTTTGTTTTAATAAACAAAGCTGACTATTCATGTAAAATATGTTTTTTTTCCATACAAATAGAGACTCTATTTGGATCTTGACACTGAATAGCAGCCTGGAACAGTGTTGTTTTCTAGCACTGTTCAGTGTGTTGCTACAGGCAAACTGGTGGGGTGGAGAAGAGTCAGCACATATTTAGCTGTTAAGACTCAAGCTGGAGAGCGTGCCAGAAAACACTTGGGACATAGCTCCAGGTAGAACCTGCTTGCATTTGTTGATCTGAGACCAATTTCTTCGCCAAAAAGCCAAACCTAAACTTCTAAAAGTGCAAACAAATCAGTTGTGCTCGACAGAATTCTAAAGAAATGTGAAGTTTCAGGGAAGAAGGTGGAATAAACAGAGGTAAGAGGTAAGAAACACACCTTGTTAATGCTCTGTAATCACCTGGTGCTGAGTCAGACCCTGACTGAAAAGAACTGGGCAAATGACTAATGAACGGGAGAGATGCACTCTAGACTAAACAGTTTGTACACTGCCAGTGAAAGCCATTTACAGGTTATAAACGGAGGCAAATATTTTTCAATCCAGCTCGCCCGAATACACCCAGAATGTAAATTTGGGTCAGGAGATAAGCTCCCAGTCCAATCTGTCAGCACCTAATTCAGTCTGCCTTTGTTTTGGATATGACTGAAAAAAAGGGCTCCTGAGACTAGGCCCCTCGAGAACAAACTTAAACAAACATTAAACATGCAGCGAGATCATGGACAGGATTTTCCAGACAAATCTTTACTAAACTAATAGTTCTCTAAAACAAACGCTCATTGAACAATGCATTCCCTTCTTAGAGTTGAGATGCAATCTAAACAGTCTTCGCTAGATAAGGAAAGTTGTGGAAAGCTGAAAAAAAAAAAACCAAGACAAATTCCACAGAATTCCACAGATGAACATATAATTAGGACACACTCAGCTTCTCCTGTTGCTATGCGTCACTCCTGAATCTCTGAATCTCTCTTACTATTTCATTTCCCAACCCCACTGTCATCTTTCTACGAATCTTAAACTCACTGAGCAAAGCTGATCCACAGAATAATCTTGTAGTGACATCAGCTCTCTAGAGCGGGAATACAGCGCTTTTTCTCTCACTGTTTTCGTCACATTCTTCCCTGAAATCTGACTCCACATTTCAGCCACTCGCTGTCTCTTACTCCTCCCTCAGCATGACCTGCAGTCCTGTATGAGGCAGGTGCTGCTTAAAATTGTTGCCTTCTGGCTAGAGAAAAAAGTGCAGTTCCCCTAGAAAAGGATTTTCACATTTAAACATAAAACACCCATCAAACACAAACAGCATCTCTCAAACATACTTAAAAAAAAATGCAATATCTCCTGACTCATCAGACAAGCACGCCTCTGGAAGGAGGTGCCAAGGTTTGGGGGAGGAGGACGGGGAAGATGCCAATCTGGGGGGCTCATTTTACAAGCCATAATTTCTCAGTTAAACTGGATGACTTAAGCTTGAAGTGAGGAATGCTGGATGCCCTTCCTCCTATTCAGCAGATATGACTTTTGGAGTAACATATGTCCCTCAAGAAGGGAAATTTATATCATATTTCCCATACTGCCATGATGTAAAAGCAGAAAATATAAAACAAGTAAATATTTTCAAACTTTTTAAAGTCATAATAATGCAATTTTCATCTGTAACATTCTAAAACAATGTACGTTGAGGAACACTTTTAAATCGAAAAGGTTTATTGTGTCTTAAAATGTTTCATATTGTAGCTACATGTACTCACATATGCAGAGTTTTTTAACTGTTAATGCTGCTATTTCGCTACATCAGCTGCATCATGGTGTGACACAACAGCACCCACATCATGAAAAAACTGGATTAACGTTTGTAGCATACCTCCCACTTCTACCACCTGGTCAGGAGAAGGTGGGATTGGAGGGATGGCGTCTTTATCACGAAAGACAATAAGCATCATCACTCCAGTCAGTCTGGACCACAATGGCTTCTGTCAACCGGATCTATAGAGCGTTAGCTGGAGGAGGCAAGACTGTTAGCGTGCCACCGTCTCCGCACCGCACCCCATCTTCCAGAGAAAGGAAGACGAGCGGGCGGAGGGAGGGTGGGGCTCAAGGTAAGGGGGGGGCATTAATCACCAGTTTAAGAAAAAGGACAGTGCCCCCACACCCATGCTCAACACCTCAGGGTACAGAATCACAGCATTGCTGGGTGAGTCTCTCCCTTTTTTCCTTTACTGCTGGACAACAGCATTCCTCTGCTGGGAGGGGAGCCACCAGCTCTCCACTTGAACCCGGCTGCTCACACACCGAGCCAACAGGGCTGAAGCTCTGTCTCCACATCACACTCTCGCAACTCAAACTTTCCACTACTTTCCAGTTACAGGCTTAAATAATACTGTAACTGAGTGTGCCCCTGGAATTCTCCTGGGGGAAAGAGTCTTGCACCTAGTATTTATGGAAAGGAACAGCTGGAAGAAGATACACATGTTTTTCAAAGAGAAATATGCTTGACTGGGAGAAAAAAGGTTAACGACAACAGATCCAGGATCCACAAGAGATACAATCTGAATGGAATGACTTCTGAAAATGATTTTTTTAAATCACGAAATTGTAGCTGACAATTAATTGGCCCATGAATGATTACAATGAACAATATAATTAACCTTTTATATAATATTAAATGTGCAAGAGTAAAGTGGCTTTATGGAAGGCCTAATCTAGTATTTAAACATTTACTTTTTACTCGCTTTTCACCTCAGTCCTACTAATGATGCTACAGGGGATTTTTTTTTTTTACCATTAATGGTCCTATTTAAAGGAAGCATTGAGTTGTTGTACTGAAACACAAACAACAACCCTGCCCAAAGTTGCTGTGGATCAGCACTCGGCTAGATAACTAAGTAACTAATACCATACCTGTCATCCTTTAGTCAGATCAGCTTACACTGCATGAAGCGATATATGCAAGAACATTAGCTACAGGGGTTACCAAAAGTTTGAAGAGCAACTATGCCGCCAGCAGGAAGCTGTATATTCTATTTATTTTTTTTTTAATTTGTTTGTTTGTTTGTTTTAAGCCATTTACTTTTTTTTCAGTGAAATCTTACATTTGAATTATTCCAAAGGTTCTGGACAATATTTGTCCGAGACACAACTTTGTGATACTGGATTTAAATTTAGTCTACAAAATACAAAGTACTTTTAATTTAAATAACTGAAAGCAAGTGCTTTTTCCTATCAATCAAGCAAAGATTGCAAGAGTATTTCTACCGTTACACCTCTGATCAACACCACAGGTCCAAATGAAGAACAAATAATTTAACTTACGTCAAAGTAGAAAACGTCTGATTGGTATTTTTGTAGCACATCTGCTGCATTTTCACAGTGCATTGATTCAGTCTTGCAACTCAGAAATTTTTTCAGCTGCGTGAAATACAAGCTAAACCCCTCTCTGAAGGTTTTCTGAAGCACCTCAACACAAATGACACAAATACACATAAACAGGTGATCAATGGGACCTCCCTGTTTTCGCCAGCAATATTACTGGACCCCATTCACGCTTAAGAACCAATAAATCCAATCAGAAAAGTGGTTACTAGGCAAGGCTTACTGAAGACCAGGGGATCCCCACAGCAGACACTAACGCCCCCAGCTGCGCATATGGGTGTAAACGGCTTTTACCGGAGTTTACCACTGAATTCCCCAAAAACGAAATGATGCACCTCACTGGTCACAACAAACAAAGCAAAAGTTTCACACATAGTCTTAACCGATGTATTAGGGCAGCCATAATTATTCGTTTTTAATTTAATTGGCTGTGATTTGCTTCACATCAAATCAGTCATAAAATCATTAGCTATTTTTCTGAGTGGGAGGTCCTGATACAGGATCAACACTTTTTTGTCAACTAAATGTAGGTAAATTAAAGAAAATGTTGTTAAAGTAAATAACATTCTTAGCAATTTACTTGCATTGAATCACAACTATTAGTATTTGACTGTATGTGCATCCTATAATTAAAGCTTTTAATAATGTATTAAACCAGAAGGGTTTGGAACAGAAAGGAAAACAAAAACACTCAATTCTGAGGAAAGGTTTCATTCACATTTTGACTCATAACAGCTCAGCAAAGCAGTTTATTTTAGTTTGACAGAAAAAAATAGTATGTGTTCTCTGAAGTCAGGAAATGTGGTATAAATGAAGAAGTTACAATATTGATTTATCTTGTATTTGTACAATTCTTAATTTGAGCTTTTTTCATTATTGAATTTTTCATTGTCTACCAAATGTTCAACCACTTCCAGGTTTTGCAAAAATGTTTTGCTTGCAATAGAAGTATTAACCCTGATGACATCCTAAAAAGTAGTGTGACATCCTGATGCAATCTGAGCAGGGAGAGCCCACAAGACAATTACACAGGGTTTAGTGAGGCTGGTTTGTCAAGAACTAGGCCACAAATCATCTTATAATCATGCAGGTCAAGCTCATATGAATCACATCAACTAACATAAGAGTAAAATAGCAGGGTTTTCTGTTGTGAAAGGCTCAGGACACTAAAAGCTCAGTAGCTGGACCGGACAACAGGCTGTGAAGACATTTTGTTTGTAGTGTTAGCTGTTTCGTAACACTTACTGCGAGGTGCTCCTCGGTCCCGTGCATGGTGATGCAGTCCATGCTGATCTCAATGGTGTTAGATGGAGACATGATGGAGGAACCTTCTGAGAAGTTGAGCTCAATGGGCTGCACTGAGTGGAACGCAGACCTTTGGATAGACAACAAATAACTGGGGTGTAATTCGAGGAACGCCTTCAGGATAATATAAAAAAAATCTTTCATTGGACTGTCATGCAGTGATAACACATCAATCACGTACCACAGGCCTTCTTCTGAGTTAAAACAGTAAAAACATTGAAGAGAAACGGAAATCTTCTCTAAATTGTTCAGCTAAGTTTCTAAAAACCTTTTTAGGTTTTGCTGACAGTGAATGTGTTAAAAGAACTTTCACATTGTGATAGACGGTATAGTTGTGTGTGTGTAGGCGTGTGTGTGCTTGTGTAAATGTACGCACTGGTCCAGCATCTCCAGCAGCTGGTTAAAGACATCCTGCCCGAGGATGTCCGTTCCCTGGGAGTTTGGTGTCTGAGACATGGAGGCCAGGAACGATCCTTCAGCCCAAGAAAGACAAGCTGCAGGCTCCCTCCGTCTACTGGAAGAAGAGTGCACACACAAAAAACTGACAACAGACTGTACAGGGATGACTGTACAGCATGAATTTGAAAGTAGTGTCAGGATGACACTTCACAACAGCACTGACTTTAAAGCAATAATGAAAATGAAAGAGAAATAACATTTTCCCTTATTCTAAGGAATTATCCAAATCATCCATTTGACAGGGACAAAACAACCTTTTTATGTGTGTAAGTGGGTGATAGGGTAGGGGGTGCTTCTGGGAGAGAGAGGTGAGTTATTGCCCCCTGAAAAAAATTACTTCCAGCATTTCTACATTTACAAAGGTAATCAGGTGGACCAGGTATATAATGCAATGTAATGTAAATAACATCAGTAAGAGCCATGCAGAGATCTTTAGAGGGGCAGATGCTCATGTGTAGTGAGCGTCTTCTCATTGCAACAACAAAGTTTTTGTAGATGGGGAATCTGCTGTACACTATGACCCAAAGGGGCAGGTGCCTGAGCACATGAAGCTTTACAATTCTGTCATAGAAAAATGCAATTAAGCAAAAGATGGCCCAAAAGTTACCTTTTACTTAAGGGTGACAATGTTGTCTATAGGGGTGATTAGGGATGATTGCTAGCCACTTCATTTAGGAAGATATTTTACTTTAGACTCTATCATGAGTGGGTAATGTTAAGTGGATTCACTAATCGAGTTAAAATGGGGGCAGCCCTGCAGTTGCAGTGCATTTATTTCACAGGCAGAATTTTACAAGATTTGACAAAATTTTGTTTGTCAATTTTTGTAGATAACTGTATAAAAACAGAAACCAGGGTTTAAGATTTCTTAGTGACTTGGCCTAATTAAAGGTAAGTATGTGATATTTTAGAACTGGAGTTTATACACTGATGTGGGGGTTGGAGGGGTTGGGGACTGGTTGAAAGCTTCCGCTGCCAGTTAGTCCTTTAGCTCCGATGTACAGTGATGTCAGATCTCACGCTCAAATTTAACTTGTAATTTTATATTGTTGGCCAAGTGAGTGTATCAGTGAGGAAACAAGCATATCTTGTTGGTTTGTGCCCTTTCATGTTGATCACAATCTGAATGATGTGCACGGATTTCACACTTGATATATTGCCCACGCCCACTTAAAGGCATCAGTGTTTAGGAGTGAGGCAATAATAACTGCTTGTAGGAGGAAAGAGAAGATCTTCTTCTGAAACAAAGGTGCACGATCCAGAGAGAAGAAAATAACAGACTAGATCACAGTGCTCAGGAAGCATTACATTGCTGCAATATGTAGACTGACAAGATTATCAAGAAAATTTGTTGACCCAGACTAGTGCTGCAAATTTATGGCTTCTGCTGTTACATTACTAAATGCATATCTGCCCAGTGTAACGGTTATCTACTCCGACTCCTCTTACTTCATAAGCCCAGAGCTCTTACTGTTATCTTGCAACACAATGTTAATGTAATTACAAAACCAATAACACAGTTTAGTTAACCACTGAATTACATTGACATTTGCTTTACATGCCATATCAGCAGGTTTGAGACAAACTTCAGACAAAAATGGAAAAAAGGTAAAAGACTCTTGTGCTGTACTATATTTATGACAATAATACTTTAAAAGGGATAGAGAAAAGACTTTTTGACTGTCATTACAAGCTTTGAGTAGTATCAGTAGTAGAAAATCACAACAGCTTCTATTTAACTATATAAGTGATTCGTAAATATCATTAAGAGTACAAGTCAGTGGGTGTCTGTATAAGGCAAGACGAGCTCTCCGTTCCACAAAAGAAGTGCATTCTTCTATGCCTGTGTAACCTTCCATCACTAATGAGAGCTAATGTGAGGTTTTTAAAGACAAAAGGGTGGATGACTGTCAGCGCAGACGTCCTGACCCTGCTCTCACTGAAAGGGAACACCAGGCAAAAGGCAGCGTTTCATTGTTTCTGCTGAAGAGCAGCACACGCTGTGGGCCCGAGCAGGACGGAATTCCCCCCACCAGCTACATGACAGCAACACCACCACTGTGATTTGCAGCATTCAGTGTGTGTGTGGCTGAACTGGGCTTGGCAGGGGGTAGAATGTGAGTGTATCTGGGTGAGAGAGAGAGAGAGAGAGAGAGAGAGAGAGGGATAGAGAGAGGGAGGGAAAGAGGGAGAGAGAGGGGGGGTGAGGGAGAGAGAGAGAGAGAGAGAGAGGGATAGAGAGAGGGAGCGAAAGAGGGAGGGAGAGAGAGAGGGAGGGAGAGAGGGATAGAGAGAGAGGGATAGAGAGAGAGGGAAAGAGGGAGAGAGAGAAAGGTTGAGAGAGAGCAAAAGAGAGAGGGAGAGATAGAGAAAAAGTTAGAGAGAGACAGAGACCGTGTGTGGCTGGGAATGGGGGTGTCAAGGCAGGGCCGTGGGTGTAGGGCCGGAATTCCCCCACATTCTGTGAGGGAGTGATATTAATACTCTGCACAACGCAGGCATACCTAATGAGTAACTCTGAAGGAGGATGTCAGCTTACAGTGGCCTAGGGATGAAACTCAACTCAGAGAGCTTTAGACCAGAGTTCCAGCTGTCCGTTCTTTTACGAGGAAATCTAATGCAAAGCACCCGAAACAGACCACAAACACCACATCCTTTAAACTTAGTGGAATAAAAGTCATTCAAGTCTTGAATTTAACAAACACATAACCATACTCGCCATTCATTGCATATAAACAAGAACCTATAAAATAGTTAGGCATAAAGAAGCTTCAGGTTTAAAAAGAACACATATACATAGTAATACAAATAAGTCAGCTGTGTGTTTACAGGTCCACAGAAAACTGAATTTGTAAAAAAAAAATTTGTATTAGGATTTTGTATTATTATTATTATTGTTGTTGTTGTTTTGTTGTTGTTGTTGAATTGAATTAGTCCTGTTTTGTGTTAATGTTGTACATTGTATACTGTGAAAAAGTATCATGACACCGTTAAAGGTATCATTCACTTCTCCAGACATACAACCCATTATTCGAAACTAAGCTAGGTTTGAATTCATTATTTAAGTGATATCACAAAAACAATCCATGTAAATATATCTCCTTCAGTGTGTAGCGGTTTAGTGCTCCACATTCACAGTGCAGCTGTGAACTGATTTTTGAATGAGTCACAGGACAGCCAATCAGCTGAACAGCTGCTGCTGAAGTCCCTCCTGTTATCTATGCTAAATGTGCACTTGTTCCTAAGTGTTCCCTTTACAAAGAATACATGCTCCGCTATGGAAGTAATCATGGGTCTCGCTTTAGCTCCACTATGGAAGTAATTTTTGTGTGAGTCTCGCTTTAGATTAGATAAGTTTTAGACATTAAATTCCTATTGTAAACTTTTTTGCCAAATTGCACTAGTGCTCCTGATTTGAATAATACAGGAGCATTCTCAGCACAGGAGTGACACTGACGCGGTAGTAACATCTTTGTGTGTGTGCGCTGCACAGTGTGGCTCACACACAGCATTGAGGGTGGAATTTGAAAACACTGTCTCCACTTACTGTCCACTTTATTGGACATATTTACATATTTGTTTGCCGTGCCAAGCTATTGATAACAGGTCACCTGACACTGCACAGTTTTTGTTAATCATCCTCTAGTCCTGCATCACTGGTCAGTTTCTGGATACTGCTGAATTGATATTTTTAGCAGGTAGACTAATCTCAGTCCAGCAGCTCTGCTACACACACCCCTACAGATAGACCCCCCACACACACCCCTACACACACACACCCATACACATACAGCCCCCCACACACCCCTACACACACACACCCCTACAGATAGACCCCCCCACACACACCCCTACACACCTACCTACACACACACACACACACACACACACACACACACACACACACACACACACACACACACACACACACACACAC
>JBBPDC010000109.1:6696791-6713987 GCA_037974485.1 Hemigrammopetersius urotaenia | reverse complement strand
GGACAGGCTTTTTTTGTGTTTTGTGTGTGTGTGTGTGTGTGTGTGTGTGTGTGTGTGTGTGTGTGTGTGTGTGTGTGTATGTGTGCGATGCACGTGCATCTATCTGCCTGTGCATAAGCACAATTGCTTTATCTAGAATGGAATTAAAAAGCGACAAGATTGAGCATTTTTAAAGTCCAAGTCGTTTTTTGCTCAGTCAGCAAGCGAGGCCAGGCTAAATTTAAAAACAAAAGCCTGTGAAAGGTCTGCCACGTTGCTCTGTGAAACTACGAATTCATTCCACCCAGCCCTTATTTATCAGTATGGACTGATAGTGACCCAGCAGTTTTATGAAGATGTATGCTGCTCTCTCCCTCCATTATTTACTCTCACAAGGACGGAACTCAAGGGAGAATTTGCTTACTTTGCTCAAAGATATACATTCAGAATCCGGTCACATTGTACCATTTGCTTGATCTGAAAATTAGAATCAGAATTTTCAGATCAAGATTTGGTGTATTATTTTATAGGGCTGGGCAATATGACTGTGTTCGTCATTATCATGATAAATTATGTTACAATAGGCACTGATGTTAGACGAGAAGGTCTGGCTCACAATCTCCTTTCCAGCTCATCACAAAGGTGTTGGATGGGCCTGAGGTCAGGGCTCTGTGTGGGCCAGTCAAGTTCTTCCACACCAAACCCATCCAGCCACGACTTTATGGATCTTACTTTGTGCACCGGAGCACAGTCATGCTGGAATAGAAAAGGCTCTTTGCCATACTGTGTCCACAAAGTTGGAAGCATGATGTTGTCCAAAATGTCTTGGTCTGCAGAAAAATTCATATTAACTGCAGCGTTTATAGTCTTAAACTAGTGCCAAGCAACAACCCAGCCCAGCACATTCACGTCATAAACCCCCAAACCCGCCACCCAGCTCTTGTTTGTTAGTGAATTGTGTAACTGAATAAGCTCATATTTTTTCCAATTTTATTCTAAATATTGTGAGAATATTGAATCGCTTTCAGCAGTCTTACCTCGAAATGTGAGTCCTGAATCATCTATCAAACCGAATCGTAAGTTGATTATATTATTCCACCCCATCACCACCTGTATTGGTAAAATAAAATTATATACTTATTACATTAATTACATAGTTCCATTCTAATGAATAAACTTAGTTTCAATGTGCATTTAGATTCATAACACACATGGACAAAAAATTAGGGGTGGGCATAGATTATTTTTTTTAATCTAGATTAATCTCACTGTAATCTTGGAATTAATGTAGATTAAACTAGATTGAAATGGCTCATTTGAATTTTGCCGAAGGTCTGAAGACCCCCCAAATGATCCCATTGCCTATTTGTATAGTGTAAACCATAAATATGCCTCCAAATGTTCTCCAAGATCACTTTAATTTCATTTTGAACTCAGTTTAATACATTACCCTTAAAGAAAGTGTAAATATAAACCCGAGGTTTACATATGGAAAAGTCAGGAATGAGAGAGAGACAACGAGAGTAAGAGAGAGAGAGAGAGAGAGAGACAGAGAGAAAGAGCAAGGGAGAGCAAGAGAGAGAGTAAAAGAGAGAGAGAGATACAGAGACAGAGAGAGAGACGATCCGCACGCTCCCAGAAAAGTCACGAACGAGAGAGAGAGAGTAAGAGAGAGGCACAGAGAGCGCGCGCGAGAGAGGGAGAGTAAGAGAGAGGCACAGAGAGCGTGCGCGAGAGAGAGAGAGTAAGAGAGAGGCACAGAGAGCGCGCACGCGAGAGAGAGAGACAGAGAGAGGCACAGAGAGAGCGAGACAGGGTTAAAACGGGCGTGATCTGGAAAAATCACGAACGACAGAGAGAGAGAGAGAGACAGACATAGAGAGAGAGAGTAAATCCGCGCTAAAATATCAAGGTGAAAGTCATCATAGCTTGCATAGTATAGACCCAGCTCCCAACCCAACTTTGTGAATAGATTAACGGCGATGTTTTTTTTTATCGCGCGATAAGAGTCTCGCGTTAACGAAATAAGATTTTTAAAAGACAATCTCACTATTTAAGAAATCCAAGGCATGTTGTCTAAAAACTAGTCATTTTAGCTCAAGGATGTTTTGCTTTTTGGGTGACTTTGTCTTGAATTAAGCGTGACAAGATGTTTTCACTTGAAACATGGAAAATGAGCTTTGTGAGATTTAGATTTTTTGCAGTGTAGCCTTGGGATGTCCTGTTAAGGAGATAATACATATTCTATGCACGATCGAATGTAATAATTCTATTTCAGTGACTGCAGTAACAGTATCTGCCTGTAAAAGAGAAATAACATACAAGATTTTGAATGGAGATAATACCACATTTTCATTTCTGGTACAAATATTTAAAACAATGGGCCAATAGTAATCTGATTTTTTCCTACAAAGCTTGTGAAATTGCTTATTTTTATAAAGCATATTGCTTAATATGCATCTACAAGGGGGGGGGGGGTGATCAAACTATTCAAACAGTTTAACATTACATCACACAGAGTGAGTCTGTGCTGTCTCGGGATGGATTACAGGGCTGAATGAGAACAATTCTTTATGATTTATAATTTACAATTTATGAGTCAGCTTTTTCTCCCGCCGATATCAATCGGCCATCTCTGCATCATCTACTGTCCATGATGAGCCAGACTGATTGACTGATTGAACTGACTGATTGTCACGCAACATGGTAATTGTTTCCAGTTCATCAAGATTATGCAGCTCTGTAGCTCATTTTAATAACTGATGCTGATTCAGTTAAGATATAATTATGCATGCAACACTACCATTATAGCTTTTTATTAGATGGTAGATATTTCCCAGCAATTGGACCTCTAACAGACAGGAGGTAAATCATCGCATGGTGAATTAACTGGGCCAGGCTTGAATAGCATTTTTTGTGCTGTGAATACTCATTGCCATTTCTGAATAAATATGCGTATATCCACTCAGTTTCATTCTTTCATTCATTTATTCATTTTCTCCGGGTCGTGGGAACACGGAGCACAGCCAGCAGGAGCGAGGTGGGGGCTAGTTTCATTCTGTCAAACATCTAACTATATTTTACATTTAACCATATTTTTCAAATATTTATTTATTTGTTATAGTTAATTTTGTATAACGTAGAACTGCTCCTTCTTTACTGACAGAAAAAGCATTAAGTTATGCTGAAAGTTTTTTATGTTTGCCTTAAAGTGAATAATGATACAGGAATAACTTCATGAACAATTGCTATGTTAGCTCTCCATACACAGATGAACCAAAGACATGAATTTAACTATTTTTCTTTGAGTAAAAGTTGTTTGACTATTTCAATATTTCTCACTTTACTTATTCTGCTTCTATCTTTCAGAGGAAGGCAAAAGTCGTAAGTCGTGAAATTATAAAGGGTGGTCTGGCTGTATTCAGTCTTTATCTAGCATCACCTGGGTATGGCATGCATTTCTTAATTAATTTCTTCACATAAGTGCCAATTTCACATGGTTTTGAGGCAAAAATATTTATGAACAACAGTGATAAGTAAATTAAATATGTGTCTGAAATATGCCAAGGTAAGCACTGTGGAATTGTGTTGGGGTCTGCAGGGTTAAAGACTATTTAATATATGACTGCACACCAACATAGTGTATGAATACACAAGTATTTCGACCAGCCCTAGTATTGCGTACGACCTTCTGCTTAAAACATAAAAAAAAATCTTTGTGAATTGCGTGAATAAAATATAAGAAGAATATTAGTCCAGTACAGGGTTTGAGACATTTAATAAAATCTTTAAAATTCCTGTAAACTCTTTGAAGTGGAGCATTAGTTCTGACCATACAATCAAATGTTTTAACAAAGACTTTTTATCTGATGACTAAGGATACACTGCTGTAGGACTTCTGGAAATATGTATCTGTCTATCGATCCATTATCTGATCAGTTCATCCTTAACCAGGATCATGGGGAGTGCTGGAGCCAATCTCACTGACTATGAGAGGAAACTGGAGTAACCAGGTGAAAACCTATGCAGACACGGGGTGAAACTCATGACCTGATGTCAACGGGCGGGAGACATTTGAGACTGTCCTCTCTTTTTGGGAACTTTAAGACTAAAGTAAAGTTTGAACATAATGAGTGTAAACAGCAACAAGGTAGTCCAGCTGCTAAAGCAATAGAATAAAAATTGCAATCAAAAAGTAAATTAGGAACTAACTATGAAGGATTGAAAAACTGAACTGAGGAAGAATTCACAAATATACTTGAGAATCAAGATACAGCTTTAAAATATGATGTAGACCAAATGCAATACTACCCAACTCAGTATTTTACATTAGTAAACAGCTCAGTCACAGTGTACAAACAGGTGTGAGCAACTCAAGCAAAGTGTTTATATCACAGGGAGCCGAGGTTTCATTTATAGTGCGCTGATAGACTCCTGAGTGCCCCTTCATTTATCTGGGCCCTGAATCGGATCTGCCATGTGTTGCAGCACCCTATACCGCAAAACAAAATGATACTTATACATCACAGGATGTAATGCTATTAAATGGCCTAAGGTCCTGCTCCACAGGGATTAGGTGTCTGTCCCTCTCATTTATATGTTATTGCACTTAATATTGTCAGCATTTCAGACCAGTGAGAACATGAGGATTATATAGGTCTCGAGCAGGTGCTGAGTAGCTACTTTCTCAGGTCACATACAGCAGGGGGACATGTTTTGGATTCACTGACAGCAATCCAAGAGCTCGACTGACTGCTCGGTGTCATGACATCATCATCATTGACCCTGGATGGAGATGGAGCACCAATCAAAGTAAAGAAATGATGCAGAGTGGAGAGAAGGTCACACAGGAGGAGGAGGTATAGGTCTGAGTCGACCCTGTTAGCCTCCACAGCGCTGGGTAGCTGCCAGAAACACAATCCAGTTGACAAGGAGTGGCGGCCAAGAACGACATCATGGTCCCACAAAAAGGCACAACACCCACACCGAAGCATCCAGGCCTTTTTCATATGATCCACGTGTCGAAGATTTACAAGCACAAAATGACAGGAGTTTATGGTCAGGTTCTCTGCCATGATTTTCCACAGATAGCTGGACACACCAACCCTTTGTTTCAGTATAAGAGCTCATAGCCATACCATGAGGCCTTAGTAAGATCTTCTAAATCAGTCAAAGCAAGCGAAGCAACTGTAATAAACCAATACACTGACTCTATGGATCTGTTCTTATTCTTTTCACTTTACAGGAATTTGCTTCGACCGTGTTGATAGACATGCTTTCACACATTCTGTTTGTTGCAGCATAAACTATTAGACTGTAAAAGCTTACAATTATAGAAGATATTTGTGGTCACCTTAAAGAGCCCATATCATGGAAAACCTTTTTTAAAATGAATAATAGGCGTATTATGTAAACAATGTGAAAATTGCAAAATCTATATTAGCCCTGGACAGCCTACATCAGCTTGGCCCTACACATTTACACTCAGGTTATACAGAGTTTACAGAATGAATATTAGTTAAGAATATATAACAGCTGTTAGAGAAAAAAAAATGCAATTATTTTGTTAATAATAGATCATTTGGTACCATAAAATACTGAAAAAAGCAGGATATGGGCCCCTTAAACGATCATAACCAGCTCAAATACTTCTAATCATTATGTAATAAGTGTGATAGGCCTAGAACCACTTCTGTTGCAGTTGCAGACACTTTCCAGCGAATCTGGCTTTTTTAGGCCTGCCACATCCATCATCCTCTCAAATCACATCTTATCCTCAGCTTAGGTGATCATCCACTCTCTCTGCACAGGAGAGATCAAAGTTTGTTTATGAAATACTTTGTGAGATCCATCCAAAGCTATTTCAACTTTACATTTTGGATATATTTCGAATTGGGCCACCCCTTTAAATACGGCTTGAAAACTTCCTTGGAGACAATAGTTGTCTCGTCTCTATTTTTTCATTGTGGTTATTTTCTGCACAGCTTGAGTGTGTGGTGGGTTTGATCTCTAGTGGGAGCTGATGTGGGGGCTGTGGGCGGCTGGTGTCTGGTTACTGAGGGAGTTATGTATTTAGCTTAAGGGGGAAGGTGCACTGCGTCCACTTAAACGCAGACTGGGCCTCTCGCAGACGGGACGGGGTCAAGGGTCGTGGCTAAACAGGGCCGCCCATTGTCTCCTGGCAGGTTGGGCACATCCAGCAATGAAAATGCAATCAAAACAAACAGAGCCTTGCGATCTAGGGTGTTAGTGGGAGGCCTTCTCCAGTGACTTCATTAATCACGAGCCAGGTAGTGTTCAAAGAGACGTGCCCTCCCTCCCTCATCCCTCAAACCAGCGGCTACAGGACAGACATGAAGGTGCAAACAAAAGGAGAGCGGCCCAGGAGGTTTCTCTTCCCCTCAGTCGCGTGCTTTCTTTGTGCCTGACTTCTACTGACTGAGACAGAGGAAAAAGTCTGAATGAATTCAGACAAAGGGCAACTTCCATTCACTCTGCCATGGCACTTTGCTTTAGTCCTATGCATTTTTCAGCCATTTCTCCTAAACAAACAATCCTGCACTACCCCCGAAAAACCGAAAAAAAAAAACCCGAAACAAAACCTAAAAACACATAAGGTGCCTTTTAGGTAAAGAATAAAGTTAGTAATTTGAAGCAAATTCACAATCTATATTCTCCATGATTGGATAAATATCACAATATAGACAGAATCTGCACTGTGATGAAAAGTTCCAGTTTCTGATCGTTTAGAAGTAGTCTGTTCACTTGTATTTTGGGACTCTTGCATTTATGTTTTATGTGAAGATTTTGCTCTTACATGTAGTGATATGTGTAGCATTTATTTCACAGCTTTGGAGGTCACTAACACAACTGCACTGTTTGAAACACAACGACAGTACATTTTGAAAGCTGGTTTAGTCAATTACTGTTTTACACTAGATGTTACAGACATTTGCAAAAATGTAAACACCCATGGTCAAAGGATATTAAGTTGATTTTCTAAATGAAAATAAGTTGGTCTACATGAAACAAACTGGAATATTACATTTTTTTTTGCCAGTTTTAGTTTTAGTGCCCTACACACACACACACACACACACCTACACACACACACACTCACACACACACACACACACACACATACACACACACACATTCAATCCTTTGCATACAGACACACACCTAAATACCCACAATTAGACACATTTATTTAACTTTTACAAAAGGGAATAAGAATATATTGCTGTTAATGGCAATGATGCACACTGGTTCAATGTAATTTGAAGACTGTGTTAAAATGAGCTTAAGTGTGTCTGTTGTCTCTTGGGGTCTCGATTCCTGGAGAGAAAATAACATCAACTGATGGCAACTGGAATGGACACTAAAACAACAACTGCAGGTATATGCACCTGCGATCAGGGTCAAGTACGCTCAACACTGCGAGCACACAGCAGAAAACACACCTGTGTCTGTAAGTTGGAGGTCAGAACAGTGCACAAGAGGGGTGAAGTTTTCAATAGGCTCCTGTTTCTAGATGCAGGTTTATTTGTGCCAGAGTTTAATATATTATTCAACATGAAATGTGTTGCTTTAGAAATTAGAAAATTGGACACAGCTCATGGATAATGTTTAATCCTTTTGTCTAACTAGAATATTTAAAAATCAATATTAAGATATTTTAAAATGATGAGTTATCTTACAGGGGGTATTTAAAGAGGTGATTCAACATTCAAGACTAAGAGAAGGTAAACATTCTGTTTTATATGTATTGAATAAGTATTAACTCAAACAAAATAAGCACTAATCCATATACTTTACAATGAAAAGGATTTTACATACTAATATACATTAAAAGAGCAAGCCCATTTAAGAGGGGTGATTTAAAGGGGCCTGCCAATACATTATACATCCCTGAAATGCATATATATGTGCAGTGTGCAGTGGCACAGTGACCGTAGACCTCCTTGACCACATTTACAGCTGTAATTGTTGTCCAGCTCTGTTCAGTTATGTGTCAAAATGTCCAGTGTTGTTTGAACAGTAAGCAGTAATCAGCCCAGTGAGCTCTAGGTTTCGAGTATCTAGTCTGGCTGCCCAAAATCTAGACACTCCTTTACACTTGCATTGTTACCATAAGAACATGCACCTATAAATATCAGGACCCGGCAGCAGCTGGAGGCACAGATACAACTGTTTGCCTCACCAGACACTGCTCAACAGTCTCAGACCAGACAGCTATAGCTTCCGCTTTATACAGAAATAGAACAGAACTAGTAATACATAATGCTGTCCCAGTCGTGAACTGAGGATCGTACCCCCAAAGCCAGTTCGTTAGGTTTGTGCTTTTTTGTGTTTCTTACATTTTTTTTAAATACATAGTGTCTTCCACAGCCAAATACATAGAGTAATGGTTCTACTTCTACTTCTGAATAAAACTACAGCTATTCTGAGGATGCATTCAGAGTCCACGTCACGCGCAAGATGAACTCTGCAACCCTTGCTGACTCAGACATAGCATCTGGCCATGAATAGGACAAACTAATGTTGAAACACAAGTAATGCCTTACCGTTGAAAGGCGTGTTCTGGGCAGAACTGTACGGCTGCATAGGGAGACGTCATAGTGCCAGACTGTAGTCTTCTCGAAAACTATCAGCAAGTGGCCCAAGCACATCTATCAAGGCGACGTAAAGGGTCAGTTCTATGAAAAAGGATACAAATAAAAAAAACAACTAAACATCAACAATAAAAAAAGTTGTTTCAGACAGATTAAAGTGCAGATAGCTCAAGTGCACAGGAGTTGCTCAAGTGTGGAGGATGCTTTGATGGGTCATTCTTTCTACGGACCATAAGCCGAGGGGCGGCGTCAATGCCAGCCTGCTGACCAATCCCTGGCAACAACTGGACAGGGTATCATACTCCCTCAGTTGCTAGGATATAGATATGAAGCAACACCCCTAAACTGTCCCCCACCCACTTCATTCCTGGGCCTCGTCCCCAGTGTTGGCTATCTAAGCACTGTACTGAAAAGCTCACTCCAAGACCCATTTCCTGCCTGAATTTCTCTTCACAGTGCCTAGAGCTTTTAGCCTGGCATTTACAGTTCATTCTTGCTAGGCACCATTCACGGATGGCCAGGTGAAAGAAAAGTCACGTGAACTGGTCCAGTGTCTCTGAGGCGGTTTGTCGATCTGTCAATAAGACTTAAGCCAGGGGCTGAAGGTTTAGCACCATTCACCTGCCTCTTTCCTATTACTGCTGACATACGCTTAGCACAAACACCTGCAACACTCAGCTGGTATGAGGCCTAGTGCCTTCTAAAGAGTTCATGCTGTTGTTGATGATATTGTTGAAGTCTCAAACAGGAAGTGTTATGGATATAAATCTATGCCAAAAAAAATCCCCCACCCCCGGCTAACTTCCAGCCCCTCTGCCTCATGTTTTGTTGGAGTGGCCTGGCAGCTGTAAATGTAGAGACGTTTTGCATTTTTTGAGAAATGAACAGCAGATGAATCACAGGCTTAAATTAAAGGACAGGGTCACAGAGGGGGAAATATAATAAATAGATTCTGAGTATCCAGGGAACATGAGCTGTCATGCAGGACTTTTGTACCTTTCAGACACACAGAGTCTCTCTAGCGCCCCCTCCCTCAATTGTGCACCCACAGTGCACCTTGGAGGCCTTGATGATGTCAGCATAGTATACCAACCCAGTGAGATCAGGCTGCAGGCCGGCTGTGCCTTTTTAATAACCTATTCTGAAGGAAAGTGACGTGCAATCCACCCTCTACAACTGGTAACCAACCAGCAAGAAACTACTTTGCCTCATCTTTCCCCCACATGCCAAGGCAGCAGAGAGTTATTTTAGTCCGACCCTAATATCACCCACCCAACACATATGAACACACTGCCCACACCCAGGCAGACAGATAGCCCTGCTAACATCTGCAAATTGTGTGTCCTCATTTTGAAAGTGCCATTCCTGAACAGAGTCCAACTCAAACAGCACGCTCTACTGTGCTGAACTGAACTCATTAGAGAGTGCCAGATTCCCATGCATCTACAAGCACTATATACATGTTCTATATGCACTGTCAAAGTTTTTACTGACATGGTATGCCAAAGGAAAAATCTAGCATATTGGAAATCATTCTGGAAGTGACTGCAAGCGTTAAGTCCAACTAGAATGGCATAAAGTGGCCCCTTATAGTCACGCATGAACACAACACAGCACACGGTGTGAACAATGTGAAATTCTTTCTCTGCATTTAACCCCTTCACCAAGTGAACCAGTGGGCTGTCACCAACAAGGGGCCCTTAGGGAGCAGTGTGTAGGGATGGTACCTTGCTCAAGGGTACCTTAGGGATGAGACAAGCAGTTGGGATTTGAACCCACAGCCTAAGCCACCCAGCCCCAGTAAAGACAAAGACAAGCATCTGTAAAATGGTTCATGGCTAGGATGTGCTTACTCAGGCACCTTAAGCCTCAGAATTCACTGAGATTTAACTGGCATAGATCATTTACATTTTGAGAAGGTTCTTTTAAGGGGAATTCCACCAATATTTCAAAGTCTCATAAGATGCAACCCTTATTTAGATTGGTTTGATGTGGAAGCATGTAAATGTACTCACAGTGGTGGGGAACCAGAAGTAACATTTGAAAGTCATTACTTGAAATGGTTATGAATATGTTGTTTAATGACGGTTTGAAATTCCGTCAAATTTTTCAGAGTTTATAATTAATTCTTCACTGATACGTCTCTTTTATAAAAATCACTCTTAAAGAGCTATTCCCAAAAAGAATAAAAGTATAAATGTATAAATCTTTTTAAGAATAAGTGCAGAAGTGTCCAGCTCCAGTCTTGGAAGCACAACAGTTTTATGATTTCCTTGCTGAAACACACCTCAACTCAGTGTTAGGTTTACTAGGTATGAGCGGGGAAATCATCAAACTGTTCAGAACTTGATGTATATCTACTGCTGTAAGTAATTGTAAGATTTACTGAACTTACAATTCTTTCTTAGGATTTTCTTAGGATTTTTTTACCATATACCCTCTTTTAGCGGCACTTATGATGCAATCGTTTCATCATTCCGAGTTATCCCCAGCTGCTTTCCCACAGGACTTGATGAATGTGACTCACTTACCAGTGTGGATCTTATGAAGCAACTGCCTTATGTCCATGAAACATCAAAAGGAACACGCTGCTTTCATGAGAGATGAATTCTAAATCACAGAGGCCAGACGTGCATGGAGTCTGTTTACGTTTAATAAAAAGGCACTAAGACACTGCAGAGCATCTGTGCATACATCAGTACAAACTCCAAGCTGTTTTTAAAAATGAAGACACTTTTACTTTGCCTCCATTAATTCCTGCTTGCTAATAAATGAACTGAAACTTCCTCATAGTTCACTGTAAAATAAACCTGAATCACTTTTTTTTCTCCAAACGTTGATTGCTTAGTCTTGCACTGGAGCTATAAGGCTAATGTACATTGCATAACTAAAACAACGGTAATCTTCAAGCCTGAATTTTGTCCATTAATTTGTCTTCAGATCTTTTCAATTGCCTATAGCTTAGGAATGTCATAGTGTAAAGATAACAGCATGATAAACTACATAGGAAAGTCTATTTATTTAACAGCTACATTCAGACTGAGGCAAGGCAAGCTAAGACAAGTTTATTTATACAGCCCAGTGCATACACAACAGAAGCTCAAAACGCTTTACATAAGTAAAAGTAAAAGGGTAATCCAGAAGACAACATTTTATAATAAGTAACATGAATTACATAAACTTTTCCTTTTCCTTTTAAAATAAAATGACAATAAAATCAGAAAATAAACAGAAGGATTTGAGGATGAAAAAGTTTGCACTGTAGGCTGTAAATAGCTAAGGCAATAAACATGCCTATGAAAACAACACATCAAAAGAGAGATTTTATCTCGATTTAAGAATTGATATGTTTTGGGCACATCATGGAACTGCCTGGTGTTGGTTCTACTTGGGCGTACTAAGCGGAAAAAACGGTACACAAATCCGTTTCAACAGTGATGTTACTCGAATTTTGGGTGTTAGTTGAAAGCTTAGCCTAAGTCACTGACCTCTCCTAACACAGCTGTAAGATCATAAAAACACAGCTAAGCTACTGAAAAAGGAAAAGAAAAACTCCCTCACTCATATGCCATGTTACTGCGTACTCTACTGCCGCACGCAACCAAACTAGTTCGCCCACATAGTTCATAAGTATGAGGCTAACGGTATAAGTCGAGTGGGAGTGAGCGTCATAAACTCGAACTGTTATAACCCGAGGATGCCTTACTGTTACGTTTCCAGTCGGCAGCCGCTACAGGCTGCCTTTGGACTATATCTAGGGGGGCTCTTATTTTGACCTGGTCGGCTTAAAAGAATAAGGATTCACAGCTGGCCAGGGAACAGAGATTATTTATGTCCAGGTGTTTGGGGTTTACACTGGGGCATAAATAGGCCTTTTGTGTTCTCTCCTAGGTTGCTTTTCCCTCACTCTATCCTTGGTTTATGTTCATTCAGGAGTTTTGGCCATCATGCCTTTTTGCTTTGTGTTTATAAATAAAGAAAAGAAAAAGAATGTAAGTCTCCATCCCGCACTGGCAAAGCCCAGTTGTGACACCGGTATTTTAAATTTGTTATTTTTTGTGATGTTTATCCCCTACTCATTCATGCTCAAGTTGTAAGAAGTGTTATCAGTCCAGACCACTTTTTGAACGAGTCACACTACAGGGCAGCCAATTAGAATGGATTTAAATATTTCAGCCCTGAAGCCAATGTAACAAAGCTGTTGTTTTACAAAAGCAGCTGTTTAATTCTAAGGGATAAACAGCGAAACAATGAATGATGACTATTTTGGTACACAAAAAGAAAAGATAAAATCTAAGAAAAATGAAGTCATGGGCTAAACATATTAGAAATGCACCTTGGAGTAAACAAAAAAATGTTTAATTATATTTCTAGTCCTTAACAGCACTATAAAATCTATGTTTTACTCTTTGTAAACCAGATTTTCAAACTGAAGTTACTTGCTTTGTTTTCTAGGACCTGGTTAAAGGACCTGGTTAAAACCTCTGAGTGGTGCCGAGGCCTCAAATCTTATGATGAAAGTTGTTGAAGTGATGTAGTGAAGGTGTGGTCCTTGTCTAGTATGTCAAGGCAATTACTAGCCCTAGAATTAAGGTGTGCACTCATTTTGTACAGTAATAATTTTGTAGTTTGTAATTTTTGATGTTTTTTGATGCGGTGTACATTCCCATTATTTGTAAGCTACATTAGCCTTTTAGCTTCATGGCAAAACTACAGATCTATGGAAAATTTAGGAAAATTTAGGACATTTCACCTACATATTCCTTTAGATCAGTTCTGAATTTCCTGCCCATTTTTGGACGCATCAATCAGCGTATGTAGATGAGATCATACACGTCTGTCCTTTTAGCACAAGGGCAAGCTACCTTCAAACCACTGATGCAGCCTAAGAGTGATTATGAGTGATATTCATACCGACACATGAAACCCATACATCACTACCCTGTTAATTGCTTTTAACATGCAGGCATAGGATATCTGTCACCCTTTTCCTATTACTTAATGTGAGGCACATATCCTTGTTTAGAGCACTTACGCTTACATCAGGCTATGCTGTGAGCATCTGCCTATGCCCAGGTCCATATCCAGGCCAGCATCTCTAATGCGGCCGTTATCCCTGCACAGGGCATCATAAGTCCATGCCATGGTGCTAAATCCACAATAATCTGTGATTGTATCAGCCTGGGCCTGAAAAGAGTGCAGCACATGCGCCTTTAAACTTAAATTTTCCTTAAATCAGCTTTATGGCCTATCTTCCTGTGTGAAATACAGCTGACTAAAACAGTCCAGCGTTTACGTATGGTACGGCAACAAGCAGTTGTCGTGGGGGCAGCTGGAGAGGAGGACCTTGACTCTGCCTGCCTCGCAACACAGAGGTCAAACATACACATGCGTGGGATACGAACACCAGACAGCAACCTTCAAGACCTGAGTCGTGTGTATGTGTGTGTGTATTCCAGTCTGTGATTAACGAAGGGGATGTCCAGATGAGTCAGAAAGTCCACTGTCCGGTTCAGTGCCTAAGAGGTGATAATTCATGTATGGCTGACACTTGGACGACTCCAAAACTGCCCAGCAACCCGCCATTGTTTACGACCACTCGGCTGGTTAAACACGAGAATGCATTTCATTATCAGACTAAGAAAAGGCAATAGAAAAATAGTCCCTTGCATCTTCTTCTTCTTCATAATAATAATAATAATAATAATAATAATACTAGCAACAATCTACTCAGACCTTTTTGATTATTACTTTACAATAATTTTACTATTTTTATCATAGAGTTGAAAAGTGTTTATCAACAATCTGCATTAATAGTTATATTTTATTTTAATTGAACTAAGGGAATTTTTTTGACATTTCTTCAATGTACAATAGGACTGTGTACAGTGCCTTATATTACCTAATGTATTAATCAAATATATTAATCAAAGACATGTTTATCATGACATTTTTGAAAGGGTCTCCACGTTCTGACGAAATATGCACAAACCACCAGGAGCACCTTGTCACACCTTGCCATTACAGAACTTCTCATACCCAGTCATCTGGGAAATACGATATGATCTTTGTTAGAATAGTTATAGATTGTTACACTTGTCCATATCACCGTCATGCAACTACTGTTCACTTCCTGACTGACTGTTTACTTCCTTCCTCCTTATATGCCTTGACATGTGCTGTTGTAACGAGTTACTGAGTAAGTGGTCAATGTTATTTGCTTCTGTGGGCTTTTCTTGCAGTGTAACTATGAGGACCATAGTGGTGTTTACACAATACATTAAAAATAATCCAATGCTTTTATTTAAAAAACAGGAATTTCAACTTCTCATGTAATGGGCTCTTAGAACAATGGAAAAGACCTCAAAGATTCCTGTCAGTACAATTAATCTGACTAAATACAATAAAAAGTTTGTGGAACACGAATCGTCCCAGGATGAATATGTGCTACATGCATGGCCTGAGGATTTTAAATTCCAAATTAACACGGTGTGCCTGGTGGAATATACATATTTATTTAGAGAGAGAGCTGTAGCAAATATGAATCTCTTTTGCTTATAATAGAACGCTAGTAAACATGCTTTTAAAGTTCATGCCAACAGTCAGTCCTCGCCACACATCTAAGTTTTCCACTGAACAATTAAACCCAAACCAAACCTATATATCAGCTGTCAGTTGCTGAAATCCAATTTGGCTTTGCCTTCACTTTTCTTTTAATCCCTCTATAAATCTTGGCATTGCTGTTTGTGGTTCTTTTATTATTCGTTAGCATACCACCTAATCTCTGTTGAATTTAGCTGATTTATTGAATGTACTGCCTTTAATTATCCAATGAGCATTATCCAATCAGACAAAAAGATGAAAACCTTCAATTTAAACACTGAACTGTCAATTCCCTTTTGACGAAATGTTTGGATCAGCAGCAATAGTGAGAGGTCAGAGTGGGAGAGCAGGCTAGGTTATGTTCTGGGGGTGAGTACAGTGCAGAGTGTGAAGAGATGCCTATTTTAACAGCTCTGGTACACATCTGAGCAGGTGTCCCAAGCTCAGCACTTCTATGAGGTAACTCTATCTTTGATATTCAAACTTTCAGAAAAATAGCCCATGATGTAAAACGTAAGGCCTGGTGTTTAGCAACCCAGAAGAGCCGTATCCAAGCAACTGAGTGACAAGTGTGATTGGTCGGCCCCTCAACCTGTTAAAGTGGATGTATGTGTAGCACATTATGATGTTCAGTGGCATCCCAACGACATTTTATCCTGGGTCCATGAACCAGCACCCATCCCGGGGTAATCTAAGAGAGGGACTGAGGTGCCCTTTGTCACTGGATAGGTTTTAAAAATAAAACATGGTGAGATGATATGAAGGGATGCTTGAATCCAAGCAAATAGTTCACTGAGGGCCTGCGAGACCAAAAAGGAATGTGCAGTTCAGTAACAAATTGTTGTGGTGCCTAGTCCAAGTAGTCCTTCATTAGATGTCAGTCTGTCTACAACAAAAGTCTTTAAAGGACAAATTAGGTATTGAGGGGGGACTCAATTAAGCATGTTTTGGAAAATCATGCACATCATCAGCCATTGATTAGGTCTCCTTCAAAAAGTAAGTTCACCAAGGAGTCAGTGTCACCAAAAAGGAATTTGCAAACTTGTAAGAAATGACTGTGGTGGCTGACCTCCAACACAGATTTAAAAAAATAATCCGTATTGAATGAATCATGCTCTCGTTTAATCTCTATTATAATCATAGTAGGTGGACATTATCATATATGGTAATCATTGCTTGCCATTTAATGGCTAGATTGACAGCTTGTGTCCGCTCGAATACATACGCAGTTGGCGGGAGAGATGCTGAGGGGATTACTATAAAAGATACCCATGTTGTTTTGTTAAAGTTCCAACATGAGTCATAGGTAGGAAAACAGAATGCAGCAGTGTTTGTACTTACTTCATTAGCTCTCAATACACACGAGTCGTATCCAGGAAGACTTCTTTGACTCAATTAGAAGCAAAAGCCACATAATTCGTCATTTTAATTGGTTTGGCTTATACAATTTCTATAGCCATGGCAATGAATTAAAGATGATCTGTGGGAAGTGAAGTGTGTGTGTATTTGTGTGGAGTGTTAGGTGGGCCAGGTTCCTAACAGATAACGTCACCTGTCAGTCCGCATAGCCAGCTGCCAGCAAAGTGTGTGGGTATGTGTCTGTGGAAGGAATAAGTTGGCTTAGTGTGGATTTCCAATTGACATGGGACAAGCTGTGAAACTGATTCTCTGTTTTTGACACATTCCTGGTGATGGTAATCATGCGTTCTCTCATCCAGCAGGAGAGTGTTAAGCCAGGCTGTGTTTCAGATGTTGGCCAGATTGATTTTCAGGTGGAGCTGGTTTGGATGAACAGAGCTGGGTGCATTTGATTGAGCGAAGGATGAACCCTAAATTGGGGTATGATGAATTCAGAGGACAGAGTGATAAATGCGTCAGCTACTGTATTTACAGCATTGCCCTACATGTACCTCTGTGTTATTATACAGGTGCTGGTCATATAATTAGAATATCTTCAAAAAGTTTATTTATTTCACTAATTCCATTCAAGAAGTGAAAC
>JBBPDC010000109.1:6643190-6672328 GCA_037974485.1 Hemigrammopetersius urotaenia | reverse complement strand
CACACACACACACACACACACACACACACACACACACACACACACACACACACACACACACACACACACACAATTATACATTATGTCCACATTTCCTCTGTTTTTGCATAATTGTAATAAAATGTAATAAAAGAAGAACATGAGAAAACAGAAAATGTTCATGTTAAAATTCAGACACATTTGTGAGCTTTTGAGCATGAACTGCCCTTTTAAGGTCAAGTTATAACATTCCAGAGGGGTTCAAGCCAGGACATGACAAGGCAATTTCAAATCTGTAATTTTGTTTCTTCTAAGCCATTCAGAAGTGAACTTGCTCTTGTGCTTCCAATCATTGTCTTAGCGCTTAACTCAATAACACTTGAGCTTCAGATCACAGACTAATGAGTGGACATCCTCCTGATTTTCTGGTAGAGAACAGAAATCATGTTCCTCTTGGTTAGCAGTGGTTTTCCCTTCCCTTCCCTTACATTTATACTTTTTCACCCGATCTCTTTTTAATGGGGAAATCATGAATGCTGACCTTATGTAAGGCATGAGATATATTTAAATGTTCATCTGGGCTCTTTAGTGATGCCTCAGATGAATTTAGCAGCCCAGCCATCTCTGGGAAAAACCTCTCTCTCTCTCTCAAATTGATCCCTGGAACAATGAGCTGGTGTTCAAGGGAGCTTTATAACTCTTTTTAGACTGATACATGTCAGTTGCAGCATAAAGTTCCACACCGATGAAAGCCTGTGGTCTATCTCAACTTTTGCATTTAAGAGCAATGATCATTTCAAACTGTATTTTGTGTTCACTCAGGTTCCCTTTTTTATGTGCCTTTGTCTTCAAATATCGGCAATAACTATGTATGATAAATCTGTGCAAAAATGAAAGAATTCAGGAGATGACAAATACATGGGACTGTACAAGTATTTACCTTTAAGATCTCATTTTTCAAAAATAATGATCAAATCTCAAGTCAGAAAATCTGACAAAAAATATTACAGAGAATAACATTTGTGGTTTATTTTCAACTTTTTGTTCATTCCAAAATGCTCAAAACAATGATGTTAGTTTATACTAGTGAAATCTATATACACAATATTAACGTAAGTTGTATATAAACATACATGTACACATGCAATTTTACTGGAAAGTACTTTTTTAATTAATATAATTTTTATTGTTTTTTTCATGCTTTTCAGAATATTTTGGTCTGAAAATGCACACACACACACACATACACACAATCACACGCACACACACACACTCACACGCGCCACTCCTTGTGTTGTGTCATGTATGATTCATCATTACATTACACCTGAAATTGAGTCACCTATCAAATGAAACAATTCATGGCCCACAGCTACAGCAAATGACTCGTCAGTGCTAATCTCCACAGAGAAATTTCTCCAGAGAGCTGCATGAGTAAGACAGGGGTCACTTCAGGTTGGATTTGCAATAGACTGAGGGACTGTATGCATGTATAGCACAAGGACAGCACAATTTATACATGCTGACATGGGCTGCACTTTGGAGGAGGCCAGGGAACAAAGAGGCACTCTGTTCACTTAATTATTCATTTGAGTGATGCTGTTTGATGTTTTAAAGAAATTAGGTCCAAAGGAGGAGGTGCCACTGTGGAATTGTAACAATTTTCCAGCATCGCTAAGGGGTGCTAAAGGTCCTGAGTGGATGATATTTCATGGACTCATGATTAGCGAGATGACTGATCACTACTGAACTGGGAAGTTATCAGTCATAATGACTGGCAGCAGTGAAACTGTAGGTTGTGGGCAGATTATGTGTAAACCAATAAAGATGATTTGTGCTTGATTGATAGGACAGATTGTGATTTTGTGTACTGAAAGATTTCAGAGCACTGTTAGGAGCACTGGTATCTGCCACACTGACAAACAGATTGAGATCAAGACGGGAGAGAAAGGAGAAGAAAATAAGAAGAAGAAGAAGAAGAAGAAGAAGAAGGAGAAGGAGAGAGAGAGAGAGATAGAGAGAGAGAGAGTGAGAGAGAGAGTGCGAGAGCAGCTCCAGTTGGAGGCCAGCTTTTCCTTCCCTTCAGCACTTTGGGCTGGTTTTCACTGGCGTTTTATTTATAATTGAATGTAATGTGTGGAGATAAAGCCCCTCCAATACAGACTTGCCTCTCCTAAGCGCTTCACGCCGCGTTACGCTTTATTCATCAAATTAGTTTTACTTGGGTTGGTGTCCCCTGAGCCAGCTTTAAAAGGTTCGGATGAAAGGCCTACATTAATTTCTGCCACTAATCACTTACACAAGAGCGTGGCTGTGGAGCCCTTCTGACAAACCACCCTCCCTCTACTTGCCTCATAAAAGCCCTGCTCACATTCAATTCACTTCCACATAATCCTCCTCCAGAAAAAAGACAAGCAACTGAAAAAAAAGGGGTGGGGGTGGGGGGGGGGAGTCAAAGAGATTGCTGGTTAAGTCCTACTGCACTGAGCCCACTGGTACCTTTTTAAATACTTTTAGTACTGCTGGGCTTAATAATTCATGACATTCCTCAGCATATATTTTAGTCCAACAATGAGGACAGAGAGAAAAAGAAAAGAAGCGAAAGATCAAAGTCATTGTATAGAGAATTGGGCCAAGGTTAATCAGGGCATCTACTACAACTAACTGGAGGAAATGGTTGTTAAACCAGCACCTAAGAATGTTCAACCTTATCTTCTGCATTTGCATTACATCACCATGGGAAATCATTTTTACATGTTTCCCCCATATTTAGAAAAGCTACCGACTTTGGTTAACTACTGAGTAAATTAAAGAATACTTCAGTCAAAGAAATATGTAAATTAAGCAGCACATCTCTTAAATTAGATACTGTGATGAGACTCAGTGGAGAATGTGTGGTAATACATTGCTGTTGTAATGTAGGGGGTGGAGTTTACACAGATTGCAGATTGATACTAGAAAATCTCTTGCAATAAGGATGCTATCGATGCCTTTGGGGAATTTTAATGGAAGCATTATATCAGCAGCTTTGGTAAGCGGCTGGTTTAGCACAGTGAGTAATACCATTGCCGTCCATGCAACAGACTAGATTTGATTCCTCACAAGTACACAACACCAATAAGAGTCCTTGGGTAAGACTCCCAGGGTTTTGTTGGCTTTCATCCCTGTCCCACTCTAAGACCTGTACCGTGAGTGGTTTTAGTTTGAATGCATAATATATAGTCACGCATTTAAAGTGATTATTCACGGAATTCAGGAACTGCAGAGAAATATGCATTCAAATTATTGCCTATAGTAGTAGATGGTAAACCACTGATATGATATGAGTCGAAAAACACTGGAGTAGTGCTTTATAGACCAATGCAAATATACTGCACACCGCTACATCTATAGTGAGAAAAGAGAACTCACTGAATATCACGGTTAATATAAGTGTCAATATGCGATATACAAAGCAACACATTTGCAGATTAATGATGGAGAATCAAACTATGGCTTACAGTAATCAGCACAGTTAGTAATCAGCTCCTACTGGCACAGGTCATGAATTATTCCTTTATTTTTCTGTATCCGCTTCACCATGCTAACCTTAAGTTAACACCGTAGCCTGAGAACAACCATGAAATGCAATAGGTGAAGAGGAATTTGCCCGAGATCAGTAAAACAGAGGCTGAGCTTCTGCTTCACTGCACAGGTATTCATTACTCTTGACAACCTTTGGCAAAACAACAATTACTGAGGCTACTGTTTTAAATGTGGCTGTCTTCTCATTCCTGAAGGTCATGCTACATTTGCATTCGTGCTTATCTGATGCAGATGTGTTAATATGAGAAGCTGTTTGCAGTTGCGTAACTAGAAGTATATGATTTCTAGGGGGGAAACAAGGTCTCAATTTGCGATTGCCGCATCTATGGCTGCTGGTATATCTATGGCTGCTGGCTAGTGAGAGAACTCTGGCATCAGTCACTTTGAAGCCCAGGCAGGACTTCTTCTTTCTTAACTTAGATGAAGGAGGATACACGGAGAGTTACTCACTTAAGAAGGGAGCGAGGGGGGAAGGTGAAGGCACCGTAGGTGATGCGGTCCACAAAGTTAAGTGGAATTCTCTGGATCTGCTCACAGTTCAGCATGATAAAGTCATACTTGCAGATGAGGAGCGAGTTCTCTGTGATGAACACCAGCCGCTCTTTCTCATTGTTCCAGTGATCAATCCTAAAGAGAGAGAAAGACAGAAAGAGCATTACTAACCAATGCTACTGGTCAACTAAACTACATAAAAACTCAAGTACCAATACAATTCTGATACTGATTTTAATATTTAAGTATTTCATGCTTTTCCTTTAAAAGATTCAAACCAACTTTGTGTTATTATCAACTTGATATAAGACTCAACCTGGTCCCAACAAAAAGCCTTTACACTGTCCACTAACAGACTTTAATGCAAATGTGCTGTTCAAGTCTTTTGCTTCTCCATCACATAATCTTCGTAAGCACATGTAAACCAGTAAAGAGGAAACAACCACACAAAAAACCACACAAAAATCAAGAAGTAGTTGATATTTGACAGCAGTAATATTGTTTAATTTACCTTTTTAATTTTATTCTAATTTAATCACATTTTAATTGAAACAATTAAAAATCTCAATGTTTAATTTTTTATTATTATGACAGACAAATACTTGAATCTTAAAGCCATTGCTGAATTGCTTTCAACCCTATTTACACTACAAAGCTAAATACTATTAGTTTCCATCTGGCACCCAAATCTCAGACAATTGCTAAGCCACATGTCTGTCTGTATCTCATGCTTTATGAACGATGCTCCATTATAGATCACTGTATGCATCCCTTTAAGAGGTCCATAAGGCTGCAAAGAAAGGCTCATGCATTCAGATAAAAAACACATATTTAATTTAATAAAATGAACATCTCCACTCCCATCTCAGTGGGAAGAACAGACTTTCAAGAACTCTTTCTAACAGGGCAGTCATATTAGCATGGGTTCTTCAGGCACCTGCTGGGCCTGCCTGACTCACTCGCTCCACTTGGAGCTGCATATATTAGCGTAGCTCAAACAGCATTGTCCTATATTCACACCAAACCCCCACTAACACATCCACCAAAAACACTGGAACAGAAACACTGTAAATTAGAGAATAATGGGTTAGGCATAGGGTGTCAGTATCGAGGGAATGAAACTTGGAAAAAACTAAGCAGTGTTTCATTTGTTTCAGCCCGATTGGCTTTTAGAGATAAATGCTTTGGGTGTCTAGAATAAATTAATTGCAAATAGAGTAATTACAACTCAAGCTGTGATCCTAGGATGGAGTGATCCACATTGTCTACAATCAGACTAAAGTAAATCACTGAAAACAATAAGATCACAGGGGAACGCTTAACTGACTGCACCGTAATTCTTCGAAATTAAGAAAGCAGCAAGCCGTCTTGGGTGTAGAGTAAATGTTTGCAGGGCCTGTAAGGCGTTTGCTTTAGGAGTAGCGCAAACGTCTATCTATTTCTGCAGTTGTGGGTGGCATATTTTGACAGAGCTGAGCGGATTCTGAGCGAGTTATTTTGAGGTAAGACAAAAGCGCAAAAGCCCCTCAATTATGTACACACTCTAAAAGCTTAAAAATTTCAGGAATTGCCTTTGGCAAAAACCTCATCAAATATGAATGCCTGCCTCTTCAGGTCCCAAACGCTATGCCGACACAAAGAAGAAAGACGAGTTCAGAAAACGAATCAGTGACACATGAGCCCTGAATACGAATGACCTCAAACACAGGCAGCGAGAGTGATTTAGCTTTAGTCTGCCACTGCTGCAGGTAAGTGCATGCCTTATGAAGGGCAGAGAAGAGAAGAGACAATGATTTAGAAAGTGCATGTAATAGACAAGACACTTTTTGTGTGCAAAACAATGCTTTGTTTTCTTTTCCCTCCTTCTAAATCTTTTCTTAGAGTGTCTCTCAGCAGGGAGCTCTGAGAACACACGATGGTTGAGTTATCCAGATGTGTATGACCTGTGTGTGTATGTATGTATGTGTATGTGTGTGTGTGTGTGTGTGTGTGTGTGTGTGTGTGTTTGTATGCATGTATTAGCTGTTTTCTGAGGCCACACACAGTATAGTGTAATCTGATATTATACCAAATGAACAGAGAAATCATTTGAAAGTGTGGATTCCAAAATTCTGATTTGTGTTTTTAAGTAGAATAAGAGATATTTGCCACAGTTTCAGTTTGATGGATAGTTAGAGGATGATTCCAAAGTTGGTGGGTCTGCTGATTCACAAATTTGTATAAGTTACAGATGTTTTAAACAGATAAAATGTCCTTCACTCAACCTATATGGAGGTTTCAGATAAAAACAGCATTTTTGTGCCATCCACCCATCTGTAACTACACATTATTTATAATCTTTAACATTTCAAACAAAATATTATTTGTATTATAACATGTATTCTCATGTTAATCCTTTTCTTTCTCGTAAGCCATTCATTATATGTTATAAAAATGTTTACTTCTCAGTCATTTGCTGCATTTGTTACCACATTCAGGGATCCCACAAATCACATATTCAACATGAATTTGTCGTAACTAGTTTCCTGAAGAAGCTGGGAAGAAAAACTCTTTCTTTTATTCGTGTTAACCATATGAAGTAAATAATTTGAATGTCCTTAATGTCCCTAAGTAAGAGTAAGTAAGTATCGAGGTTATTGGTCAGCGCAGCAGGCAGTGTGAAAAGTGGGAAATTCTTTCTCTGCATTTAACCCATTTGCCAAGTGAAGCAGTGGGCAGCCACCAGTGCAGCACCCAGGAGTGTGTGGGGGCTCTGTACCTTGCTCAATGGTACCTCAGTGGTGCTACTGGCAGTCCTGGGATTCAAACCCATTGGCCTGAATGCTAACTAGCAACATGATGTGCACAATGAAGTGTAATCGTAATCGGCCTGCATATTTGGGCATTTTTACCTCAAAACAAACAGAAAAAAATTGGGGAGGGCAGATTTGTCATAGAGCATTATCCAATTTGTTTAATAGAACATGGCAACAAAATCTTGCTGTACAACACCTGGAATGTGAACCACTGAGCGCACGCCTGTGCCAAACACAGCTCTACAGACATAAGAGGTCATTCCCTGTCTGCCTTGTGGACTCAGTTTACCTTCAACGGACATAAGTATCTTGGGGATAGAGGTGTGAACCCCCTCCCCCATAAACACACACACACACACACACACATATACACACAGTCCCATTTACTCTTGCAATGCCTCGGGGAATATGAGGATGATACTGTAAACACAGTCATCCTCAAGCCAAGCTGTTCAGCCCTGTTATCACCATCCCCTCCACAGCTCAGAGGGCAAATATTGCTTCTAAATGAGCTCAACAACCGGCAGCATAGATCAAAGCTCAGGGAGAGTCCACCTTTGAACTTTAACCCTTAGAAGTTATAGCTGGCGATAATAGAAACATGGCCTAATTCAATATTAATAAATTCACACTCACAGCTCATTGAAACAAACTATTTGAACCAAACTAAAGTGCTGATTCAATAAATCAACACCACAGTTGTGTTCATAACTAGAAAGATTTATTATAATCTGAACTTGCAGAAAAGTTATATTTGTGCCTTGTTTTAATATGTTTATACTTTTGCTGTTATTTTCTCATTTTTTTTATAAAAATAAAAAAAATGCTCAAGATAAATGTAAATTAAATATAATTACTAAACTATCTATCTATTTTCCTGATGCTCTCTTCAGTTTGGCAAATTCCAGCTACTATCGGAATTAGACTCCCCAAATCGCATAAGACCACTAATTCTAGGAAGCTGGGGGCTTGCATGTTCTTCCAACAAAATAATATGACACCAGCCACTGCAGCTTTTCAGACTTCCACTAAAACAACATCACTGCACAGCTCACCACACTTGGAGGAGAATGCAAACTGTCAGTGCTCTTACGTCACCACTGGCAAGTAAAGAGGGAAGGCAATCCAACCCACAAAGAGAGCAAGGCCAATTATACTCTCTTGTACTCCCAGAGATGGATTGCCTATAGCTTAACTGTGGATCAAATTCATAATCTCCCCGTGATAAGAACTTTAAGATTTGTATTGAGTTGCATACAGTAACTTGCATTTGATTATGTCTGGGAAAATTCTTGGTGCAAACGCTGTAATTTTGTAGACAACAATTAAACAAATAATGCATAGGCATCATTTAGACCATGTCATTTTCTGCACATCATTTTATGAGCATAGCCATACTCAGTGGGACAAATTAATTTCAAATTATTTCCATAAAACAACAGTGCAGGTAATGAACATTTCACTCAGACTTAGAGCCTCAATTCAAGCCACAGAGCTGTTCCTCCATTGCAGGAAATAGTTTTGTGTATATGTGTGTGTCTGTGTATGTGGGTGTGTGTTGGGCTGAGGAAAATGAGATGTATAATTCATCCTCATGTGGTAAGGTTTTAAAAGAGTTTCCTGAAAGCCTACATACGGACAGATAGGAGCTGACATCCGCTGGTGCATTTAGCTAAATGTCATCCAGCAGCCCTGTTTTGCTGCCTGTTTATTTCACTTTAATAATTTCCAGCACATCTTACTTAGTTACCAAACACAGGGCAGAATAATGGATCACCAGCTGCAGCCATTCTGTAGCGTCGCATCTGGAAGATGTTGTATAAAATTGTCTCTTTAATACTTGTGCTAGTTCCAGCAAAAACAGAATGACAGAATGCACCATATGCCATTTCGGTCTAAACGTGGATGAACTGATTATAGCCTGATGTCTGACACTGATGTATGGGCACCTTATCTGTAAACAACTGCTGGATGTACTATCATTAGTGCACCATTTACATATGTGCGACATCTCCACCATGCAACATGCAACAAGAGTTGTTTGAACACATGGATGTCTGATCAACAGATGCTGTTGGTGTTTTAAATTACATATGAAGAGGAAGTCCCCTTAAAACATAGACCGTTAACAAGGTTTCTCAAAGCGGAACTCCAATAATGCAACCTTCCTTTTGGGCAACAAGTGAAAGAATGCAAAAAAACACGGTCCCTGAGTGTCCAGAGCCGTAAACACGTCTAGCACAGCTACAAAGCAAAATAATCAGTCCACCAACTAAGATTCCATTACACATTTTTAGTATTAGAGAGGAACCATAATATTTCATTACAGATATTGATTTGATTTAAATCACTGTGTTATACCTAGTACAGCCATACTGTAACTTTGAACATGTTATTTACACAAACCAAATATAAATTCAATGTTTTAGAGTAAATACTGAGAAAATAATAAATATACACTATAAAATGTGACACAACACCTGCATAGGTCAAAACATGATGCAAAAAAGTATTAAGCATATAGGTTAAAATCATATCAAACATTATCAATCTGATACAAGGTGAATAACATACTCAGCCATTAACCAAACGCTGCTGACAGGGCCGTCATCCTTTGAGTTTACCAGTCTTTTGACATCTTCGATGGCGTGATCCAGAGTCCCAGGCTAAACCAGGAACAGATAAAAACAAAGTTAGTCTTATAAGACCAGGGCAAAAAATAATATGGGGTGGTAATATGTGAATAAGTCTGTAAAGAAAGGACATCGGCTTGCCAGCTGTGCCCTCTAAACTCTATTCAGCAACAACCTTTTACAACAAATCTCTTTTAATATTTCAGTAGAAATGGCTTAGCAGAACCCCTGAGCATTCTTGTGACAGCATTTTCTCTCAAACTTTGAGTGCACTTGGCAAGCCGAGCAGTGTCTCAGTGTGTGAGCTGCCACACGGACATGATTTGATAAACAAATGCTCCCAGGTCCGGACGGAAAAGAGTTGTCACTACTGTCTCTAGGCAAGGGCTGTGTGTTAGGCTGCGAACAATAAGTAAAAAAAAACAAACAGGGTTACAGAGAGAAGGTGAGGTGAGTTTTATGGCCTTACTCTATTAGCTTTACATGCATAAGGCATATTTACTCTGGGTGCGGTGAGGCAGTCTATTGTTAGAAAGGAATGCATTTATCATTGCGGCAAGTATTAATCCAATTAATAAAAAGAAATTGTCTGTGTTGCTTTAAAGCTAGAACCCTTTTTACAGTGATTGCTATAAAATATCTATAAAATATCACGGATATTAAAGCCTATTAGCAGTATTTTTCTTTTGCTCTTTTAAATCAGGCTGAAAATCTTACTCACTTCAGAAAGTATTATCATAGAACCAACAACCATTTAAGAACCTTCTTGTTTAAGAGAGCACATTGTGAGACTTTGATTAAATAAGAAAAAAGTATTGATTAGTACCCGAAGCACAAAAAATCTCTTGAGTTTGAACTGCTCCACAGTAGAAGCCCATTTTCCTGCTTGGTCACTTGGAGCAGATGCTGGAGTTGCTGCACTCTCCCCTGTTTCTGAAGCCTGAGCACTGGAGGCATGGTCAGTTCCACTCGAGTAAGGCGGAGGCCCCTCCGGTTCTTGTTTGGTGGACTCTACAGCATGTTGGTCAAGCTGCACAGCCTTGAACGACTCCTCTTCTCTTTCTGACATTCTGCTGCTTATGAGATCAGGCAACTGTAGATTCCCTGACAAGCAGAATGTATGGGGGAGATTTCAACTGCAGGTTTACAAAGTACCCAGGCTAAGTCAATTTGTAAAACAAGAAAGTTATGATTTTTTTTTTGTAAACATCAAAAGTTATCTTTATAATAAGAGCCACAAAGGAAAGTGTGGAGTGTGCACACCTTTTGGTTAATCCAGGAAGGAATGAAATGAAACTGAAATGCACTCTGTACCCTCACCACCACACAAATCGTAGCCTACTATAGTGCACCACAAGTAGGTCAATCTGAAACTGTTCAAACAACACTTGACTTGATTTATCTGTATTCTTTCTCTGGTTAAACATTGTTTTAGAATAATGCTATGAAAATTAGTGGCTTACCAGTGTGTGAGTCAGAGCAGTTTAGCGATACTATGGAGAGCTGAGCTGCATAGAAACAGAGTTCATTGCGTTAGTTGGAGGCAGGTGCATGCGACACTGTTTCCTGCTTCCGTGATTCTCTGAGCTGGTTTAACCACCCACCGGTTAAAAAAAAAAAAAAACCTGAAACACAGCAGCAAGAAGAACTGGTTAGTGCTTTTTTTTGCCAAGGCACCCATTTGACTATGCTGAAGGGACCACTCAGTTTGTTTGGAGTAATGCCATAGAATAACCACTTTTGGTTTCACAAAGAACCTTTCAAGGAAGGCTCTTTTAAATCAGCATTGGTTCAAAATGACATGAGTGATGAGTGATGAGTGTGAAGAAGTTTTTTTTCAACCATTTTGTTTGTTGTGGTTTAGCCCTTTCTGTTAACTAGGTCACCTGCTATTACATGTCTTATTACATGTCGCTACCAGAATGGAAGGGTGAAGGACAGCACCCTTCCACACTCTCAGCTTCCTCAGAGTCATGGAAAGCTCTTTTGCATCTTCCAAACTGTCACTATTACTAGACAGCTAAACATACTTGGAGGAGAAAACAAAAAGGCCATCAAAAGGGACCAAAAACATCTCCTGACGTGAGACATGATACACTATATGGACAAAAGTATTGGGACACCTGACGATTCAATAAGAGTCCCAATACTTTTTTGCGTATAAGCAATGAAGATGGTTTTGTCACTTTGGATCCTTCAAAGTACTGCACATCCAAGCCAAGAACCACAGATGTACTTTCAAAGAGTACTTTCATTTACACTGTGTACTTGTAAAGTAAAAGTAAGAAACAAAAAAGAGCCACCCACTGCTCTAGGTAGACAATAACGCCATAGCTGGTATCTATATTTTTCTAGACAGCATTCTCCTCACACACATGCCTGCCTTTGAAAAGAGGGATACGGAGCTTCAGTGATTTAGAAAACAATTTGTCCTACATGCTTTTCAGACATACTGGCCACAAACACATTGTGCTAGCCACTCCTATTATACGCTCATGTTCCAGCTCAGCCACAGCGTCCTAAAAATACCTTTACCTCACGCAGCAGTAACCTTCAAAATGGTACCTCCAACAATTTGTCGAGTGGGATGCTGTGGATTGTTCCATGAGAATTATATTTCTCCCTCCTACAAGGCTTCCAAAGCATTCACCATTTAGGCGTCGATTTCTATTCCCGCTAATCGCCTTTACCGTGACATGCTTCAAGGCCATGAATCCTCCTAGAGCCTCTCTGTGAGAGAGAACTATTCACACAGGCTGGATGGAAGTTAAATAAACCCATCGCATATTTATAATTCCACTCCATCACAGGCATATTAACAGTGCCTTTAGAATAAAGGAGAACTGTCTTTGAAACGGATTCTTTGTTCTGTGCCCACACATGATGCTTTCAAATACTATTTTCAGACACAGCATCTTTTCAGCTAATACCCTCGGCAGTCATCACACTCTCGCTTACAGAAGGCTTAACATCTGGCTCATGCCCAAACCGTCATCACATCTTATTAGTCTGGAAGCCACGCTGCACATTGTTGCGCTAATAGTGCTTTTTGTATATATAAAAAAAGCAATCTGTCAAACTAAACTCAGTTTTCTAGGAAGGTCTGACAAAGAAGCCTCTGTTCCTTTACCGTTTAATCTGTTAAAGCTATAATTTGGAGTAAACACTTATTTACAGAATTTACCCACAATGTAGTTGATCCTGAGGGAAACTCTCAGGCCTGTCTGGGACCTTAGAGACAGTCCAGTGATTTTTGAGGCCAAACCATGACTGTAATATGTTGTTTATTTTTATACAGAATCAGATTGGCATTTATATTTGTAAAACAGGAAACAATGGGATTAAAGACAGAACATGAAAGGCCTTCAAAAGTTTTTGGCCTGATGTGTCATATTACCCATAGACATACAGTCACACCAATGCATCTGTTCCTCCACCGTAATGAAACCTGCCTGTAAACTGATCCATGAGTATTTAGATGTGACTGGCCTGAACCAGTGGTCACCAAATTAATGTTATGATCACCAGACCTTTTTTTCATGAAACTGATTAGATACACTGCATAATAAAAACGGCACTATTGTCCTCTGCCTATTGCACTTTGAATATTATTTAATTTATTTTATTTCTTCCATTATTTTATTTTGTATTCAATTTCTATAAAGCACGATGAATTGTCTTTTGTGTATGATAAAGGACTATATATGAAAAAACATCATATAAATAAATAAATATCATACAAATAACTCTTACAATGCCAGAAAAACTAAGGAGCTGGTCTTTGACTTTGCATCAGAGGAGAGGAGGCAGAATACACAGCAGCTACCGTTAAAAAGGCCCACCAATGCCTTCACTTCCTTAGGCATATGAGGAAAGCCGGGGTCTCCACTACAGTCCTCACCAGTTTCTACAGGTGTGCTGTGGAGTTTATCCTCTAAGGGTGTGTTACATCCTGGTACAGCAGCTGCTCTGCTCCGGATAAGAAAGCTTTGCAAAAGGTGGTAAAAACTGATCGGAGGATCATCGGCACACTGCTTGCAGTTTACTCCTCGCTTTGGTTCAGAAGGACAAAGCACATCATGAAAGACTTCAGTCACCCAGAGCTTTTCTGCCCTGTGGGAAGCAGCTCAGGACCCTCTATATACACCAGGCCTATTCAACTAGCGGCCCGCGGTTCGTGATATAATACAATTATGGGTTTTGGAACATGATTGGCTGGTCGTCCCCCGCTACTTTCGCCAAGATTGCTTATCTGCTGTGTTTCGAGCACAGAAGTAGCAAATTATTAGCCAATTGCAGCTGAAAGAGGCGGGATTAGTCAGAAAATGGGTGTGTTAAAAAAAAGCAGAACAGAGCTGGCAGTAACGAAAGAGAATCCGGTCACACACACACACACACACACACACACACATAGACAACGAGGGGAAATCCTTTGTAGTTTTAGCTCGGTGATGTATCTATTCTAACAACTTTAACGGTCAGAGTTCTCGTTTACAACGGCTATGTTTGACGGTTAAAGTGGCTGACACAGTGCTGGACTGAAATGACAATAAAACCTATTTGACTAGTTTCTAAATTTTAATGGTCAACTATTTTTAAATGCAAATATGCATAGATGCAAAATCACAACTGCCCAGCAATTTCTTTGACAATTGCTTATATGTATTTACATGTGGAGTATTCAAAATAAGAGGCAGCCTAAGGTGCTTGAATTTTCTAGACTTCTTTTGTTTCGATTACATAAGTGAGAGCGTGCTAGTTAGCTAATGAAACTGCTGAGTGTAGCATGAGCTCTGGTAGAAACACAACTAGTTCATTTCACAGGACCACCATCATAAAATCCCATATGAAGTCAGATTGTAGAAATGGGGGATTGTGAAAGCACAGTCACTGTTTCTATTTTAATATAATGCTTTAAATATTATGTACCTCAGCTTATGCTATCTGAAGCAGCATTCATTATTCATCTAGTATGAAAACCTTCCATTTGGTAAAGTAAATGCACTCTGTATAGGTTTTACCGTCAAGGATTTCATCAACCAAAACACAGCTGGTGTCTTTGCTCCTTTAGTTTGGAGCTACAAGGTCATTGTAACAGAAGGCCAAGTAACTGAAACTCGTATATCAGCATTACATATTGTTTCCTCTGAATACGGATAAAGGTACAGTTCAGGCTTCACCAGTACTACAGTTTTAGTTATAAAACATACTTTTGTCCATTTTATAGATACCAGTGACAGAAACCACAAAGGCAAAACAGAATTCTTTTCCGCTGATGTCTGATTGTGTGTTATGAAAATCTTCGTGTGTGGGCAGAGCTGTTTACAACATATGCATGAAGTGCATCCAGAGTTTGTGTCTCTACATGCATGCTGTAAACCATGGATATAACCTTAAGCCATTAGGGAAAAAACGTATATCTGTAAACAAACATAGTCCATGCAAGGAGTCAAATAAGTGACAGCAATTTACATTCTGCTTAGTCAAAGAAACATGACCTGCACTGCCAACCAATGAATCAGAATGCTCTTGAAAGCTCACTGAGCAAGACTCAGTGCAGCAGAATGATCTCTGAACAACACACTGCACCGTGACCTTCCATCTGCCCAGCGCAGTTGTTACGTTATTCTTGGTTTTGAACTCATAACTTGTATTAGAGTCATTGTGTCACTCAGATGGGTGAGTAATGCATGAGTGAACAGGATCACATTGCAGCCTCACCGCACAGAAAACAACGGCATGTTGTGTCCTGGCTTTGCTGTCAGTCACACAGGCGTGTAATTCTGCTGCATTCTCCTCCAGATTTCCCTCCCTTGTAAGGGCGCAATTCTGCAAAGGCTGTCATTCGCATTTGAATCCACTGTCATATTGTTGTGTGTTGTAAATAGCTACTATATTGATAGCAACAATCCCGATCCCTTGAAAAATCAATGTGCTCACTTGCCACTCAAATGGCCCCAAAGCTCAGTGCAACAGAATGGAGCTTCATCTCTCTATCCATGAAGAAGAGAATGTGTAATTCAATTACGGCTTGCTACATTAATATTTGTTGAGCAAATATTTGCTTATCCTCAGATGGTGGGTCAGCAGATGTTATACAACACCATCTCACCTGGAGCTTTAACATCTGTGTGTGTGTACATAGAGACTGAGGGCCAGACATACAAAGCAAGGGCTGTTCAACCGTTTAAGGGCTGTTCTTAGGGACCAAAAGTAGGATCATCACTGCAGTCTAACACCATTAATTCCCAGTTTCTATTGCCGTAAAAGAACTAAAATATTAGAACTAAAATATGAGAGTTATTTTACCCACTTGTCTGACAAGCAAATCAGTTCTATGTCGCTGGAAACATTGATTCCAAACTTGTGTGCATGTGTGTGGGTGTAGAGCGTTTGTTTGTAATGTGTATCCATACACATGGATAAAGTGCATGTAATAGGATCTGTGGCGGGTGTTTGGACTCATTGTTCAGCATAAGAAGGTGTTTTGTATGTGTGTGTGGTGTAGAAACTGAATGTTTGGTTCTGTGTAATCATAAGTTGGATGGTTGGCCAAATCAGTGTCCGGTGTATGTTTGCACTGGTTTGAAAATATTCCAGAAGGTGTTTGTGTGTGTGTGTGTGTGTGTGTGCTGTTATATGTGCTCATTTATGAGTGTGTGTAGTTGACCCTATCAGTGTAGTACATGTCTCTAATGGAGTTTGTGTGCTGTTTTGAACATTTTCTACTATGCAAGTTTGTAAATGAAGGAGTGTGTGTGTGTGTGTGTGTGTGTGTGTGTGTGTGTGTGTTTGAAGCAGTGTAACTGTGGCCGCTGAGCGTGCTACATTCCTGCCCAGCCTATGATGCTCAATGGGTAGTGTGATGGTCAGCGGAGCAGTCAGCTGGAAAACCCTCCGACTGCACGGCAGTAACACTCATCCAACAAGAGGCCCTGCACAATAAGCAGTGCCTGTTTAACAGTGCGCTTCACAGTGGCTGCATGATGCAACCAAGCCCAACTCCCCACTCTGCCTGGACACATGATTTAGGAGCTGCTCTCTAAGCACAGATACAGCAATCTGCTGAGACAGGCTTTTCTGAATGAGATTGCATTACGACATGATTCAGCATTTTGTGTGTGTGTGTGTGTGTGTGTGTGTGTGTGTGTGTGTGTGTGTGTGTATGTGTGTCCCTGTGGGCGTGTGTAGTCATCCATACTGGCAATGAGAAATGAGGTGGAGGTGGACAGGGTGCTGCTCTGGCTGTAATATTTCTCAGAATTTCTGGCCACAACAAAGAAGAAAAGATATTTCAAACATATGGCACCATAAGATACGGTCACCACTTCTAGGAACAATGTCCAGGAAATAAAATAACTATGGCAGTAAATTAGGTTGCTAACCAGGCAATAAGTCATGTAGTAATTAACCCCTAAACTGTACTGACTCATGTGTGGACTTCTCTATCAAATCTTGTAAGCTTTGTAAGGTAATTCAAGGCAAGGCAATTAAAAATGCTTTTTAATGAGATAAAAACATAAAGAACATCAGAGGGAAGTTAAAGACAATGTTCTAACTATATAAAATAAAGAGAACAAGAAAACATTATTAATAAATAGGCAATATTATTAATGAGATCATACTTGTAATGTATTAATCAGACCATAGGATAGACCTAGAATAGAAGTTATTCCCTCGTCTCTTTTAAGAAGAACACGCCTTTCATAGTCAATGGCAACCCTAACATACATCTAACATACTTGAATAATTTGTCTGCCCTCTGCAAACACAGGAGTTGCACACAAGTGATTTGAGTAAATGTGAATGAATTAAAACTAGGTCAAAGGACTGCTTGTTTCCATGCATTACACCAACTTTTAATTTCCTATGGTTACATTCTACTACTGGAAATATTAGAAGCAACACAAGTAAAAAGGCTTTGAATCTTTGAATGTTTGAATGTTGAATCTTTGTATTTTAGTTAAGCTCTTACTAACCAGCAGTCGTAGAAACACACAGAATGATTCACACAGAATGGAAGGCAGGTTGAGGATAGGAGGGAAAAAAAACAGGTAAAACAATATGCAAATAGATAGGGAGCAAATAGTCAGGGAGCCAGTGGGAAATATGTAGGGCTTACTGGGAGTACATGTTGCACTGATCCAACAAACTATGAAGTAACCCTTGAGCACAATAATTGCAAGTTGCTCAGGTACATACTTTTCATCACTGTACCTTCAAAATGATAACAGGAGAAGAATATAAAATCACTCTTTACTTCAACAGCAAATTAATATAAAACTATCATTTTTTTCATCAGAAAAGTCACATCACAGATATACGGTATTCCTGCAGTAAAAGACATAAAAAAGCATTGATACATATTTTTCTTTTGACAATAACTAATAACTCAATGGTGACAAAACTTCCAGGTTAAATGGGCTGTGAAGACTTTTGAGTGAGCTCTATGTAGTACAGTTTGAATAAGTCATAGTGTAGTAATCATCAATATCTGAATTTACTGATACTTATGTGGCTCAATGCAATCAAATCCTCACAGCAATGCTCCAACACCTACTGTGGTGGTGATTGCAGCAAACGGGGGACACATTCGCTCTTAATACCCTCGGTTAAGAGACACATTGACCAGGTGTCTAAACCTTTGGACATACTAACGCCGTTAAATTAATCTATGCCCACCTCTAATATATATATATATATATATTTCATCATTTGAAACTAATAAAACATGGCATATTCTGGCAAAAAGTCTTCTCATTAAGCTAAACCAGACTGTCAGTGTTCTGTAAAGCTTATAAACGACTCCCACCATTTATGGGTAGAGCATAGATAGGTGAAAATAATCACACAAAATAAATATTAAAACTGATAACAGTGCAATTAACAAGATGTTTAAACCCATCGATACTAAGGGTCTGTATGTTGGTCTTCAAATCCTATACATGATGAACGTATACATTTGTTTCAAAGCAGTTAGATAGTATTTAAAGTAGTTATATATAGCAGTTCTATGGATCAAACCAGTCCCTTCTCCATTCTGCTACAAGTGTACTGACCGTTCACTCACCTGCCTCTCTGTCCTGTTCTGTCTGTGGGAACTGAAGGGCGCTCATCCAGCTGGAGACCAATCATCTGCTTCACATCACCGAAGCAGCGGAAGGCCAGTGGGATTGCGTGAGGAGGCACAAGCACTGTCTCCAGGGAGCAAGGTCTGGAGCCACTTGACCCCAGCCATGCTGCTCTAAAGCCCATGGGGCATCTTCCAAATGACCGAATGCAACTGTTTCTACTCAGAATCTCTCTGCCTAGGAAGATACACAATGTGTGACATCAGAAGTAGCCTGTAGGTGGTGAATTAGAAAAAAATCTGTCAAACATGGCTTACAAGTTTCTTGAAGCACTGATGTTGCCTGATCATTACAATAGTGTTTGGTGTGACTGGATTTTCAGGTCTTTTATAAACAGGTGTAAATTCTTCTCCAAGGTAATACACTGTACAGACGCAGCAGATCTATTGTACTAGAGCATTTCCTGGTTGTTGGAACATCTTGCAACAATGCCACAGTCAACCTTTTCTTCTCTCTCGTATTGAAATGAAACCTTTCTCAAGAAAAGGCAATTGTACGCGAGGACCAAACCTCCTGAGGAGACATCAAGCCGATATTAAAAGAACAGTCTGTTACCATTTAGATCAAAAGATTAAAGAAGAGAAAAAAAGCCTTGACACACTTTCCAGCTCTCAGTATTTCAGTCGTTGCCCAAAGCCGTGGAATGGCTAAACGGTGATGTCAGCACCAAATGAAAGATATTCCACAGTTTGATTGTTCTACACTGACCGATATATTGTGATTTAATAGACCTGTGCTCAAAACCATCAGGAAACACGTCGTAGCTGGGGTCAGTTCTGACATACGTTTAGAGATAACGGGTAACCTAGAGTCCACTCTCGTCACAAGGTGGCAGTATCCCATCAAAATTAACCCACAGCTGCGCCACAGAACACTGGGGCATCTGCTCAAGTGCGTCTGTAAAATCCTACAGTGCTGCCTGCAGTCATGAACGTTGACTCTCATTGACCTCAATGGATCAAGCCACTGCCGTGATGATGTGCTTTGATTTGTTGAGAGGCTGCTGTGGGAGATGTAGGTAGGTCAAAGGAATCCATGCGTGGAGCATAACTTTACATTACTAATGATACTCTCTTGTCAAAATGTTGGATGACATATAGATTACTACAAGCTTTGACGGTAAGCTTGCTCAGCAAGGATGAAAGAGGCAGAGGTGGGGAAAACTGCCCCGTATCTTTAACTTTTTATGGCTAAAAAGGGTTGAAAAGATTTTTTTTTAGCACGACTCAACTGCAACACAATTTTTGCCGTTTCACTGAAATGCTATATCTAGTGTACCATGCTTATTCTTAACACAGGGTTGCATTTGAATACCTGGGCTTCTCAGAAAGCTGAATAATTTCATGTAAAGAGTGGAATATTCCATACCACACCACTCTTTGGATAGTCTGGACTTTATCTTAAACTATTTGCCTAACAGAGACCCTGTCCACCTGTTCAGATTTCTCCATTTCCCTTCTATTATTTTGCATAATGATTCTATTTGGTCGAACACTAATGAGATAAACGCAAGCATAAACTGGATTTGGGTAATATACCACTGAAAGCTCATACCGTACAATCTGTAGAAAGCAGTCTCAGTAATAATGCAGCTTAGTGTAAACATGAACAGAAATGTACAGCACTTTGAGACTGAGGTGGTGAAATTGATGTCCCTGTGTCACATGTGCTGTACATCATTTCATTATGGAGTTGAATAGACTAGAATCAGATTGGTTGAGGATTTTCCTTTGTCGTCCTGAATGAATTTAATAAGCAGTCCTGCATTGTTTACAGTCAGTGATTTTTTTTACCTAACTCTATTATGCACAATTGCCAGGCAACCAAATCGCCAGGGTCTGTTCCACCAGTGAACTGGAATCAGTCCTTCTACAAATCAATCATCAACTTCCAGCAAATTAAAATAACCATGGAGGCAGGATGTACTGCTCTCAGTTCAAGGGGGAACAGAGTTTACTTCTCCTCACCTTATCTACACAGAGGTCTTGCAAAAAACTACACATCCCAAAACAGCTTTGAGACTACAGGCACATTTGAAACTGCTACCGAATATTCTGTTAGTAGAGAGCACATCGTCCAAATCCTTGATTTTACGGATCTACTGGAGACTGCTCAGCACCTCCCACACTTCTTTGGGAAAATTGTAAGTTTTGGAATGTTTGGCAATGGCATTTCTCTTCACTGCCTATTCCTAACAAGTGTCATGAACATTACACTGATAGAACATAATTTGGACTCCTGGGATGGAGCAGAAATTGGGTTTAGGTTGATTCACCTGAAGATTAATCTGAAGATTAACTGTTTAACAGTACTGACTGAATCAGTGCCAGGTAAGTGCACATGCTCCTAAAAACTGAACCCATAAATGGCCCCTTTCAACCCTTTTCAAGAAAAGTAGGCCCTTTGATCATATCTTCTCTAATCCATGTTAAGGTTCCGTGTTTCGGCCTCATTTCCCTGTGGCTGCTTCCTTATTGCTCTGGCCCACATATCTTCTCTGGAGTGGTTTTTCCAGCTCAGAAAATCCTGCTGGGAGTCAGAGAGTTTTCTGCCTACATACATAAAGCACACACTCTTTTTTTTCTCGCACTTCACTTTTGGCTGATTTTCTGGGGTTCAATTTGGACAGGACCTGAACTTAATGGCTATTAAACAAAGGAATCTTCTCTGATATAATTCTACTCAAATTATGTTTGTTTACATGCTGCCTCGCAATTAGTGATCACACTGGTCCACGATCTGTGTGTGTGTGTGTGTACATGTGTGTGTGCACATGTTCCCTCAGGTGAGCCCTAAGCACTGACCCCTTTTCTCCTTCTTATCCACATGGTTCCACACACCTGTCCTCCATTCTCACTGCTGAAGTCCCTTTGTGTTTGTGTATGTGTTTCTGAGGGTGTGTGATCACATGTGTACGCACAACCCCCTTTGGGTTGCTGTGGTAAACTATAAACACACACCTGCACCTGCTCTCAACAATGTGCCCGTGCGTGAATGACGCAAACAATTAAGCAGATTTTTCTGTGCTGAGGTTACAATAACTGTATCTCTCAGTAAACAATAAAACAGTAAACTACGCAGCTCCGCTTCATGACACAGTTCTGCTCCATCTGCTATAAAAGCTCATCCTAGCTAAAGCCTTCGGAGGCCTACGTTAGGACAGGCATTGTCCACTAACATGCATCCTCTGAGAATAAATGGGCGATGCAAAAGCTCAATAAAAAAACATTTTCCCCGGTGCCTTTTGTGTGCATGCCTTGGCTGCAGCCATCCAAGAATTCCTCCAAACGGCTTTTTTGACGCAGCGGTTGCACAGCTGGAGTCATCCAAGGACATTCGCTTATTAGCCATGCAATGCCAGTAGGATTACAGTGCGTTTTGCGCTTGGCTGGGGGCTGGTGTTCTGCTCCACTGGGCCTGCATTCCATGTGTTTGGACGGCTATAGTCTGGGGCTTTGTGGAACCGTGCCGGCTCACTTACTGAGTGGTTGTAACAGAGTGCAACACATCGCTCCACTCACCAGCACCAAAACACAAGTGTGCGTACAACCCATAAGACAGATATTACAGTCGTGTCTCTTAGTCCATTATCTCTTTCTGTAAGCAGGATGTGTTTGTGCGTGTGGGTGTCTCTGCTCTCAACTTTCAGAACTCATCAGACAATCCAAGTAAAGGTAACTTTGACACAATGTAGTGAACTGATTCTTTCAAACCAATCTGTCATGAATGCATAAATCCAATGAGTTAACAATTGACTTATTCTATGAATCAACCTGCCTATGCTAGAATTCCGGCAATATAACTCCCGTAATTGAAGTTGGATCCCTTAAGGTACATTCATTGCAATCGCGCACACTATATATCATTTCCATAGAACAGCATTACCAAAAGAATTGAATGATCTAGAGCAGCTGCGCATGAGTTTAAGGTCATCATAAGCGCCCCAGGCTGTGGAGCAGTGGAACTGTGCTCTCTGGAGTGATGGAGCTTCATTGAATACCTTTGGGATGATTTGAAGTGGCGTTTGAGATCCAGAAGTAATCATTCCATGCCAGTATCTGACCTCATGAATCATCTTGTGGTTGAATGCAGTCAAATCAACACAGCAAAATTCCAATATGTAGTCATGCTAGAAGAGTATAGGATGTTGCAGTAAGTGGAACAAACTTAAAACTTTTGATTGTAGAAGAAACATTGAGCAGGGGGCTGCAAATGCAAGGATCTCTAGTTTATATATAATTTGAAATTAAAAACATATAAAGAGATAAAACCTCTTTCAACCTCTTCCAATAAGTGAATAATAAGCCTGGGTTAAGCCTTTACCATCTCCGCTCTATTACAAGTGTACTGACTGTTCACTTTTCTGCCTCTCCATAAAGCCTTGGCAGATGAGTTGAAGTCCCTTAATGCAGGATACAAAGTCCCTATTAATACCCATGATTTAAAAAACACCTGAATAATCAGGTCTCTGAAAACTTTTGGACATGTTTCTGAACTATTCTAGGAGGCTTTAGTGTGTAACACAGATGCAATTGCTACAAACATAACAAAATCCTTACAAAGTTTGTGAACCAGCACAAAAAAAGGAGTCATTCATGAGCTGATACACTGCTAGTTTAACTCTACCCCGACCCGCTGGAGCCTGAAGCTTGCATGACTAAGGACTAGGATGAAGCACTTGATGTAATTCTGTGAAGAGGTCAAAACACTATAGGCCTAAAACGGGACCTCACACTAACAGGATGTTTTTTAAAAGGGTTATGTCTTCCTTTTCCAGCAAATATTTTTCCACATGCTATTCCGGTGCTACTTAAAGGCTCTTGTGAGAGGCTGAAAACACTCTGCAAAGTGTCTCTTCTTTAAACAAAGTAAGTGCAGAAGTTATTATAACATGTCAGCAGGAAAGGGGGTTGGTAGGCTGATGAAACAGGGCTCCAGTTAGAAACAGAAGGTTTAGCAAATCCTTACACGCCTCGTTGACCCGCTCATCAAAGACAATCCACAAGGCAAACCCTTGCCTCACACGCACACGCGCTCACACGCACTCTGACGTGGCCTCTCATCCCCGCAGGAGGGCATTAAAGTTTGAAACCGGATTAATAGTTCGCCGCGCACACCAGCAAATTGAATATATCTCGGCTCGCTGTCTGTTTGCCTGATGCAGTCGGGTGATGTCTCATCCAGAAATTGAATCTCTGGTTGCCCGTTTTATAAAGAGTGTGTGCCGAGATCTAAAAATAGCCCCCAAATGACCTACTTTTTTCCATTAGCATTGTTTGGTAGAACAGAAGAAAATGTACTGGAGAGGGGGGAAAAAAAGATATTTTAATGTGAGAAATGGTTCCATGATTTGATCTCTGTTTGTTTGTGCTGGTAGAAGATCACAGGGTCTGGCCTGGTCTAGAGCAGGTGAACTGGACAAGCCAAGGTTTGTGTTCTCTCTGTTTTTCTGCCCCTCTGGGAGCTGGTCCAAGGTTGAAGTGCAGTGCAGGCCAGCACTGCCAGGGCAGTCAGAGATATGGGCTCTGAGGAGATTGCTCTGACATGCTTGTCGGATAGTGTTCTGACCGACAAGGGTGCCCCAGGCGATGAGAAATGACACCGCTCCCACTCTCTCCCCCTCACTCCCAATCTCCATCATGTTTGTGGAGTGCTACAAATCAGGCTGAGTGAGTCTGATAACTTCAGGTACTCCAAACCGAGCTTAAATCACCAACAAAGGAACATCATGTGGAAAGTCAGCACACTGTTTGTTGCAATCAGAACCTTGTTCATCTTTGATTTTTGACCCAACATGCTTCATTGAACCCAGTTTACGTACATACCATTAAAATAAAGGTTTCAGGCTCGCTTGTGGTGTAATTTAGTCGCTTGGTCCTCAATGGTGCCACAGCTATTTGTGGCCAGGAGTTCAAGATAGCACAGTTATCCTGGCTTTGACAGGATGGTCCTTATTGATGCTAGCTAGAACAGGCATCTGTAGCTGATGTAACACAATTAACGGTTAGTGGTCTCCTCCAAGCATATTAAGCTGCTCTGATGTTTACTGTGCAGGCAAAAGCACTTCACGTGACCGAATTAGATATGACCAACCCACAGAGCTTGTTCAGTACAGACCTTTTCTTGCATCTAACAAGAAATAGTAAAGAAAACATGTATGTGCTGGCATTTTGTTTCAAATATGCTAAGTTTATTTTTCATATTTTCTGACTAGTGAGACTAGTGAGGCTGAGAAAATTTCAGTCAATTTTGCCACTAAAGCACAAAGAGAGCCTGTTGCTCTACCGCCTGCTGACATGAAAATATGGTAAATAAACAAATAAGCTAAAGAAATAAATAAATACTTAAATAAATAAATACATGTTTTTCAATTTTTCCCAAGTACACAATTCTAGTAAAAACTTTCATATTATGTTAAAAGGGTTCTTTACAGTCACAGTACATTTACAAAATAAGCGCTTTGTACAAGCATCCAGTCTTTGGGGAACCAAAAATAGTTCTTCAGCTCCACTCAAACCTTTTACTTTAACTTACAAGACTGCCACCACATTGCACTTCCAATAAACAGATCATTACAGCACTCACATCTTAGACTAATAGATACATGCATGCAAGTAAGAAGAAGGGGTGAAGATGGCAGCTAGATCAGGAGTTAGTTTGTACAGTTAGGTCAGCCTCCTGTATATGTGAGGTGTATATGTCAGTGTTTCCTAACCCTGTCCTTGAAAACCCACTACCCTGGAAACTTTAGTGGTTTCCCAACATACCTAATTGAATTCATCAGCTCATTAACAACCCAGTTGAATCATGGAATGAACACGGTAATGGGCCTTTAGGAACAAGGTTAAGCTGATGTTACAAAATACGCTGTTACATAAAAACAAGAGACCAGACAGACAGAGATTCTTCAAATATCTTCAGATGTTTTGTTTTTCTTGGATTTCTTTTCTTGGTTTACAAAATACATGATATGATAATAAAACTGACATTTAATAAAATGCACATCTGTGGGTGGTTCAGCTGTTTCCTGAGTCTTGAATGTGTCTTGTTTTGAGTTTTTGCCTCTCTCCCTCTCATATCTAATTTAAAAGTATTAGAGGTAAGAGGAGGAGGCAGGTGAGTATGCTGGGCAGCTCATAGTTTGTCTAAGCTAACAGAGTGTGACACGTGCAGGCCTATACTCATCCACCGGGGTATGCTGGATGTTCACGGCCACTGAATGCCTGGATAGCTGATGATACTGCTTTACTGATGACTGGCTTCACTACAAAACAACTCATAAATACCACTCTGTTCTGAAAGCACATTCATGTCTTACAGACATATTGCAAGACAATGTGTATATATATAATATATATATATATATTAGGGCTGTAAAGCGATTAATTAAAATTAACTAGTTAATCGCAAATCTGGAATTTTTTTTTATCACGATTAATCGCAATTCTATGTCAACCCAATATATAATATATAATGAACACACTCAGTCATCAATTTTACAAAGAAGGCTTTGTTTACTTGTTTTTTTCCCCAACACTGCCACGCTTTTATATACATATATATACATATATATATATATATATATATATATACATATTATCTGTCATTTTTAGTTTTATTCAATATTTGTTATATTTGCTATATCACTTATTTCATTTCAGTAATTTTTTTGGAAACAATTACAGTTAAATTGTTAAAATGTCTGAGGGAAATTTATCCACTTTTTTCCTATTTATTTTGATCATTCTAAATGAGCTCTTCCATTAGTTAGGCCTGCAGGTGCTGGATGAAAGTACTGAAGTTTCAGATTAACCAGTAGTATATTCAGGAAAGACAGTGGAATCAAGCATTCATGTTTTGATTTACAATGGGAAGGACCAATTTTCTTCAGTAAAACTTCACTCTCCAAGATACATCACTGACTGTTATTATGAAACATTGGTCAGCTGGGAAACATTGGCAGCACTCTTTACTGAAGGACATACAAGGCAAATATATATTTTTAAAATGTAAATATATTTTTATAGGAACATCTTTTGCAAGCCTCGAGATCTGCGTTCAACATCTTGTCAAGAGTGTCCAAAAATGAATATGCAATACCATTAGCTTTGCACTAAAATACTTCTAGAATTTAAAGGCAGCAATAAACATTATAGCAGTGTGATTCTTTTTCTTTGTTTTATGGTCGTGTTTTGATACTTTTGACTTGAACTAACTCTAATGGTCATGGTTCGCCACTGATAGACAGTAGATAATATATAGACTGTGTTCACACACCTGATGATCAGCAGCCATCTGAATGATTGAACTAAGGGTCTTTGCATTTCCATATAGTAATGTTTATTATTCATTAACATTGTGTATTGAAGGACTGAGTTAATCTTAAGTTGTAAATAAAAGTCTGTCAGCAGGACTGGTGTATTTAAGGGGTTAAATTGACTGTTAAATGAAGGTGCCGCTGCAGTTTCATATGTGAAAGCAGATGTACCTGGGTTGCATTTGATTAGATTAGAACTGGACATAAGGGTGAGCACTTTATGAACATGCACAGTCTGCTGAAATCCAGGGGATTTTAATATCGCTGGCCACAATAAGCACTCTACAGTTTCTATTAGTGCGGACACTGGTCAGTGTGAAGAAGATGAAATCAAAAGCAGCCTCATTGTGACAATATGAAACCATAATACACCAAAAAATCTCCTCCAGTTGCAATAATCGAGGTGGTCTGCTGACTCATATAGGTTTGTCTCCTATGGGACGGGAGTGTGATGAGAGGATGGAAATATCCAGAAACACAAGCTGCATTTATTGCTGTGCTTCCAGCACGTCCTGGGAAGAAAGGGCTCTTTTAATATTGAAACAAATCACACAGGGTTTTAGATTAGACTCACCTGCAGATAATATAAGCCCCCAACTCAAACACTGAGCTCGCTACACCAGCCTGTTTCATTATTACTCTTAGGCCGAAGGAACAAGATGAAAAAGAAGCACGCTGGCCGTTCAGGTGGGCTGACAGATTCTGAACAGTGGGCTGACTTTCCAAGAGTGTGAAGCAGTGACGTTCTTTTGGCTCTCTTTTACTCTTTCATAGGATGGATATGTGCAAACTACATTACTACATTGTGTTGTTTTTATTACCGTCTGTCATAAAAAAGGTGGTAAGGTTTGTGGAGAGAGCTTAAAAAAAAGTCTCCAATTCATGCATGAAGCAGTTTAAGGCTTCTAAAGTATGAAAACTATTTTTAAATTGATTGCTCTGATATTCTGAAAGGGAAGTGCAGTTCTCTGCAGTTGGGCTCCTACAAACTGTCACTACAGTTAAGGCTCAGTAAAACGTGCTTTGAATGAGATTGAATCCCGTGCCCCCCCTACAAACACACACACACACACACACACACACACACACAACCCCATAAAACTATAAAAAATGGGAGAGTAGAAGGAAAAATATCACTGGTTAAAAATGTTTAGAAATAGGTTAAAAAAACCAACAGCTCAAGGTGAATAGGATGTGTTAACCTTTTTATTTATTCCTATGATTTTAAATGCCTAGAAGGCATAAATGGAACCATCACTTTTCAATTTATGAATAGCAAGATGGGGGAGGGAGCAAGGGAGGGAGAGACTGAACAAACTGTCAAAACTAAATGTCTGTGGTTACTCTTTACTTCTGTATCTCTGTGTGGACTGTAAGATGCTGAACTCTCTTCATTTTGTTAACCCATCTTCCTTTCCCACCTGATTTAAGCAACAACCCTGATAAATACCTGTACATTTCACCCTCTGACAGGGCACCTCAGTAGAGCATTCATGTTGAAGAAGAGTAGAAAAAAAATCAGTTCCCATAGCAACACAGAAAAAAACACTTAAATAATCACAAACAGTAATGCTTTGAACCTCCACCTACATGTGGGCTTATAAACAGCAACCTTTCAGAGACCCATCAACATGGCAACTTAGTGAAGTCTCACAATGCTAATGGCTAACAGCGCTCTGCACTTAAATAGGTCACAGGAGGGGAATAATTGTATCAAAAACACTCTAATATATCTGGAATTCTACATTAGTGAAGGTTACTGCAAGTACACACACACACACACACACACACACACACACACACACACACACACACATGCATGTTACAAAATAACAAAAAAACAACAGAAACAACAAAAAACAGTGATGCTGTACTGCAAAGAAATAAGGAAGGAAATTGTTTAAATGAATGAGTAATTTAATAAGGAATAATAAGGAATTGCTGTAAATTGTTCTAACAGCATGAAGTTCAGCAATGCCCTCTGATCGCACCACAAACTGACATCATTTCAAAATCAAACACTATTCACATTCCACTCATTCCACCAATAAACACTGCAGAGATTAAACTCAATCCAGTACTGAACACTACCCAGATTAAACTCCAGTACTGAACACTACACACACTAAACTCATTCCACCAATAAACACTGCAGAGATTAAACTCAATCCAGTACTGAACACTACCCAGATTAAACTCCAGTACT
>JBBPDC010000109.1:6617502-6641039 GCA_037974485.1 Hemigrammopetersius urotaenia | reverse complement strand
ACACACACACACACACACACACACACACACACACACACACACACACACACACACACACACACACACATACATAGACATACAGTATGGTTTCTCCTTTTTCCTCGTATTTGTTCTTTACTCGAGGGTGCATTCCTTGTCTCCAGCAGCAACAGCTCTCTCTCTCGTTCTCTCTCTGTCTCTCTCTCTCTCTCTCTGACAGGCTCTTGCGAGGTGTTCCCTAAATGTTTGCGCAGATGGCTTCCAAAAATGTTGGAAGCCAAAATGAAAACATGAGCTTAAAGCCAGCACACACACACACACACACACACACATCTGTGTGTAAGAATTATGCTGCTTTCCTAAATCCCTTCTCTCCTCTGGGCTTTGAGCCTGAGGCACCTCTCTCATCTTATTGGACGACACGTCATGGGCTGCCAAAGAACCATCCAAAACTCTGGAGAGAGAGGCCTTTTGAGTTCACATCACAAACATTCCACCACAGGCATCCCAGAAACGTAAGGAACATCAATTCTGAACGAAGAAAACAAAGGCTGTTTTAAATTACGATGATCAAAAACTCCACATAGAGCAGGTGACTCCTTTGGGGCCTAGAAGGAGACAGACCAATAAGAACAAATAAATATGCTCCGTTAGACACCACGGTGAATAAACAGGAGAGGGTGGAGGCATGTCTAGTGTGATGATGAAAAGGTACTGTCCCGTTTGCTATTTTGAATCGGCAGTCATCTTTGACAGTTCTCTACCTGTAGCTTGAGAACTGGCGTGTGCTGGCTGATATTGTAGCCCACGGCACTGTATAGTTTTGTATGACATGTTGCATGGGCCTACTTGTTTTTAACAAGGCCTGTGGTACATCTGTCAGTCTGCTCCAGGATGGGAGTGATGATGTGAGGGATTTTTGAAGGCGCTTCCTGCTGGGCTTTCACGAGGGCCTTCTCTTTTCTCTATGCGCCTCATCCAGCGAGCTTACTCAGAATCCTCCTCTGATATAAACAAGTGAGCAGCCAGCACAAATGAACGAACCAAATAGGCAAAGAGCATAGCATGAAACCTTCTGAGAGGCTAGAAGGCATGGAAGACCTGGACCGGAACAAGATTGTATGGAGTTTCTGAATGGCCCTGGATACATCATACAGTTCTGCGTAAGTCTGCTACAGAAATTTGTCTGAAACTGGCAACTATTTCGATTGAGCTTATGATCTAATTTGTCAAAAAATTGTTGGCTGAGGTTGAGATCATCTTTTGTTACTGCTTTATTCTTCCGCCCTACTTTTATTATATCCACCTTAAACAATTTTCTTGACATCTGACATACTGAATCTAACATACTGGTCATTATTTACATTTTCATCCGCCAGGACCAGGAGGCCAGGATTTAACATTTATCCAGGTTTTGTTGCTGAATGCATTTGACAATGTGGAACTGCACTGTTAATAATAAGACAGCTGATTTAAAAAATTAGTAGTGATCTAAATTCACTAATTGAAGTAACTGACTGTGTGTGTGTGTGTGTGTGTGTGTGTGTGTGTGTGTGTGTGTGGTCTGTGATCTGGCAGACATTATAACCAAGAATGGAGAGTTTTGCTCTGCCCATGAGTGGTTGTGGTCAGAATTAAATTTGGCATTTTTAAATTAGTCACTGTTTTTGCTACACACAGCAGGCCATTGCACGTCTATTTGGACAAAGTATTTTAATAAATGTAGAGCAGAGCTACTAAACCTGCATCATGCCTTTTCCTGACAGTGTAAAAGTGTCTATGCTATGTCTGTGATCACTTCATCTAATCAACCTGAAATGTAAACTAAGCTAACATCGTTTTGGTGTTATATTTCATTACATTAACACAATAAAAAAAAACCTTTGTCAGCATTCAGTAATTTCATAGAGATGAACACTGGTTATGGTTAGAAGTGGGTCAGGTTTAGAACCAGGTTGCATTCTGTTTCAGACCAAACTTTCTGGCCAATGAACATGCTACTTGCATGCAGACCTTTATCACACATATCATGTGACTGAATATGTAAGGTTTGCTAATTCTCACAAGCAGCCTGCCAGATTCCATTGCTTCATTACACCGTCCCCGTCCTTGGACTGGATGGACTGTCCTGGCTGAAGACCGCATGCGATTCTCAAGGGTCTTGGCCGGACTCTTCGTCAGTCTCTCTGAAGGCTTCTGGCCCACTTAGTTTCCCTTTCACACGCACACAGCAGAGGCCCACAGATTTTTTGGCCATCGTTGCTGCCTTAGATGCCAGGGGAGTGTTGAAAGTCCGTGTTTGAACACAAATAAACACAGAATTGACAACACATGCAAAGTCAGGAGCTATGCACTTTTGGTCTGGTGCACTTTTAGGTGTTAGAATCACCTGTCAAACTTTACCCAGTCCAGTGCCAAACAAGACAGTTATGCTGATGGTCTCATTACTCTTTCAACTGAAATTGACGATTCCGTGCCACCTAACCCCAGCATGTTCTACACACTTAATTGTTAATGATTTTTTTTTCAAGTGTGATATGATCTTTCCTTCCTCTCACTTGCCCTGTTTCTGCGTCTGCTGGAGAAATAGCATGTTCCAAGATGTAGAGCTTAATCTACAGCTTTGGTTTTTTTTCCCCTGCTAGGAGTCTAGCCAGGACAGAATGGGGGAGGGGGGGGAGCCCAGAGTCAGAGAGATAGCACGAAAGAAACTCCATCGTGCAAACCATGAACCGCACAGTACATCTTCAGAAGCCTTTGATCATGTACCTTCTGAATCATTTACCGTGAAGACGAAGAGCATGCCAAACACGCATGACCAGCATGGGATACGAATAGCCGCTGCAACACAGAAAATCAGGATTGCTCCCGAGAGGGGCCATTAAACTTTAACAGGGCAAAGGTTTAAGGGGGTGCTGGTGGCTGCTGGTTGATTGCGAGCAGTAGAAGCCCATTTAACTCCATCAAGCTAAGGCTGAGAAGTGACTTGAGTGTGTAATCTGATTAGGACGCACAATACGAACGCTACTGACAGATGTGACAAATCTTTGCTCTCATTATGCACGGAAACAAGGTGACGGAGGAAAAACAGTGCCAGACTGATGGAATGATGCAGGGATGTAACACGAGCCATGTTGATGAAGTTTGACTTGTCACTTGAATAAGTAAAGCAACAAGACTTGACATCTGATGTGCTCTCACGAGGGCGACGCATCCTAGTGAACCTTTTACAGCACGCAGGATGTGCTCTAGTCTGGAGGATAAAAGGTGTCACAAACACTTAAGCGCAGCGTTTCTGAAACGTTGACAGCATGACCCCTAAGGTGGGAAACGATTAGGATCTTTTAAAGCTTTGTCACAAAAGGGCCTCATCAAGGACTAGTATTAAAACCTATCCCTCTTCATTCTATAGCATACAGGCTTCACTTTCTTTTGCCAATATTCAATTTTGCTTATTTGAACATGACGGGCTCAAAAAGTGTCAACAGTGGATCAAACAGTTGATCTAATTTTGGCACAGTGTTTTGTACCTGTTTGGGCCTTCATACCCATCAGAAAACTGTCTTTCATCATTTCCATGGAAACAGACAACCATGCAACTGCCTGCATGTGGGATAAAATGCACCATTAAAATGAAGAAGATTCATCTGAACATCTCAAATTCAGGACTTACTCATACAGAAACTGTCACTTTATTCTCTGACAGCTGGAACATGTATTAGATAGGTTTGTGTGTTATACTTTAGTAGGGATAATGTAATACTAATTCTGAGGCACATCATTTGGTGATAGGTGTATCCTACACGTGTGCCCTGCTACACACATAGTGGTCACAAGAATGTTGCTTGTTACACTGGTTAAAAAAACCAATCTTTTGTTATAAGGCTGAGAAAAGCACTGTGTCCAGCCATTCACTAAAACTGATGTGTAACTTGTGAAATAGTACTTGCCACTTCTTTAATAACGTCCTCGAAACTTTAAAATAGATGGTGGTGTGTGACCAGCCAACCATTTTCAAGTTTATGGCTACACTGAGCTGATGACTTGAAGTGAAGTGAAAGAAAGAGAAAGCAGAGGTTAGGAGCAATTTAGACATAGCCTATACCTGCTGGAAGTCAAGCTGGATATAATGAGTACAATGTTTCCACAGACTTCACTCAGAGAACCTTGAGGGTCAGGGTTGCAGGTCAAACTGACGTGGTTTAACCAATATACTTGTGAAGGCCTGCCACAACATATCTCTGCTGCAGAGCCAGAGCCTAATGTATTTGGTAAATAAACATTTCTTATGAAGGCAACTGAAACATCAAGAGGTTCTATAGTGTCACATTTTAGTATTTTTCTTTTCTGACACACCTCATTCACCTACAGGGGGTCCTCGGGTTATGACAGTCTTTATATACGACATTTTGAATTTACGACCCTATAGTATAACTAGTTTGGTTTCATGCAGAGGAAGCATACACAGAATACGCAGTAACGTGGCATATGATGGAAGGAACTGGCGTCCCCCAGTAGTCTTACCTACACCATTTTGGACTGTTAAAAGTGTTTGTCACAATTCCCCTTCTCCAGGCAACGAGGGCAGGCGCAAATACAGACTTCCATAATTAATTCTTTATTTCAACAAGGCAAAAGGCACAGGGGGCCAGAAACAAAGACTCAGAACAGGAACAAGCGAGAGCGGACTTAAGAACTTAAATCCAGGATGACGGTGGACCGATACCAAGGTCCACCACACACAAACTCCAAAACCCAATCAAACTAAAGCATATCTTTCTCTGAGCATCCCGGACAGCTGAAACACATAACAAACAAACTCACGGACGTTTTTTGCTCAGGAATTCATAATAAGAGCTCCCGTTTAAAAACAAAAGGAATAAGGACAGCCTCTAGAGGCCGCCAATGGTCACAGTGATTTTATATTCATTTTTTGTAATTTCTTCTGTATGAGTACTGTATATTTATGCCCTTTTCCTATTTTCTGATGCTTAGTTGTGTTTTTATGTTCTAGATTATAATTTTACACCTGTGTTAGGTGTGTTTTGGGTTACATCATTGTGGTAGGAATGGGTCTGTGTCGTAACTCGAGGACCCCCTGTAATGAGCTCATTAAGAAACCTTTCCTGGGTTGAAGCAGGGAATAGAGCAGGCAAGGAAGCACCAGTTCCAGAATTGGGAAACTGTAATGTATTGGGGCAGCGTCCCACCGACTAATCTTCATGCCTTACTGAACCCACTACTTTTTATACATACATCTGTAGTGGCAGACAGTAAAATACACAGTGAAACTAATCTCTGTGCATGCTGCTGCTGCTGCTTGGCGCGCACACCCAATATAAACAGCTACAATGCTTAACGTGGAGAGGGGGGTTCCCTTTGTAGTTACTGCATTACAGAGATGTGCTGTGTTTCTTGAATGAGTAATAAATGGGCAATTTGTTGCAAATGTGACTCTACAGTTCATTCTATCCTAAATGTGTGACTGCTTTGGACAGATTGACTACACATTTCTCTCCTCATATTGAGCAGTCTTTTGTGGTCCCCTCTGTGGTTTCCAGATGCTCCACACATGGTTTCTACTTGCTATACAAGCCAAGAACGGACTGGTGAATGCAAATGCAGATTTTGGTGTGTACATGGTTAGAACAGGAGCAGGAACTGGTTTCTGTCTTTGTCCATACACTAATGCTCATTTGTCTCTGTTGTCTTACCTCGATGCTAATATGGGTTGCAGCAAAAGTTTTTCTTTGCATATAGGCAAATGCTGCTTCAGGTTCAAGTGTGTGGCCATGTTCACAAGACATCTTGATATCTACCAAAAGAACACATTGATCTGTATTGCTAGTTTGTTGTTTACATTTATATTTACATTTATGTCATTTCGCAGACGCTTTTATCCAAAGCGCCTTCCATTCCCTAAATACAGGGGACAGTCTCCCTGGAGCAACTTTGGGTTAAGGGTCTTGCTCAGGGACCCAGTTGTGGTGTGCTGAAGGAAGGATTCGAACCTATGACCTCTTGGTCATAATCTACATCATAATCTGCTATTTTTTAAATATATATAATAATGGGATAATAATGAGATGGCATATTTAGTCAGAACTGTTTTGCTGTGCGCATTATTTTAGTTAAAAGTTCCAATCCATTTTTGAGCTCTGTCTTCAGGTATGAGCAAGTATGTGTTCAGGTCATTCTCACAGACAGAGACTGGAGCACACCAGACCTGGACAGCAACATGAAGAAGCCATAGGGGTAAATAAGACCCATCAGTGGCAGATGAAAAACACAGCTTCTCCCTCTTATTCTCTGCGTCTTTACAGCAGTGGAGAACATGGTGAGATGAGCTAATGCCCGTCACTGAGAGAAAGCCAATCTAGCACTAACTGGAAATGTGAGGACGAGCAAGGGAGAGTGAATGAAGGAGAGGAAAGCGAGCAGAGGCGGAGAGCGGCGGGTTAGAGTGGCGCACATTGGAGAACAACGTGCCATCGATTGGGCCAGTGCGTCAGAGCCAGTAGGTTGTCATAGTTACATATTAGAATTAACAGTGCACCCTAGCAACTGAAAGGTCAAGGTAATTCAGCGTGGAGATGCTGGGATGTGATTTTGTGCAGGAACACGTTTTCTCTTTCATAGCCATGTTCACCTGCACTGCTCTTCTACAAGACGGGCCCGACTTGACTCCTAAAATCAATTTGTTTTCTCTGCTAGTGAGCTCTGACTTCAGGACACAGAAACATGCTCACGATAATGAGGCTAAATGTATTATTTGAAAAAATAATCATCTCATGCAACTCATTTGTTGCTCTTCCTATTTTACTGACCAAACTTACAAATGACCCTGTCTTACAAAGTCCATATTTAGAAATAATATATTAGTCATGCTGTAAAACTGCGCACTGATATCATGACGTTTATTTGAAATTTTATGAATAATCTGCAATTGCACAATTAACTGGTCATAAAGATTCTTCGGTTTATCTAAGCCTTACTTTTTGCTTTATATCTTCAGGATACATCTTGGACTATTCAGTCAATGATGCACAGAAAGCTTTTCTTACCTGTGCCTTTAATTAGAAGCAAATGGTTTAAACTGAAGCATTTCATGTCATCAGGGGGGAGTGGGGGGAGCTGTCTAAATTTGGTTAAGAACTTTATTTGAGAAGAAACAGATTCAGCAAGCATCTGGAGGATGGGTTGCCCCATGGTAACTGTGTACACAAGCAAAAGCATACCATCTGCTTCATGCACTTACAATAACAATAATGCCTTAGAAACAAAGCCTTTACGATCCATCATGGTAAACCTCAGCTGCAACTCTTAGTGATCCCCTAAAGCACAATAGATTTTCAGATTTAGGAGATGGTTATTCCATCAGCAATCACCAGCAAGAAGGTCACACAGCCAAACAACCTCACACCCTCAAAACGGCCTTGTGGCGTATGCATAAAGAATGGAATTCAGTCACATGTCAAGAGCCCACAATATGTTTTGAGAAAACATCTTGTCGATTTATGGATGTGCCTTAAGCTTCTTTGATCTGTTTTCCCTTTGTGTTGTGCATTTATTTGTTGCCCAAATGGCTTCAACATAAGACAAGAGAGTATACAAGAACTGTTTTTTTTAATACAACAGCTTATACTAATTCACTAGATACAACATTATAACCACTGACAGGTGAAATGAAAAACATTGATTTATTTGTTACAATGGCACAGGGAGGTTAGAGGTGGGATAGAACAGACAGTTCTTCAATTTGATGTGTTGGAAACAGGAAAAATGAGCAAATGCAACGTTCTGTGTGACTTTAAAAAGGGCCAAATTGTAGTGGCTAGACTAGACCTGTATCCAAACATCCCCAAAATGGAAGGTCTTCCTGGGATGCAGTTGTTAATAAAATTGTTAAAACACTGGTCTAAATAAAGACAACTGCTAAATCAGCAAGAGGGTCATGAGTGCCCATGCGGAGCCCTGTAAATTGCCTAAAGCATCAAAAGTGGACCATGGAGCAATGGAAGGCGGCCTGGTCCAATTAATCATGTTTTTTTAACATCATGACTTGTGCTTTTCGCTTACCTGGGGAAGATATGGCATTTGAATGTACAATAAGCAAGTTAGTGGATGCAGTGTGATGCTCTGGCCAATGTTCTGCTAGGAAACCTTGGGCACCAGATACCACAGCACACTTTCTGAGGTCTTGTGGAATCCACCGGCCAGAACTGTTTTGGTGGCACAAGGGGGACCTATAGATTATTAGGTAGGTGGTTTTAATGTCATGACTGATCTGTATATATCAATCCAAAACAAATGTAAACCAAAATTTAAAGCATACATTATTAGATTGGGTTCTACTGAGTGGTCCATCGAGACTGTCTCTTTGCATAGATACACAAAGCAGAAGCCTGGATGAGGTAAAAAGCAGTCATCCCCCAACATGTGCAACAAAACCCAGTCATACAAGATGCATGAGGAGCTGTGCAAAGTCCAAGGAAATGATTGGAGCATTTTGTCCTACAGCAAACAGAAGGCCTTCACAGATTTCAGTGTAAAATAGAATTTGAAATAGAACAGTGTTCAGTGTTTGTACATGTTTATACCCTGATGCTAACCAGGGCTGAACATTCAGAATTAACATTCAGATATTTTTTGCTGTAGAGTTACAATATAGTCTTTATTTTTAAGCCTGTTTAGCTGCTTTGCAAAGGTTTCCAAGAACATCTAACAAAACAAAGAATTTAGCAAATGTGTGCAGAAAGTACGCACAATCAATGACAATGGAGTAGCTCAAACAGGCTAAATTATTTGGATGGGTTAGGATGGTGGAAGTCATCTGGACAGTGCAATTAGCTTTAGTTTTACAGACTATACAGTTCAATATATAGAGAGACACTCCTAAAAATAAAGGTTCAGAAATGGCTTTAATTGGTAGAGAACCATATATTATGGGGAGGCTTTTTTTTTTTTACATCTTAAAATGTTCTTCACACTCAGCAAAAACTGTTCTTTTCAGAGCCATACATCAAATGGTTTTTAAGAAACCAATAGTGTCTCTTTGATGGCATTAACCCAAAGAACCCTTTCTAGACCCTTTTAATTTTAATTTATATATTTATAAGGGTGTAGATGGACACATGCGGACACCAAACTGGGAAAGGTAATCCTTCAGTAAGCGTGTGAAAGCTGAAAAAAAATGAGGAACCTCATGTGTAAAAGAGAAGCATGTCTGACCTAGATATTGCTTATAAGGGTGACTGACTGACAGACAGACCAGGAGTGGTGGAAGCTTTATCAGAGAGAAACAGCCTAGAACGGTGTCGAAAAGTGAATTCAAATTATTCTGACTGGGCTCAAGCAAAATGGCTTAAGAGATCACAACTTAAAATGCAATCCTGGTCAAATTGCAGGGAAAGGCACCGTTAGAGGAAAATGGAGCAAAGAACTGAGCAGTGATATCCCCCGGCAAGTGGCACTAGGCCTCCGCTTCTTGCACCCCCTTTTCAAACTGACCCTTGCGCCTGAGGACTCTACTGTAAAACTAGAAATCTCAACAAAGCAAAATGCCTCGCTGAAATAAACACACCACATGTCATCTCCACCATCAAGGGCAGCTTTCAGCTGCTGTTGGGTTCCAAGAAGTGTGGTGTGCTGCCTTTTCTTTTTTTACAGATAGACTTTTGAGTGTTCTTGCGGGTCCATAAAAAGCTAATTGCTTCAGAAAAGGCCCCTTGAGGATTAAATGCTATACTCTGTGACCTCTGTGTGAAGGCACTAACAAGATCCTCACATGTATTAAATGACAGCACAGTTTCGCAGAGCCATGCCAGCCAGCCTTTGGCTTTGTAGCAGCTTGTTGCAATGTTTTTCTCACAGTACCATCTTGCATGCACCTTGGACTGCATTTCACAATAGAAAGGCAGGGAGGCAATCTAGTGCTTTCGAAACTTTGAAGAACAAAGTCCACATAAAACACAGCTGATTTATTTATACTTCTAAAAGATGGGTGTGTAACAAAGGCCTCAGGCAGCCTCATCTTAAAACAGAACGCAGAAAATAATAATAGAATAGAATAATAACAGAATCCTCGAAGCCAAAGAGGAGATGGGTGCGGTTTGTTGGTGAGCAGTTGAGTGGCTGCAGATTTTCATGAAAAATTCGACCCAAAAAAATGCTCTTGAGCAAATTCCTGGCTGGTTGCCCCAGCCAGATGTTCACCTCGCAAACTCCCACCATGTCTTTGCAAAAACAAAACCACAGAAAGGCATGCAGGGCTGAGTATAGTAAAGGTTAATTTACTCAGATTAAGTAAAGTCCTCTAATGTGAACACTGCAGCAATAAAACTTTATACATTAATAAAACTTCAACTCTGAATTTATGGGTCAACAATTCAAAAGCAGGATGAATGAGTGCAGCAAATGATTAAGACTGTTTCATTTTAAAACTAACACAGGATTTAAGGTGTTATGTTACATTTAATATTTTCGCATCACCATACAGCACTATATATGTGTGTTTTTTTTACAAAACATGTTTTTTCCAAAAAATCTGTAAATTGGGGATTTCACCTGTTGTCTCTGGATCCCCATTCTTGCTTCTCACCCACCTTTGTTACCTGGGCTGTAATACCTGTGATTTATTTATTTATTTTTTTACAATAGCTGATCAGTTATCAAAACATATCATATACCCATACTAGTAAATAGATTTAATTCAGAGACCTTACAAAGACAAAATTACAATATATCCATTTCCAATGTTTAGTGCATATAAATGTGGGCCAATTAAAATATAACATCACTCAAACTGTAATAACTCCCAGAGCACAATGGAAGTTTGTTCATATACTTTCTTTCCCTTTTTTTAAGTTTAAAACTTCAGAAAACTAGGACGACCACCCGTACACAAACTGTACCTTGTGCCTCAATGATGCAATGGCTAGGCAATCCACTGTACACAGCAGTTTTGCACAGTGCTCATTCTCAGCTTCTGTTCAACAGAGAGATAAAAAATTGACTCAGCATCCTTTAATTAATTAATGAATCAGTGGGCTCCTCCGTTAATCCATGCAGGCGATTAGGAGTCATGATCTGCAAAGGCGGAATTCCACTGTTTATTTACAAACGACAGGTCAGTAATCTGCCAAATCCAACAATCCCCCTAAGCAGCACCAGTTAATCCCTGACAAAATTGTTGGTAAGATCACTGATGTTCAGCGTATGAGAAAGCTGGAGGGTACTACAGCAATAATAGAGGGGGAATTCAGCATTACTCATCAAAGTTGTAATGAATGCAGTGATAATGTGACAAATTCTCATGCAAAACACATACCGACACATTAGAACCAATTACACTAATTGCACATTAGACTAACACACCCGACTTTCACTTGAGATATGTCAACAGTTTAGTGTGAGCCATCGTGATCTGGTTGTGAATTATTCTGTACATTAATTTGCCATACAGCGAGCTTCATAATTGTTAGCACCCTCTATAAACAAAATGAAAAAAGCCTTTGTCTCACATTTGCCAACACTCCTATAGTGCTGTATGAGACTGGAGAATACAGTGCATAGAATCTGAGAGCACTCTTCAGTACAGTGTCTCTCCTCATCTTCCAGGACACAAAAGATGTAATCAAAGTGTTCAGGAGGATTTAGGTCAGAGGTATGAGCTCATTGACCATTTTTGTTTCATCATACAGAACTGTGCAAAAGTCACAGTAGGCATCTGTGCAAATTGTTTGAAGTAATTTATATCAGCAGTGGGCTTCGATCTACCAGCAAAAACAGCTGAACATTAGAAGTATCAAGATTTCTTTTTTCTTAAAAGTAGTCAATATTGTGTGAGCAGGTTAGAAGGACACAGGTTTGGATCCAGGTTTCTGCTCAGTGGCTCCAGTCATTGGGTGAATGAATAAAATTCCATAATCAACACCTAATTTAATCTACTGCAGTAAAAAGAGCCAAACCAGGTGATTGATGGAGCTGCAAGTAAAACTGGGCTTCCATGAGGAAAGAGGTCTGGAAATGGTTCAGGGAACACTTTTGTATTTGTATTTGTTGAAATGTAAGTGTTTTAACACTAACTTAACACTACTGCCCAGCAGTAAACAGCTTTTAAGCATAATTCCCTCAGGTGCTTAAGACTTTTGCACAGTACTGTACATTTTGGATCAATATCCTCCTGGAAGATCCATCCATACCCCAGTTTTAGTTTTTGCCCAAAGCGGCCAAGTTTTCATTTAAATTTGTGCTCCTACTAGATTGGGTCCATGATGCCACGTATCCTAAGCAGGATCCCAGACTTCTGGAGAAAAACAGCCCCAAAGCATTGCTGATCAATCACCATATTTAACAGTGGTGTTCCTGCTTTTCTGAAAAAGTAATTTTCTCTTTACTGCTGGAAGACCTATGGTCAGCACGAGATGGAAGTATGGAAGATAATCTGATCAGTTCCAGTGAGAGTGGCCTTTATGATTTTGGACCTTAACAAGTGAGATACAAATGAGAACATGCCTCATCTATACTTTGTTTATAATTACTGGGGGGGCGGGCAATTATTGTGGTGTGTGTCTTTAAGTAGGAAGGTTTGCTTTCTTTTAAATTAATGGTTAGATTTGTCTTTTTTTTTTAACTACATGGTTATATTAGGAACTAATGAAGTGTAAATTTCATGACCTTTTCAAAACCCATCTTTACCAAGGCTGCCAATAAACCATGGAGCTGACTGTATATTCGCATGCAGTGTGCATATGGAAAGAGACTGTAAACAATCTGTAAACAATCTGGAACGGACAGCAGAAGCCTGGCTGGTGCCAAACGTTTTTGAGAAACACATTTTCAAACATGGGGTGGGAGGAAACTTCGACAAGTTTGATGTGAATAATTTATCATGCCAGTGTTTTGACTCTCTTTGTTCTCTATCCAAAGGATATGCATTTTAAGCTTTAATACCGTTTGTGGCTGGACTTATTATGCGTGATCAAATAATCCTCAGTCCAGGGATTTTCAAAGGATTCTTGTTTTATTTCTCTCAGCTGTGGGAGTTATCCACGCGACATGGGTATGTTATCTTTTCTCTCCTATCCCCATGCTCATTTTAAAATTACAAATATATAGATGCGTCCTGGGTGTTTAAAAAAGTGGCACTTCATAAGAAAGCCCTAAATTATTTATAGCGTTAAACATTTATTTTGTTAAAGTCTTGCATTATCAAAGCCAACAGTTTTCCAACAATACATGCATGAATCCAGTTCATACCATAGTAGTGTGGCCTAAAATAATCTCTCCCTGTGATTTGAGTTATTTAAGGTTATTGGATAAAGAGTCTCCAGGAACCTGACCTAGATTTAATCACACAATTTGTTCATGAGATCCGTGAATATTGTGGAATACTAGAACTTTGTCATTGAACAAACCAGCGGTGAGAATGAGGAATCCTTTGAAAAGAGCTGGAAGATGAAAACTGCACCAGGTTTTGCAGGAACTGTATCTGTGCTGGGTGCTTAAGCCCTTGCATAATGTGATTACTTATAGATAATAGATCCAGAACTTGAGTTAATTGCACTTCATGGAACTGATGAATATTTCAGAGGCCTTCAACAACCTCACGCAGGCGTGCTCTTCCCCAACAGTGAGTGACTGAGCAGAAAGTTCATTTAATCCAGGCATGCACAACACGAAGCCGTGGTTAATTATTCAGCATATTTGTGCCATTCAATATTTATAGTCTTAATAAATTGGGTCTTTATGGGGGGAGGATCATTAAAACTTACAGTAAACCTAGACCTTGTCTTTTGAAGGCCAGGAGGTTGTTGAGCTGAAGACCTTTTAAAACTCATGAGAACTCTATTAGCTTGAGTTGGAGTTGGACAGAATGGCCTCTGGAGCTTTGCTGGGGTAAAGTCCATGGATTTAACAGGATCTGAAGGTCTGGCTCGTGATGCATATAAAGCAGGCGTCAGTCAGAACTGGCTTATGAGTTAAGGTTACTCAGAGACTACACTGATCCTGGGAGGTAGCAAGGCACCTCTGCAAACCCCTGTGGTTTGTAAAGGCTGGGAATCATTTAGCCAACTGTATCTCAGAGAGAGAGGTAAAAGCACTTGGGTGAGAATTCACTTGCAGACTTTATGCTCGTCGTGTTGGGCATGCGTTTATCCGAAGGGATCAAAGTGAATGCCGTTAGCATAGCTGAACACCAAAAGGAAGTTCACTAAGTTGCTTTGAAGGGCAAAGAAACGTTCCAGGCCACGACCAGTCATGGACAGGTCAGCTGAGGACAGAGACCCTGCTCTGCTGAACATGTTTTGCTGAGGAGCAGACACTGGGGAGGATAACATGCACATTTCAAATCCTGCACTTTGAAGAGAGGTCAGAAAAAGGCAGCCTGCATTTCTGGCCCAGTGTGACCACTGGCAACCACTTTTGTCTGAAGTAAATGAAAGGTGAGCAAGGTGTCCATACAGTATTGATCGATTGCATGGATGTTCTTATCCAGCATATATCTTGTCATGTAGAATTCATATATGAGGGGAATATGCCCTGCTAGTAAGGCAGTCAAGTGCTGATGGCAAAAAACTAGAGTGAAAAGAGACGGTCTCTATGGGGAAGAAACAGTGCTGTTGAGGGTTACTCACCTCAAATTCAACCCAGAGAGCAAGTTTCAACTGTGAAGAGGGACTTTTCAGGAAAACTCAAAATTAACTCAGATCTACAGTGTCTCTTTCTAACAGTGAATTCTCCCTGAGAACTTCACTTTTACAGTGATTTGTGCACATTCAATCCGAGCTAAAACATGTATTATTTGCAGGACCACAAAATAATGTTCACCAAAAAAAAAAAGTGGTTCATTAAGCTTCCTAATTGCCTTAAATAGAAACACTCATGAAATCGGGGGCAGAGGGAAAAAAACAGGCTAAAAATCGTTCCCTTAAGTGGTCGGCTATTCCTTTTTTGTAGCTCTGTTCTGAATATTGTGGAAAGGTTGTAAAGTTCGAGGGGAGCCGTAAAACTAAGAGTGATTGCTTTGATAGGATGCTGGCGTCAACCCGCACTGCCTGCTTGAATTACAAGAGCATGAGATTGTGAATGTTTATGAGGGGCACAAGCAGAGATCATAATTGATTAATGGCCGTCAGTCTGGTGGGAGCAGCCAAAGCCCCCCTGAAGCAGCAAACAAGAGTAAATGCTTACAGGCAAACCAAAGACGTACACATGCGCACCAAAAATGTGAGTCATTCATCAAAACGGCAGCACAGCAGAGTTCATGGCTGTACCTTGCCTTCCATACAAAAGAGCTGAAAAACAGTGCAGTGAGAGCTGAAAGGTGTACATTTATTGGTCAGCATCCTGTCCCACTCAGGGTATCTCATCAGCAAAAACAGTACAGTTAATTAATGTTTCCAATATTCCAAATAAAGCTGATCAGCCAAAACAGGATTGGTCCTGAAATATCTTCTGTTTTTGCTAGAACTGGGAGTTGATTACAACTTTATCCCAGACATTTGGGAAGCTATGGATTTGATTCCACACAGTGGCGTTCAAGTTTGCCTGCACCTGCTTACACACAGAGCATGAAATACTCTGCTGTCACTGTCTAGACAGCCTGTCTGAAAAATGCGTCCTTCCACAAGGCACAATGCAGAGAGTGGAAAACTAAGGAAAACTTTTTAAAAAAAGTCTCTTTTAATGAACATTGTCAGTGCCAAAACCGTTACACACTAAAAGAGCGAGTGATGTACTCGTACAGTGTAACTATGGTAATTGTTTTTGTTCCATTAGCTCTCTGAACAGCCTCATACAATTAAACATCTTGTGTCCTTGAAAAAACAACTGGGCAGTCAGCATATTAGTTTAATATTGATAACTTTTTTTTATTGTCAAACCTTCTGCTCTTTGTTCTGATTTTTGTAATAGAAAATGGCGAATATTGAATGAAATCGAGCCTTGGAGTCAACCCCACAGATTGAGACTTAGTCATATGGCAAGATGACAGAAAGTAATTGGAGCAAAGGGTTGATTTAAACAGCCTTCCAGTAAGGATTGTTTGACGATTTGAATAAACTGCGGCTATGAATGTTTGCCACTGGCCATCATGACCTTTCACTAAGCTTACAGGACACATGGAGCGCCAGAGATGACCACATGACCAGGCGGTGCCAACCAGCAGCTCGGTCCGCCGATGCTAAAGATAAACACACTTCATGGCACAACTGGGGGCTTAATTACCCGATGTAATCTCATCATTTTGTTTTCTAAACAGATTAATGAACAGCCTGCTAGCTGTGTGCGGCTAATTGCCATTCCTTTTTTTTTTTGAGGACAGAGTCACTGAGAGGAAAATCAAAGCCAACAGCGAAGGGTAAATTAAGCCTTTCTGTCCACAGCAGAACTAAAATATCACCCCTCGGGCAGCGAATCAGCTTTGCTGTCACACCACTGACCTTTTTACTCATGTCTCACTGAACATCGAAGCTCACAGCTACGTAAAAATAATATAAATAAATAACAACAAATTGCGTATGAAAATAAAACCTCCCTGTGCATGCGAAACATTTTGTGAACAGTTTTAAGCCGTGGTCACAACACTGGGAATTACAGCAATGTGCGGACAGTAGAAATCGGATCTCTTCACGCACTGATGCTTCTGCCATTTGCTCTCTGGAACATTTATGGAGAGCCACAGTTACAGAAATGCTGTAAGTGTTTTCCCCTTTTACAGACAAGCAAGGCATCTTAATTAAGTTCAGATTTCACAAAAACAATTACAAGCTCAAATGTTATAAACCAGTTATATAAAAGATAAGAATATTTAGTTAATTATGATGTGTTATAGCATGCATGCATCCAGTTTTGCTTTCATGGTTATTTGCTTGAAATGTAATATAATGTACACAGTAAAGATGCAAATAATAGGCCACAGCTACACTCAACCAGTGGTGAACCAGCACTATAAGAGCTACGCCTTTAGACTGGACCATATACATCAACCCCAATGATGAGCACGCCAAGGCAATGCTAACTTCCGTGTAACAACTTTTTTGGCCTTCTAGATTAAACACAGACATCTGACATCTTGTAAAACATATTTTGTGTTTAATCTGATCTTTAATGTACGTAACATTTCTAGAGTGACTCCTTCAGTAAAGAGTCCTACCTCGGTTCACCTTCATAAGAACTCAGAGTCATTGAGGTACTTCTAGAATGCCTAGAGTTTTTACTGAACAAATGGTCCTTCCCATTGTAAATCTAAACACGCTTGGTTGATTCCATGGCTAATCTTATTGGTTAATGTAAAACAGAAGGTCTTCATTTTGTGAAGGCCTAATGAATATAAGAGCTTGATCAGCATGATCTAAGTAGATACCACAGAGAAAAGAAAATTAGATAAAATTCATACCAAAACCTAATGAAATAAAGAGTAGCACTTGATGAGTTTGTCACACACGGCCGTGGGGCCTAAACTACAGCCACTCGAAGTCTCAAAAAGTAACACTGAATGAGTGCGCTCACTCTCTTGGTGCATGTGAGGATAATATCAGTGAGTGCTGTTTCGTCCTTGAGACGAAGCAGCTCTCACGGTACCTCAAATCTCAGTGTGAACAATGACTGTTCCAGCAGCATACCGAGCTGGAAAAACACAATTATAACAAGTAGAATAGTGTGCAATTCAAGTCAGAGGCCTTCTAATCACCTCTGTTGGTCACTGGAGCAGCGCAGAATGCGATTCTTTATAGAAAATGTTGGTCTGGATATTTTTTTCCACAAATAGTTGTGCTGGTGTTTCTATGCTCAGGTTTCTTAAGGTCTGCCCACTTTTAAGTTATTTTGACAAACACTTGTCCCTGCCCTACTCAACCAAATTTAAAGACTTTCCTTTCTACAGATCGGGAAAAATTTGGGATCTCCACTCATTAATCACTAGCTCATGCATGTCTAAACATCTTCTCTGTTTTACTCCCCAGTGTATTTGTCCTCCCCATTGATAAAAAAAATCTATATTTTAATGGCTGTCATTGTCAACAGTCATTGTCATTGCTATTAGGAAAACTGTTATTTGTAGGTTTAGATCAGGTCAGGTCTGGACAGATATTGCCCCAGAATGTGGTTGGACATGCAGTTGCAACTTGGTGCTCTGGCAGAATGTACTTGAGTTTATTGAAGTTTGGAAAACACATTTAGACTCAACAAACCAATTCACAAGCCGACCAACCAATCAAAGCTTCTTCTCTCCATGTCTTTAATCGCTGGACCATGGCTCCACTGCCTTAATGTGAAATTAGCTTTGGCAGGATGAATTATGAATGCATGACCTCTGCATCCTGCGCACCAAGCCAAGCCCCTGACCTCCTAGTGTGTTTCGTGTGTTGATAATAGTTCCTCAGAGGAGCTGGTGATCAGTGACTGTACAGCAGGGCACGGACGCTTATATACACATATACACATACATACACACACAGCTTTTGAGCATGGCAAAGAAGAGGCTGCATGACTCACTCCCCAGGGCTTGATGTGACAGTGAGTGTCTCTGACAGCCCGTACTACTGGCCTGAATGTTTTGACATTTCCTTGAGTGTCTTTGCACGTCATTCGCACAGTAAACAGTTTGCAAGCGTTAGTTTCCTTTCTTCCCCTTTGATCCTGCTTACAGCCCTTCCCTTATTCATAGACCAGTCAGCATTCTAAGGGGCTTCACCTTGAGGGGGGGTGTGGAGAGGTCACAGTCCTCAGTTGCAGAATTGTGGCTTTCTGGCTAGCTTGCTTCTCTTCTCTGGTCCATGAGAATATAGTCTTCACTCTCTGTCCTCTCACACCTTTAGGTGGACATTATTCACAACTCTGGTCCTAGTGGGTCGGTGTCACATCTTTACTTAAATGCCCCATCTAAATCTGACAACTGACACATGAGTTGAACCAAGAGTTGTTGAACACCATCCTGTGCTGGACTGGTCTTCCAGGACCTGAGTTCTGCACCCTGATCACAGGAGCACAATCTAGTACTCTGCAGCTCACAATTCCTTTAAGTCTGTAGTTAATTCTCTTCCATAATAGCCCAACTCTCCTCTCCACTCTCTTTTCTCTGGACAATTCTTCTTGCTTTATTTATTTTGCTGTAATGCCCTTGTTTTGTAATGAAATGTAACGTTTTTATAGTGTCACATTCCTCAGTCACTCATGTCACCCTTGCTGCTGACATTTGTATTCGATGTTTTACATAAGAAATGGCCAACTTGCCTGGATCCCTATGGCATCTAAAATTTCCTTTTTGCTTGCATGTTTAGGTCTCCGCTGACTCAGTCATTAAATCCCATCCCTGGGTGAACCCACAGAGCAGCGAAATCGCCTGTCCATGCGAGAGCAGCACCGAGGGGGATTCACTTGAAAGCAAACAACAGCCACAAGAAGTACAATATTGACCCACATTGTAATGTTATGTAAATCTGACCCAACAAGGGTTTCGCTTTTTGAAAGAGCGAGCGAGGCAGGCATGATTATACACGATCACCACTCATTTCTGCCCTCTCATGCTTATCCCACTTCATGGTTAATAATTCAGTCTTTTAATTCTAAGTATTAGGGCCAGGCGTTCAGAAATGCCACTGCTGGCCCCCGGAGAGAAACTCTTGGCTCATGGATGTTCACACGCCTATAAATGCACAGGCGCGCACACACACACATGCATCATAGGCCACACTGTCACATCGTGTCAGCCTGAGGGACCCGCACTCATCAATTTGTTTGTAAACAGCAGATTAGCGGAGTAAGCCGTGGCCCTTGGAGGGATATTGGCGGACACACACAGCGCAAAGCTTCTTCTATCTCTGAGCTTATGGAGAGAACGGCTGCTCATATACACACTTAGAAAAGAGGTACTCGCTCAGAGACAGAAGAAGCTATATGAAGTGTGCTTATAGAAATTATACAGCATTTCTGAAATGACTTTACATCACTATTCTGTCAATCCAGAGCCATTCTCTGTATTAAACTGTACAAAACTGTGTTTAATAAAATTTTTAGGAAAGTCTTAGTGTTTACTATAAAATCCTTCCTGAGCTTTTTTGAATCTGGACCCTGAACCTAAACCTGAAACAAACTGAAAAATTCTGCAAACCAAGCAAATCATCAGTATCTCACCAAAACCTCATGACTCATATTGTGAATATTGCGCCAATAGCAAAATGTTCCAATTTACTCTGAATAAAATCTCATTATGTATATTAAAGCTAAGAACATCTGGAGAAAGAGTTTCTTACAACAGCAATGAAAATATTGTTGGGCAAACCACATTTTTCTGTGTAACACTATAGTATACCCTCATTTTATATTATTTTCTGCAGCAGATCAATATATTTGAACACAGAATTACTATTACCATTAAGACATATTCATGAATCACAGTAAAAAAACAAACAAACAAAAAAACCCCCAAAACTTTTGTCTTGTGTTTTGGTGCCTCCTGTACTTGACCAGGATGTTGGGTGGTTTCACAAAAGCATGTTATTCTCCTTTATTTTCCCATTTCCTATTGACCTCTGAAACAGCTTCATGGTTGTGATTTCAGGCTGCCAAATGCTGAAAACAAACAAGTCTGTGAATGTTACGCTGTTCATTTCTCTTGATCAATTATTAATGAGAAATGTTTCAGCTCCGTCCTCTGGGATCGTTTTCCTCGGCTGTACATTTTGGATTGCTGCTCCAGTTTAGCAATCTGAAGAGAATAATAAAATGGCCAGTGACTTACTGCCCGCTCTTAGAGCATGAGTATAGATGACAAATTGAAAGGATTAAATCAAGGGTCTCAGAAGGCGCCAGTAAAAGGTCCTTTCTGGGAGCTCTTAAATTATTTTAAGAACTCCATCAGGCTGATTCCAGCGGCATGCCTGGGTGTTCAGATAAAGCCAGGGGAAAACTATCAGAGAAGGAAAACACTATCCTACAGTGATAAACAATCTGTTTCCAGGAGTCAGTGAGTGAGTGGTATTCTCTGGAGAATGCCAGAGGAAATGAATATGAACTCGCTGATCGCTGAAAAATCATTTTTAATAGACAAGCAAGTAACCTCTGGGGCGTCAGAGTGGGTTCTGAATGAAGCACTGAGAGCATCTTCTGCATTTGGTGAGGAACCATTAAAACTGTAGAGCATGAGATGGTGAGATGAAGAGAGGTTTCTGTTACCTGGGCAACCTGCCAACATGTATAAAGAGGGAATGGCCTTAGATCGGAATTGACTGTGGTGCTTTTGAAACACTGTGAACCTTGCTCCCACGCCTCTATGGGCCCGTCTTTCTGAGCATGAGTTAAATGCTTTAATAGTCCACCAGTGTGTGGAATAACATTAATAAACGTAATAAACTGTTGTTGCTGCTGTGGACTTGAAACTACTCTTCACACTTCTTCCAACAAAACTACAGACTGTACCTGCACTACCAACTGTGCAGTCATGTTCAAGTAGGTGAAGTGTTTGTTGTCTTCTTATTTTTCCTCCTCCCTCATTCTCCGGGTCGACCAGAGGACGACGGTCCCCCTTATGAGTCTTGGTTCTTCCTCCAGCTTCAGTGAGTTTTTCCTTGTCACCTTTGGCTCACTGGGGCCTCAGACCTGGAATCTGTAAAGCTGCTTCATGACATTAGCTGGGTAAAAGTGATATGTATAGAAAACTGAACTGAACTGAATTTAACAAAAAAACAATATAACCAACAACGTATAGGCAGAAAGAGGTTTATTAAAGCAAAAGGAAGTAATACAGACAATGTGGGGGTGAATATTTGCGAATTATAAAGAGTTGACAAAATACCCGTGTCAGCAAATTAAGAATGGAAGGTCCTAAAATCTGAGCAATGGCTTTGACATCAATAAATTTCTCTGAACTCACTTTGAAGTAAAAGCATCTGTATATGCTTTGTTGGGCGCATAATCTTACCATAACCATCCAAACAAGAATGTTTGACACAGGTAACTAGTGAAGAATAAACATGGTTTTGCTCATTTATGGTGCTTTCTAGGAATAACTGACAGAGCACCCTGATTGTGATAAGCAAATTAATAATACAATTAACTCCCAATTTTTTTACAGGCTTATGAGCAGGTCTTTAAGAATGATTGGCTGTTTCTAATGAATCAAAAGTTAAAAAAGAAATTAAACAAGTCTGAAAGCAGTATTACTGTTTAGCAAAAAGAGTATCGGGTAGAAACACCTCTGCATCTCGGAACAACACTTAAGATTTTGACAAAATGTAGTGAGCAGAAAAAGAAATTCAGCACCAAAAATGGACAGAGCATTCTTCGAAAAAGAAAAGTACCCCCCCCTCCCATTTTCTCACCAATATTAGTCATTGCCAATCTCCCCAAATATTACCTGCCGAGTACATAAAAAAGGCAAAAGGTCTGCATATTGTTCTATATAAAGTGTCAATGCAACATTAAAAAAGGAAATTGCATATTGTTATTGTTCTTTTACAAAGCTAAGAAATAAATCCTATCCCTATGAGTTATTCTCCTAAATGTTATAATACTTTCTTTTCTATTTCCCTCTCTAAGGACTAAAATGACATAATTTCACAATTTGAAAACATCTGAAATAATGCTCGTTCCAGAAAGCACAAAAGCAACTCCTGCTTTACCTTTAATGGATGCTGGTTATAATCTCTTAAGACTTCTTCTGAATTGCGTTTCAGCTTTCGTGTATGATTGGCACACCATCACGTCAAGGCTGATATCACTTCAGTGTTTCTCACTCTGAGGAATGTAGCAACAATGTAACTCCACTTGCATTTTCAAGGAAGGACAGCTGTGCATGGCGAACAGCACGGCTGTGTCTTTGCACTAACGAGCGAGTTGTATTGCGCGCCTCTTTTTCATGATATACATATAAATACAAGAATTGTGCTGAGTGAAAAAAAGCAGTATATTGAATAAAAAGGACGAAGCAGCAGCGAACTGCGGCTTATTCAGGCTTTGGTTATACATGTCTGAGGCGGAAAGAGAGCTACTGTTGGGTCATTCACAGTCCTATTCCATACAATAAACCTCTCCTTTACCTGCAAAAAGCATATAACAATAAACACACAATGTCCAAGAATGTAAACAGAGCTCTCTGAGGTCTTGTTTCATCTCCTGGAAGCGCTGGGAAGCAGTGCCCGATGCCTCACATGCAGCACGCTTGTTTGAATTTAAAACTTCAAAAGATTTCTAATTGTTTTAAATTACTGTTGCATTACTAACAGTCCAATTTCTGTCTTTCCTTCCACATGCCTGCAGACTATTTTGCAACTATGCCGTTCACACTCGCCTCCTGTTTTGGTTTAGAAGCAGCTGAAACTGAAGTTTTAAGACGTGTTTTCCATTTGCATACGTTTTATCCAACCAACAGTCGTGCATATTACATAAGGTCATAGGAGGAAACGAGAGCATCATGTTAAAATACCCTAAGTGTGTGCAATCATGTTTGTGTGAGTATATCTGTGTGCATACATATATATATGCCTGTGGCTCCATTACCAAGTATATCATGCTGAAAACACACATACAGCCATGACATAACGTCAATAAAAAAGCAA
>JBBPDC010000109.1:6594122-6607925 GCA_037974485.1 Hemigrammopetersius urotaenia | reverse complement strand
TGTGTGTGTGTGTGTGTGTGTGTGTGTGTGTGTGTGTGTGTGTGTGTGTGTGTGTGTGTGTGTGTGTGTGTGAGAAAAAAGTGCAGATTTCATTGATATTTTATGGAGGAACTTTTTTCTTCCCCCCTATTATGTGTGCACAAGCTGCCACAGGACTGCACTTGATGTGTACTTAAGCAAAATACGCTTGCTGAATGTCTCCTTTGATACCAGGTTGCATCAATTTTGCATGACGCTCAGTTGGCTGCATGGCAAAGATTTATTGTTGCAGGAAATATTCAAACATCTGCATGCTTTTGTATGCGTGTCTCACTAGCCTGTTTACCTTTATACCAGACAACACAGTGGAAACTTACTTCAATAAGAATTCTGCACGAACGCTATCTGCCATTCTAATACAGTCTAATATGTTTGGGTTAGGTGCATTTATCCGACCGGGATTATCAGTATTAAATTTAAAAACAGAAACCGAGGCAGAAGCATCTGCTGTGAACTTGGCGTATCTTAACTGCGACGAAAAAGGTCAGAGGTCTTGGGGCTGCTGTGTAAAGGTTAATCTCTTGCTGCAGAACTTTGCTCACACCTGCTGTTTGCTGTTAAAGCTGTTATAGCTTTCCGTCTCCTCCCTCAGCTCCTCCGCCAGCCAAAACGGAAGAGGGAGGCGTCCTTCTGCCCAAGGCCGAAACCCTGGCCTGCTGAGGTTGCTTGAAAGGTGGACACGAACAGAGGAATAAAAGTGGAGGGAGGGATGAGAGGAAAGAAGTTTTCTCTTAAGCAAGACTGTGTGTGTGTGTGTGTGTGTGTGTGTGGTGGGGGGTGTTTGTGTGTGTGTGTGTGTGTGTGTGTGTGTGTATGTGTGTGTGTGTGTAATCACAGACAGAGAAAAGAAATTAAAAAGAAAGAGAAGAAGCTGGAAAAAGAGAAAAAGAAAGAGGAAGAGGGGTTCAGAGAATAAGCGGGCTAAAGTCCACTCTAGGGATCAATCACAGAGTGACCTTGAGAGAAGGCATTATGGGTAGGAGACAGGCTGGAGCTGTGGGAGTGTGCTGGTGGTATCAGCAGTGGGGAAAAGGAGAGGCTCAGAGCCAGGATGAGCTCGGGCCTTCAGCTCACCCCAGCGGGTCTGGCAGGCACTCTGGGAAGCTTGCTGAGTGCAGCTCTGGGGCCACTGGAATAGAGAAACAGCAAGATGGGGCTAGACATGAGGGCTACTGGGGGCTAAAGTGGATTGGATTGGCACAGCGCCAGGAGCTCTGGTCTCTGTTCTTTTATTTTGAGGCCTTGCCTGTTAACCCTTAACCTCTAGAAGTTACAGTTATTGCCAGGGATGACAAAAGTATTTATTTTTTCACTAGTAGCTCATAGAAACAAGCACATACGCGCTTGTAAACAACAGATGGTTAGTGGTGGTAATATCTCAAACATAAGGAGAAACTGTTGTCACAATATGCTATTTTATCTGAAAAGACAAAAATGAGACAGGAGTGTAACATTTAAAAAATACTATCAAAAAATATGGGTACAAATCATTTTTACACACACCCTGCACTGCACTGCACTAAATCAAATTAAAGAGCACTAATTAATCTCTCTCTTTCTCCTGCCTGGAAATCAGCACAGCAGCAGAATGTGACCCTGTGGACACAGAGCTCTGCATACTTCTCTTATTCCAGAGCCAAAGTGACACACACTCAGGCACTAGCTCTCTTAGAAGCTCTGACTAGGGGCGACACTGCAGTAGGTCAGCTCAGGGTCAGCTCAGGGTCTCATGTTTTACTGTGGCGTGAGAGAAAGAAGTACTTAGAAATCAGAGGCCTGAAGTTAATTAAAACCTTCTGCTTTCCATGCACATCTACGACCGTCTTCTTGTTTCATGTACAGTTGCATACAGATGACTAGGCAAAAATTATTTAATGAAGTATGGAAATATGATCACATCCTCTACAGAGAGCACATTTATGTGCATTTTAATGCACAAATATTGTTTACTGGTGAAAATAAAATATAAAAAAATGAAATGTGGACTGTGCAACGGTTGTGGTTGCATTGTATGTTTATTTTAATGTTAAAGTAAGCACAAATAAATAAATAAAACGTGCTTCAAAATTCAAAAAAAGATTTTTAAGATTGCTCTCTCTAAAGGATGTTTTATATATTGTTACTTGGAAAATCTACATACAATTGCACTGGAGGTCTTCAAACTTAGATTGGAAGACTCTATTTGACTGTGTATCTACATCTAATGAATGTCTTTGTTGTTGTTTGATACATCTTAATGAAAACATGAACAGAAAATAAATAAATAAATAAATAAATAAACAAACATACAAGCAGATGTCTGGCACCATTCAGAGAGGCAGAGTCCAGACAAACTACCACCAAAACAATAAAACCTGCACTACAAGCACAACACATGTGCACGCCCCACATTTCCTACAAGCGGTTGATGAGAGTTGCAACTCGATTCGCACAAGCCCTGTCTAATTGGGTCTCTCCTTTGAGGAATGCCAGCGAGTTAATCATGTCTGAATATACAGAATTCAATTAGAAGCTCTGCAAGCTAATACAGACAAATATAAATATTTCATAACAGAAGAGGGCGGAAAGCCTGGAATGTAGGTACTGCTGCCGCTGTGTTTCTGACATCCAGCAAAACGCAGAGGGTGGGCTCACCTGTCTGTTTAGCGAAGCAGCAGTGCGTGCGTACCACCAGAAAAGGGGCCATATGGAGGAGCAGCTCCAGACTGGAGTGCCAGTGTCTACCAGCCTCAGCACTGACTGCCTGCATAACTATCAGGCAAGGCGGGAAACAGCATCCAATCCAATCAGAACGCATAGAAAGAATGGCGAAGCAGGTGAAAAAAAATCCAACTCTAAAATGTACCATTTTAAAACCCTGTACCATGACAAACAGTTGCTATCAAGGAACTTGAACTGTTTCAAATGTGTACGGCAGCCAACTCCAACAAAAGTGTAACAATTTGCCTTTTCTGTTCATGTAGGTCTGAGAATGATGGGAACATAGCTTTTGTGACCATTTGATTATGGCTCTTTAGGAAGTAATTCAATGCATCCAGTCATATTCCATCACTATTACATTACTACTTGATTTGATTCTAGTTCATTGTTTCAGTGTGATTCAAAAATATATTTTTAAAAAACACCCTGAATATTAAAACATGATTGAAGAAGTCCTTCAACTTGTTTTTGTAGATATTTACCTTTTTAAAAAGCCCTAGAAATCATTATGCCATATACTTTGCTGAATTTAATTATGATGATCTAAAGCGATTTTAAAATGATTCTGCTGAGTCACCACATAATTGGATTTTTATAGCCCTGAACATCAGGTCCTTCTGTTGTTTGTTCTTAACTATTTACAGTATTTGGAGCAATGGTTGCATGTGCATCATCAGTAATCTATAAGCAAAATACACTAGACTGAAAAGGAGTGGCATATTCAATTCACTTTGCTCAGTAGCTGATTAATCTATTGCTGTGAGCTGTTCTGCAAAGTGCCGACAGTGCTATGCCATCACCTTCCTCCAGAGCAATGACGGCCGTGTCTGATGGCCTAGCTGTGGGTGGGGCCTGTGACTGACATTCTGTCTGGAAGGCCGAGGGCGCTGCGCTGCGGAGGACATCCGCTGCCACCAGCTCTGAATGCAGATGGCACAGCGCCCACTGCTGAGGGCTTCACTGCTATTTGGGGATAACGTCCCTGGACAGCCTGGAGCCTGACCTACACGGTTTCATGAGGTGGGCCATGATTTAGCCGGACAGACGGCTACACCGAATTCACAGACTGCAGCACATCTTAATGATTGTCCCCACTGCGGCATCAGTAACATGAGGTCGATTTCCAGGCATTACACCAACATCCCGCGAAACCGCTCTTTCTAAGTTCTTTTAAGACCCACCGTTCTGATCCCAGGGAAAAGCTTTCAAGCACTATTCATAGCTCCTCTGTAAACAGGAGGCCACGATATTGCCCTGTCACCAGAATTTATATCAACAGTTCCCTGAGCCACCATCTCCAAGAGGCGCTCCAGAAAATTAACACCATGACAAATAGCGCCGCGTGAAGTCACTGGCAACATCAAAGAGAGTGCGCCAGAGCGAAAATGGTGTGAATGAGCTCTCCCCTCAACACCAATAAAGAATCCGGCCCTGCACCGTTTCTCCTTCTAAAGTTGCAACAGGCGCATTTAGATATATCTAAGACAGACGCGCGAAAGTTGTTTGTAAAGCACGAAATTTCTAGAGGGGGTGCGTCCACAAAGACTTTCTCAACGTCGCGATTAATTCATCATTAAATCAAAACATCCCGATCGCCATGCATGAGGCACAGAAGAGGCAAGACCCTTCGAGCACACCCACTCCGTCTGTGTTTTTGAAAAGGCAAGAAAGTTTTCTAGTGATTACAGTTAATACATGCGCTATGAGAGTCTTTGTTTTAATACACTATTTTGTTATAGGCCTACAGAGAATGTTGTTACATCTTTCAACATTTTTAAAGCACTTGTTCTGAACGCACTTTGTTCAGAATATTAAAATGCACTTGAAATCACTTGTTTTATGAGAGAAGATATTTAATTGTATAATATTTCTATATCTTGCTTTTAGTGGGGCCAAGTAAAATATTTTATTGCAATGTTTGAATGCTAAATAAATATTTTCATAGTTTTGTAACATATTTATTCTTTTAACCATGAATATTAATGTATGTAATTGCAATGCTTGACTTTAGTCGGGTGAGTACACATAGTCCTAGCAATAAGACAAAAAAATGGTATAATAATTTATTTCGGTGTTTCGGTTTTCAGCCAAGTGTTTCCTCATTTTCGATTTCGGGCCATCCCTAATTCTTAACACATAAACATAACTTGCAAAGATAGCCCATTTTCAATTCAGCTTTTGTGATGTCATAAAAATAAATATATATCTTACTTCCTCCTATATCTATATATATCCTATATATACATCCTCCTATTCGGTCTATAACAGTGAAGTTATAGCAGCTATTTTTTGAATGAGGCACAGTACAAGGCAGCCAGTAGGAATGGGGGTCATTCATATATCAGTCTTAAAGCTATGGTACAAAAATGGGTTAAACAGACTGTTTAACCCATTTACTGGTGTCAATAAAAAAACTTTCATTTAGTCAGATAAGAGGAGATGGGCTTTTAAGTGCCAGGCTGCTGAGTGCATTTGCTGAACGTATTAAGACAGATTATGACAGGAACAATGTCATCAGTGAATGAGGGCATGAGCCCATATTATGGCTGACGTGTGTAAGTAATAAAAAGGTAAACTAATCTCTTTTAATTACAAGGTATGGAGCCCCACCTCATCCAGTGGTTACATGCATCACATGAAGCTATATTGTGGATTCTACACTCTATCCCCAAAGACAGGGTTATTCTGTCTTTAGTAAGTTCTTTTTTGGCAATCTCTTCAATTGTACTCCTTAAAGATAGAAAGATGGAATGATTAACGTATCATTCAGCTAACAAAAAACATGAAGTTACTGCAAAGAACTCCTGAGGTTTTAATCCCAGGATTCCAGTCGCTGGTGTGTTGGAGGGACAATAACATTGTCACAGTGCCAAGAAATGAGGACAAATACACTGAGACCTCCGTCAAGAGATGGAACAAAGATTGACAAGCATTTGACAAAGTTACACCAACAAATGCCAGGAGCACAAGGGCAGTGTTGACCTTTACATTCTACAGGCATCAAGATCTCATTTCTTGATCAGTTATAAGAGGAGGTGGCGGGCCATCGTTGCATCGTCTCTCAACAGTGCACTCAATAAAGAGCTTTTTCTTTTACAGAGACTAAAAATTTGGCATGAAACCATTGAGCCATGGAAGGAAATCTCTATAGTCTGCTACTGTTGAATATCAGGCAACATATGACTCTGGCCAATCAACATGTTTCATTTAAAAACAGAAAAGTCAATAAAAGATGAAGAGAAGTAGCATAAGTGGATTCTAGGATGAATATTAAAGCTGACAAAAAGTAAATAAAGAAATGTATTTACTGTTTATACTGTAATTCAAAATAGCGATTTACAAACTAATCAATTTAAAGGTTACAAGAAAGTCCAAATATTAACGTTTCAAAACTACCACACTAAAGTAACAATATTGAAATATGTTGATGGTTGTTTTGTTGTCTTTGCTCCTAGTTTAGTTTTCATATAATAATTGTAAAAGGGTTTCTGATATGTAAAACAGCCACACTAGAATATGACACAATTCTGGTGGCGATGCTGGGGACTGCCAGGGTTTTAAATGTGTTAATAACTGAGCTGGGATTAGTGCTGCATGATATAGGCAACACATCAGTATTGCCTCAGTGACATTAGCAGAACCCATAACCTTCTGATTGCAGGGGCAACTCCCTAACCACTAGGCCACCAGCTGCCCCAGATGCCTTTCACGATACTAAAGGGCCAACATCATCACTTCTTAGGGATTAAAAAGGCTTAAAGTCTGTAACTATTGTTTAAAATGGTATGTTTACTCCACCCCGTCTATACAGTCCTACAAATTAAGCCAGATAAACCAGGCTGTTTTCAAAACATTTTTATGATCTTGCAAAACCCACACATTGAAATGTATCTCCTTATTCTGGCTACAGCAGTTTAGTTCCTCCCATTCATGCACCAATTCACCAACACATTTAATGAAAAAAAATTAGACTTTTGTTGGATTACATCAAGACCTTGATTCATCAGAACACCCAGCTGGTATATATAAGAATTGTCATGAGTGTATGGGAGAAATATGCTAATTCAGTATATGGCACATTATTTCACTGGTCACATGTTTGACCTAAAATAAAACACTTAACATAAAACCAATCTGCTTTACCATGAAATTAATAAAAATGTTAACTGAAGGTTACCAATGACACATAAGTTGGGTATTTTGGAAAAAACTGGAAAAAAACTGGTAAATTCTAAGAGAAAAGGGTGAAAAGCGGTCATGTAAAAACTGACCATGACCATTTTTGGTAATTTAGAGAGAAAAATGCAAGAAAATGTAAGATATGGGCCTTTTAAGACCAACTGTAGAGTGACTGGCAAGTCATACATTATAATTCCGCTTTGTTCTGCTAATAAGATCATTAAAGAGAGGTCACTACGTCAAAAAAGGATCCAATTGTACAAAAACTTGAGATAAAGCATACAATTATGTCTGTACGTTAGCACATTACCTATGTAATCTGTTCGACCTCAGCGACCTGCATGTTTCTTAGCCAAACAATGGAAGTAGTGGTTTCTGTGGTGAATTGGTCAAATCTTCTGAAATTAGAGAAAAACTGCTCTCAAATTATTGCTCTCAGTAACATACAATCTCACAGCGAGGCCACATTTCTCTTCTCATTATCCACAGCTGTAAATCAGGTGGAGGGACCTGAATGCTTATCTCAGCCGGTCTCTGTCCAGCAGGTTGTCTCTGTCTGAGTAATCACACAGTGGAGAGGAAAAAAAAAACCCCGGAGGATGCAGGCCAGTGTTACACGTGCCCGGTTACCACAAATTATGATCTCCAATTAATGAAATGCTCAGGGCAGTTAAGTGCTCTGATAGCGTTAATGTCAGCTACCTGGCAGGGCTGGAGGGACGCAGGCAGGAGAGAGATATGCAAGGGTGCCAAAAACATGCCACCTTTCTCACATAATTAACCCCAGGGCCATGGGACTTTGATATCCAGCTGCTTTCAAAAAAGGGGCAAGAGGCTGTGTCAAAACTGTCCATACTGTGGGGCCAGTCATCAGCACGCTGAGAACAGAAAACAGAATGACCTGCACTACCCAGCAGCGAACAGTGGGGAGAACATTTCCGCCACTGATTGTGGATTAAGACCCATGTCATTGGGTTAGCTCAATCTGATTGTTTTAATGAGAAAATTACAACTCCAGTTGAGTGCTCGTAAACAAGGTCAAGCGGAAACGCTCGGAACATTAACTTCTTAAATGTGGCAGTGCCCCTGCTCTTATTCTGATTTCCTACACATTCACTTCCCAGTGGCACTTTCTCCACGTCTCAGGGCGCTCTGCTGCGTGCGCCCTGCAACCAAGCAGCCAGATGACTCATGTCTCCGCAGGTACATTGCTTTAAACCAACTGTTTTTAAAAGAAAGTAAACGAGTTTCGCAATGAGCCGAAAAAATGGCCGTCCTGTTAGCAGCTCCTGTTAACTGCTCCAGTGTCCGAAAGACAGGATCGGTCTGTGCAAGCAGAGGAAGGGCAAGATACAGAGGCAGGAGCGCTGATAAATATAGATAACACTTTGTGACACAAGTGCTGGCCCGTGGGGGACTTGACCACGGAGCCGAACAAAATGGCTTTTGCGTTACTCCCGGCCAGGGAGAATTTTTGTGTTCCTAAATATTTATGTAGAGGAGTAAACACATGTCAAAGCTGATTTTTTTGCTGGCAAATTCAGCCACGAGCAGAGCAGCGGTCGCTGACGCACGCCTTCTACAACTCTCTCTCCCCAGAGCTCTTGATATTTGCTAATGCGCTCTATCCTCCCAGCCCACTCGAAGAGAGACAGACACAGAGAAAGGACACACAAACTCAACTTTCCACACAACAGAAATGAATGCACAATATGGCCACATATAATTCTTCACTTCTTTGGATGACTAGCTAATGAGTTAAATAGGAATTAAATTGTGAAATGAAGTGGCTGTAATTTGGTCCAGTGGTAAACTAATACGTTGTCCAAACCTGCTAATGTTAGCAGATGTCCTCTGCTACAAAATGTAATGCACACTTAAAATGATTTTTAAAAAAAAGCTGTTTATTAGGGAGCAAATTTTGCATTACCCACGATGACTTGGGGTGATGCAAAACACTTATATGATAATACAATCATTTCTTCTGTAGTGAATATACAAACCCGCAGTCTACAAATATATTTTGTAGTCCTTGCTCAAAAATCGACAGCTCTACTGTGTGTACAGCCCCTCTCTGCTGTCTCTGGAGTGACACTTTAGATCTCCCTAAAGTAGGGCTTCTAAGTGTTTAATGCCTGCTCCGGTTACACTCTGTACTTCGGCTGCGAATGCTCCTCCTAATCACAGTGCACCACAGAGAGCCCCTGGGCACTCGGCATTCTCTCCCTCTCCAAACCCCTCTGTGATTCCGCTCACCAGCCCACAGGCCGAACCAACAAGGGATTACAGAAGCATAAAGAGGGCTGAGTGGCTCTGGGAATTTTGGGGTGGAACAATTGATAGTGTGTGTGTTTTGCAGATGTCAAGTTCCCACATTATTTTTTTTTTAACGCAGATTGGCTCTAAACATTTACAAGAAGGAATTAAATCAAATCCCAAAACAAGTCCTTTGACATCCTTCTTGGAAAACTGTAACTCTCTTCTCAGTATGGAGGCTCCCTGTCCAGGGATTAGTCCAGTGTATGTGAGGCTCAGGGATGTATGCACTCCAAGGGGTCAGACTTTCTTTCAGAAGCTACTGGAAACACTCATCTTTCCAGGATGAGAGAAAAAGGCAGCAGCAATGCTTCAATGTCAAGTCAATTAAGCATACTTGTACAGCCTCTGTAGAACACCCTCTAAACTGAATCCTGAATATGATCAGTTCATTCAATTAGCATGACTCTCATAAATGGCCAACTTGCTTCAAATCTATTATACTGTCAATAGTGTGTACTAGCAGGCCTCTACCTCATTATCTATTAGAAAATTGAGGTAACTTAGCATGGAGCCCTGAGGCACCCCACGGCTATTGCTTCAGAGAACATCAGTGAAAAAAAGAAAGAAGAAAAAAAAACAATAGTGTCCCCAGACTAATGTCACATTAACAAGATTAGAGCCCACTTCATGCAAAATGAAGGATTAATTGAGCTGCAGAGAAGTTTATCTCCATTGTGCTGCATTTAAACAAGCAATGATAAGTCCTTTGTAAAGAGGAGTGAGGGAAAACCAGGGCACAAAGGCTGATTATTGGCCCTGTGCTTTGTGGATCAGTAGTGGGGCTGAGGTTGGAGGACATGAGTGATAAGAGGACACAAGAGACTAGGAAGCAGATGGGCAGAGATCACAGAGAGGTTGCGGCTTTCCTGTCCGTTACTAAAAGGAATGAATGGTATCTAGTGGCAGGGGGAAAAAAATCCCGCGCTCAGCAGCTTTGGCAGGCAAATAACATAAGAGCTGATCTAAAAATATGCAAAAGTTCTTATATGAACAGATTGTATCATGTTGATGACAGAAATATTACTGGATTGCAATACTGGATGGCTTTGTTTAACTAAATAAGGTCAAACAATGCATAGCAATCCTTTTGTGTGTGTTTTTAATGGAGAGTGATCTGCTGGTGGACAGAAAATACTAAACATTTCACAGGCGATCCTTTTCCCGCAAGGAACCTTAAATGTTTTGTAAACCACCAGCAAGTATGTTTTTTTAAGACCATGATTTAGTGAAGATGCATGAATATAAAGACAACCAAGGAGTTCTGAATGTAGCAGGTGATCTCTCCCTGGTACATTACAGCTAAAGAGATTACAAAGAAACAGAGCATATGGATGGCCATGCTGTGATCCTGCTGCTGCCTTCACCGAGCATCTGCAGTTATGATGAACTGTGAACAACAGGCAGATAAATACATCAATAAATAATATGGTTCTCGGGCTCTCCTCTTAGATTCCTAGACTGACTAGCCGGCCTCATTTCTTACTTTCCCCCAGCTCACTGGGGGCTGCCACGTCTCTTTAGAGACCCGAGTCTCACGTTCCTTCCCTAATCGCACAGAGGCGTATGACCCTGAGGATGGGAAGAAGAGAAGAAGAATTTACTTTCATTAAGAAATTCAGATTTCTCCCCATCCTTTTGATCTTGTGCCAGAAGAACATTTATGCTGATGAAATGCATAAGTAAAGTTCTTAAATTATCCCGGTCCTCTTTAGCGCGTGGATCAGAGTTGGAAAACTTCCAGAGAAGACAACTACAATCAGTTTGAGTGCAGCTGGATGGAGCTGATTTAAGACATAGCTTGAGTCACTGATACAGTATTATTTGGCGCTGCATTTGTTTAAAAGGCACAAAGGTATCTGAGAATGTTGACCAAGGGTCAGATAATGATACTAGCTACAAGCACCAGGACAGAAATAACTACACAAGAAATCAGAGCTGGAATTAGAGGGTAAGTGGCTACATGACACAATATATACAAAAGTCAAAAAGATGCGACTCTGTAATCACTCAGGCTGTTCGGCATGTAATCATGTGCTTATTGCAATTATACTGTGTTGATGTTCATAGTTGCCAAGGTAACTACTGCTTTGTACTGCTGTTGCATACCTGCTTATGACCTCGTAATTGAAGGTGAAAACTAGAAGGCACTGTGTTTTCATAAATAGGGACGAGAAATAACTGAAAAGAGTAATGAAAAAGAAATGTCATGCATTCACGCAAATATCTTACTGGGAGAGTATTTACGCAGCTTTAAGGGTTTCATTGACTATAAAGATTCATGAAAGGCATGGGTTTACAACATCTCTAATTAGCCATAACATCCGTAAACTGAAAAAAGCTTAAAAAAATAAATAAATAAAAAAGCCAGCCAGCGGTGATACAGTATAAGGAGCAAGATTTTTGTAATAATTATTATTAAGATATATGCTTTTTGGAAAATGATTAGAAAAAAATCTTTACTAAGTATCTTCAATAAAGAAAATTAAGCGTGTTCTAAATATATTCATCATCTGTTACCCTTTAAAATAAACGGCTTATTTCCAAATGGTTTAGAATGGTATTCTTAAGTAAAGTGCTTCAAATGAAGAGAGCCCCTTTTTTATCCACCATTATTATCAGCTCAAGCTCGATATTGATAGGAAGAATGCGATATTAGGCTACCTCTGCCCGGACGTGTTCGGTACCAGATTGTGCTTCACTACACATTTGCCAGTGGGTTGGTGGTTTTTGGTATTGCTTCTGCCGGACATACCGAAATTTTCCTCGGCCTCCCTGGGCCAGTGGGCAGCAGAAGACGGTAGTGAAATCTCAGTGCTCAGGCATAAAGTAGCCCCGTGGTCAGAGTCTGGTCTACCACATCACGCCCATCAATTACTTATTATGCAATTTAGCCCCTGTTTTAGGCACGGAACTGCTGGTGTTTCAACATAAATGAATACAGCACTTTTAAAGGAACATTTTTTGTGATCTGTACACATCTGCACAAGTTCTACATAAGCTCTGCACAAATAATCAAATATAACCTTAAGTCTGTGCATTCCATTTTGAACTGTCCTAATTTTAGTAATACTATTGATTTGAGAAGCAGAAGTGGTGCCGTAAAAGAGGAAGCCAGCACAAACAGTGCTGCCTCAGTACTCTCCATAGCACCTTCATGGGGGGAAAACAGGGGAACACAAAGACTATACTGGGAAGTTAAGAAAACGTGCCATGGAAGAAAAAAACCCCACCAGTGACAACTGCTGATACGACAGGCAATTTTGAGGGCAAACCAGCGTGGTTTTTAACTGATTCCAATTCTGACTCATTTGCTGGATTGGAGGCATCTATGAATTTAATTTTAAAAATGTAATCGCAACAGAAGGGATAAGATATTGTCGTTTCAACTGTCACATAGAATCTATTATCTTATAAAGTTTTAGGTCTTAATGAATGTTCCCATTAAATATGCTGGCCCCCGTTATCACCTGACAACAGGTCTCGCCTTTGCCACCTGAGTGGGAACTAAAGTGAGTGACAGAACGTCTAAACCTACTGTCTTTAGGGTAAGTGCGAAGAAGTTTTTGACATCATAAGCATGATGTCACAGTGTTTCGCATCTCGCTGTTGGTATGCAATATATGCGTCTTCACTGTCAGTTTTGAAAGAGTGCCGGAGCAGGTGAGGCCGTGTAAAGGACGAAGATGGATTTCAGATACAACGTATTTGTTCCTCAGAAACAACAAACCAAAGCCAGGCATTATGAAACTGAAAATGTGAATGGCTTTAGGTTTTGCTCATTGCACAATACTGAGCTCTGGGAAACTGACCTCAAATTTTGTAAGATTGTTATAAAGAAGTTCCTAACTTTTAAAAGCCCCCTAAAATAGCCGCTTTACTTTTTTACTGGAACTTACTAACGCTTTGAAAAAATAGAAGAATTTCAACAGATATTTTCAGTGACAAAAAGGGAAAGAGGAAGGCGGAGGAAAAAAGACAGAAGAGCATTATTTGGTTTCCAATCTACAAAGGAAATTAATCCTATCTGGCATTCTAATGTGATTTTAATAACTCTGCTACGTCTCAAGTGCAATTTGCCCATGTGAACACTTATCAGATCCATTTGGAGATGGAGTGAAACGCACTGTTCATGCTTTTGCATGCAAGGCCTCTGTTTGTCTAATCTTTATGGATTTGACTACAGGCTAACTGGTGGGAAGAGGAATCACTGATGTAATGCTGTAGGAACAGGTGAAAGATTATGAGAGAGAAATCTATTCTTCTGTGACAAAATTTAACACCATTTCTACTACCTGCATTTACAAAGAGCTTCATACTGACTTTTAAAAAGAAGAATCTTAAGAAATATAAAATAGGAAAGGGCAAAACAGGACTGGAGTTTATGTATAGAATCTGGCGCCTGATCAGGAAGAAATTAGAGTTTCAAAGAGCATGCAAACTAGCTGCTAGCTTTTTCCTATTAGATCTGTGTTACTGCTTTCGTGAGAGAGTGAGAGAGAGAGAGAGAGAGAGAGAGAGAGAGAGAGAGAGAGAGAGAGAGAGAGAGAGAGAGCGAGAGAGAGAGAG
>JBBPDC010000109.1:6534694-6548616 GCA_037974485.1 Hemigrammopetersius urotaenia | reverse complement strand
GGATAGCGAAGATCCATTTACGCCTTATCTCCTTATCCGAAGGAAAATTAAAGAAACTAAGTACACGGTTGTACTTACTAGAAGCCTGGCATAACGGCACACAGCAATGCTCAGCACGTTTTCTGATATTTAATCCTTCTCATTGTTCACTAGCTTAGACGCGTAGGTTAACGGAAGTATTCGAGCTGGCTGAAATTTAAACGGAAGTACGCCAGCACACGCGTTGGCATATAGTCCATTGGTCCGTGCGTTCCCTCAGCCGCTAAACCACTACCGTAAAGACCATAAAAGCTGCGCCGGTTAAAATAGACGCGCTCTGTCAGGTTTTAAATGATACCGTTCTGTTTTGGCTATAGGTCCGGGCCCGGCCCGCGGTCCGCCTGCTAGTGACTTCTGCACTAGGGGATGGGTAAGATTCAAATTAATATCATTAAACAAGGACACAAAGCGTCATTTAGGATATTGTCCCCCAAAAATGGTGAAAAAAAACTTTGACTAACACTATTAGACTGCGGCAGTCATAACAAACAACTCATTGTAACGATGTTTGAGTATTAATATTAAATCAATTAAATCATTACTTTAGTTGACTTGAGTGCACAGATAAGCCCATTTTCTTCCAACCAAAAAAATTATTTAAAAAAGAAAAACAAACAACCAAAGAAATGGTTACATTTTAATTCATTTTAGTCAGTAACAGGTATTTCTATTCTGTTACGCTGGTAATAGCCTCTGTAATGCCTTGTGCTCTGTATTCTTGCCCTTATGTCCATGTATTTCTTTCTCTTGCTTGTTAGCTAATTACTCTAGCACTGCATACTCTTCTCCCTTTTATTAAATCACAATGTAAAATTGTTTCAATCACTACTCTAACTCCTTTTGTGACATTACCTGCATATTCACATTTAAAGTCAGGATGTGGGCATAAGCTAATTTATAAGTAACATGGTGACATCAAACACACCATACGCTCACGCTTTCATCTTTCACCCTCTCTCAACTACACCTGCCTGTTTGCCCTTCAGTTTCTAGCTTCAATTAATAACCTATATTTAATAACCAATTAATAATAAAATAAAACTAAATTTTACGTTATACTGTCTGATATCAAACAGCCGCACCAGAAATCCAAGCTCTCTGTTACTGGAGAAATAAAATAAATAAATAAATAATACTAACGCAAAATAATGTGTCGACATGTGGCCTCCTCGGGGCTTCATCACAACTGACATTCTGAATTCTTAGTCCAGTTTTAGCGTTCTTATTTTAAAGTTGTGTTGCATGCTAGTGTTGAGGTCATCTTAAAGAACAGCTCGGATAGCAATGCTACTGTTGCCAACAATGAATGGAATCTATCCATCAACACCTAGTAATGTAAGTCATCGTGTTATCAGAGTATACAATATGTCTCCTGTTCTACCATTTAATCAGAATGTTAGTGCTACAAAATATTTGAAAAACCCTCAAAAACCTTTGAATAAACAGACAAAGCAGATGGTAGCAGTCCAACAATTTTGTCGTGAGGAACAGGGTTTACTCTGGACCTTGTTCTCTTTCAAGCATTATCAAAAATATTTTGCAAATCAGAAACATGCTGCCTCAAAAAGCACATTCAAACAAACAAACTAACAAAAAAGGCTTCTGTATTTGTTTTATCTAAAATCAAAGTGAGGTTGAGAGACAGAAACTACACCTGTTGTTTACTTTGTGCACCATGCTGAGACTGAAGCAGTCATCCGGAAGCAAAATTGCACTTTTTGTTTCAAACAATATTAATTAGTTTTCTTGATACATAAAGATGCTCGCTGCAACGTAGTATTTAATTTGTGTTTAGTAAAGTAGTCCTTGATGAGCTTTTCCCCAAGGCTGGGGTTGCAGTTGTTTGTACTTGTGTGAGCATAAAATCCTTGAATTAGAAGAGACTCAAGGGTCTGTTCAGTTCCACACACAGCCGTAAAGAGAGAGTGTGTGTGTTTGTGTGTGTGTGGTGTATGACTACATGCCTAGACCACAACAGGGATCCCTAAGGAGAGGCCTATGGGGGATTTGCTGGTTCCCCAAGACACCAAGCCCCCACATCCCCACAAAAACACTCTTACATATACTTCATAGTTTATAGACCACTGCCTTTAAGAGTGTTCATATGAAAACACTCCATTGAAGGACATCAAAGGAATGAGGAAAAATTCCTTCAGTATCCTTCAATTGTTTGGGTGAAGGCCAACTGACCCGATAAATGAAACAGAAGCAGACGTTTCAGAAAGTCGATTAGCGGCCAAATACGGTCCCATTCTGGATATACATATATACACATATCCCCATTCCTCATGATGAAATTGTTAGACCTCCAACACCTGCTTTGTCTTCCAGCTGTTTTTGAAGGAGTTTTTATAGCTTCCTTGAGATAAAGAGCATTTATTTCCCAGGAAATGATCTAGAAGCTGTGCTAAGGGGTAATTCCACCGATCAGATTGAAAGCAGACATATGGCAATTTATATTGCTGTCAATGTCAAGGTCTGCTATACTCCACATAAAGACTTTTAAAACTGTGTTACCATTGAACGATTAGTGTTGGGTAACAACACAACCCCCCAACCAGCAGACCAGAGCCTGAAACAAAAACCTCTTAATGTTACATTCACATTGAAATGTTTTTACCAATAAATAAATGTAAACGTAGAACAACTTTCTGCAAGCTTTCATTCCAATCATGCAGTTGGTTCAAGTGTTCAAGTGATCAATTCTTACAAGTCAGGTGCTCCTGCTTGACTGGAATGAAAACCTGCAGTCATTTACAGGTTTTTTATTGGTTCCATAAGTCTAACAACAATTTAGAAATTTTGTTTCTAAAACACTGATGCTCTGTTTTTAAGAGATGTAATATTTATTTTTTTATCCATATAAAACAGAGGACTTTTAATAATTTCCCTCAAGATTTGTGAATGAGTTTCACTAAAACCACTTTACTAGATGCATCTTTCCTCTCCTACTTATGTGCTGACCAGAAAACAGGAAAGGAGCAAGCATTTTGTCTAAGGATTATATTCAGGCAATTGCTGCTCCTCACCTACAACTGATTTTTATTGTGGCCCAGGGTCTGTGTAATTTTCCACTTGGTACTCCGGTTTCCTCCCATAGGTCAAAGACACTCAGTCTGGGTAAACTAGAGATTCTAACCTGACAGCTGAGAGTGTGTGTGCGTGAATGTGTTTGTTTGTGTGTCTGTCCTGCGATAGACTGCCGATCTGTCCGAGGAGTTTCTCCACAGCTTCCCCCCTTGGAGCACTGAGACAGACTCCAGTACCCCCCCGAGACCCTGGTTAGAGAAATGTGGCTCAGACGATGGCTGGGTGGATTCAGGGTCTCTTGTGCAGTTAAATAAATGGGAGACAGGTGAGGGAACTGGACCACTTCTGCTACACTTGCATTGTAGTGTCATGTCTTATGCCAAGTGTCAATTTACAGTACCAAAACATCCAGTTACTTCAAACGTAGCGCTTCACCCAGTTGGTACTAAATATGGAACCGATCCTTCCATTCACAAATTTAAATGTCTGTTTGGTCCAGAAAAGAGTAACTTTTTCATTCTTAGGTAGAACTGGCCCAATTTGTCTGTTATTTCCATAAGAATGCATGACTAGGACACATCTAGTTAACAGTGAATAATTAGGTATTGCCTTGCAAGACAATGATCACTATGCAACAACTGCAATAAAACCCCACACTGCCAGGCTCGCTAGCGCCACCTATACAGTCATTTGTCAGGAGTGCAAACGCTATTCAGTTGATTTTGTGTTGTTTCAGTTAAGGTAATGCCTGCTCCCAGGTTTCAGCATGAATGTCCTTAAGCCCAGGATGTTTGTTATACTTTTGATGTTTAAAGTATTGTTTTCAAGGCTGAACAAGCTGATGACTTCTCTCTAACTTTCAGAGATTTAAAGAAATTAATAAATAAAATTCTAATATCAGTGCAATCTGTGAAGTAACACAAAGTAAGACAAAGAGAGAGAGAGAGAGAGAGAGAGAGAGAGAGAAGATGCGTGAGCAAAGATAAACACACTGCCTTTTGTCAGACAAATGGAGTCAGACGGTGTAAAGCCCTGCAGAAAAGAAGTGTTAAAAATTCATAAAGGTTAAAATAACTGTTTATTCTGAACATTTCAACGAAGGACGCAAAGAAACTCCCTGTTGCATTACCATCTGAAGCAATTAAAGTGCAAACAAAAACAAGGCACACACACAAAAACTAATAAATGCTCAAGCAAACACAAACATTAACCCACAAGCCCATGCCCAGTGTTATCACCTGTTGCGAGTGCACACACAGACACACATGCATGCTCACTCAACAGGGGACGGGGACACACTTTCAAAGTGTTTTCATGCATTTTTCATCACGCATGGAAAAAGACAGCTATGCGCCAAGGTACCCCTTCATCATGGTCTGTTTGATAAAAATGAGACTGCCTCTTCAGTACTCGGCACCTTCCAGCACTTTCTTTCTTTGAGTTAGTCTGCTGTTCTTGAGGTTTACTAAAAATCAGCCCCACTGTACCCCAGAGCTTAATACATTTCTGTGTGTGTGTTCCTTTTACTGTGTGGATCCTTGTCTTAAATGTCAGTATCTAGCAAGACTGCCAATACTTCATTAGCATAATTCAAATAAAGAGAGTGTGGGACAAGTTTGTGAAAGAATATGACTGTAGCATTACAGCAGATGAACACCTGTCCTGTACATTTTGCTGTTTTTCTCGGTTCTTACACAACTGTGGGTTTTGTAGTGATTTTCATGCTGATTTCAAATCAGTGTTTGTCCTTAGCATGTAGTTTTTGTGATGAAGCTAGTTATATACTGCATGGTAGTTGGTATAATTAGCGTATAATAATCATATGCTAAGCGTTTTTGGAGAAACAGTGGTAGCTGACTGCCACAGTGTTGCCTATCTGACTTCACACTGAAAATAGTTCTTGATTGGTGCCTGCGGTTTAATAAAAAACGCATGCAAGTCTATTGCAAATCTAACATTACTCATAATCAAAAAATGTATGTGACTGGAAAAAACGAAAGAAGATCTGAAATCAGCATGAAAAAGTGGTTTGGAAAAGTGTGTTGTGGTTTCTGACGATTGCAAAAAAAAAGTGTTGACTTGTGTGTAGCCTTTTAGGGACCAGAGAGTCAAATCTCTTGTGAAAGCAGGAAAACACACAAGAAACATTGTATACAACACTGTAACATGGCTATAAGTATACATTTTTTTACATTAGATATGTGTGTATACGTGTATATTTTTTTAACTGTGACTAGATATGTGTGTATGTGTACATGTATATATATATATATATATATGCCTTTTTTTACCCTCATTTAGGTCTGTGTTGCGTTGTACAACGGTTCAGGAGGGTGATACTTTGCTCACTGTGTACTAAATGTATATGGCTGGTATGACAATAAAGCTTTACTTCACTTGACTTGAAAGGAAGGAAGTCTGTATATAAAGATCACAGTCATTTTCATATCTGTCCCATTCAAATGACCTGATAAAGCCTACAGGAAACACTGCTAACTGTCATTAAACCAATATTCCTTAATTTCTTTAAAATATGAGATGGAAATCTAAAACATAATTCATAACATAATATTGATCTTGTTTTTAAAATGTGTAATATGAATAAAACATATATTCTTTATTATTCTTACCTTCTGGGGGCCTCCGGGTCCTGCGCCATAAGGTGCCAGGCTAGGAGGAGGGTCGGTAATGTAGGTTTTCTTTGGGGCGGGAGGCTGATAGGGCTGATTGTGCTGTGGTGGAATATGGTGGCCTGGCTCTGCTCTCCAGGTGTTCTGGCCTCCAAAGACTGGAGCTCCACTATAGTACTGGTCCTGGTACCCACCAGCAGGAGTTGGGTTGAAACCAGGCTGTGGAGGCCCATAGGCGAAGTCTGGGCCTCTGGGCTGGGCTGGCATGTACTGTACCTGGGCGGGGCTGCGGCCTGGTTGCTGCTGAGGCCCAGGCTGGGCTGCTCTCACCTGGACGTTGAAGGTGGGCTGGCTGGGGGTCGAGGCAGTAGTGTAGGAGGCTGGGACAGGCTGCTGCTGCTGTGGCCGGGCCACAGAGGTGGCGGCAGGTGACGGGGCTGGAGACACCTGAGGTTTGGGAGTGGACTTTTTGGTGGCAGTTAGTGGAGGCTGGGTAGGGATGACCATACGCTTATAGCCTGTGACGGGAGCATTGGGGCTTGTGGCAGGTGCACTGGCAGCATTCTGTGGAGAAAGAGGAGCATGTGTCATTCTAGTCCTGGACTAGTGGTATACCTTGTTCTTCATATGGTAATAAATTCTGATCTGCAGGTGATGTAACGGCATCCTTAAACATCAAGGTTCCTAAAAGTTCATTGAATTGCTTTTATAGTTCCAGTAAAACTTTAATTTAAGTATAAACTCTTTCAACAGGAAAAGGGGGTAGATAATGGATGGATGGACTTTCAACTTCAAAACACATTGACACTTTCATTTAGAAAAAATGGTTCTTGAAAACAACCATATAAGGACGCAAAATAGGTTCTTCTGTGTTATTCAAACAACAGTCACTTCCTTAAATTCAAATAACTTTTCTTCACTTTATTTGTATTACCTTTTCATTTATTTACCAAATTCAAAACCTTTCTGTTTATTTCTACGAAAAAAAAAAAAAAATCAAGGTTCAAGAATCAGACTTTTCAAGAGTCAGTCACCATATATCAGTACATTCTTGCAGAATTGGCTCCATACTATCTACGACAGAATATGAGAAAGAGAAAATCTGATAAATCACCCTATTGAGTTTAAGCTGGGTTCTCCTGAGGTTAAACGGCTTTCCCCCTGCTTATAATTCATATGCTGTGTAAAAACGTCATTCCTTTACATTTGCAAGCATGAGAGCATTACATCTGAGTGAAGACCTGACTCCTTAATGGCTATAATAAAGCAGGCATGCTGTAGATCAGACAGGCCTGCTAGTGACAGTGGCTAACGAGAACAGTGGCACTAATGTTAAAAGGGAATCCTCGTGAACATCGAGGGCCTTACGACTCAACCATGCCACGATTTATTCAGCACAAGGCTTACAGCTCTTGTAATTATCCAGCCCCTCCAGCAGCTATCGATCTGCAGGACAAGCCCCGCAGCCACCAGCCAGACCTGCCCGGGCAGCATCCTATCATAAAGTATAGCTAATAAAGCAAAAGGCTGAGAAGGAGGGGAAAATTGTGTTGGTGGAGAGAGAAGGAGCAGTGATGGGTGGCCTGGCAAAGGCACAGACACTTGTGCTGACACTAGCTGGCTTCATAGGAGAGCGGCTAAATCAACTGAGATTTGTGCTGCTGGACTTCCTCAGCAGTGGCCAGCTGCCGATCGGGTGCGTCCAGTTTTCCAGCTCAGTTCCACAGCTGAAGCCTGTTCTTAGTGCTTTAGGGCAGGAAATAAACAATTTGCAATTTTGGTCAAGGCAAAAACAGGGATAAAAATACTAATAGTACTCATTAGAAGCCTTTGTCTGAGAGTTGTTTACAGAATGTTCTGATGCATTGTTTGATGGCGTGACAAGGTTCGTGAAATTGAGTTGACTTTTTTATTCCTGTTCACCGTTTGGCTGACTCTTTAGATCTATAGTAGGCTGCCATAACTAACCAGCTAAATGAGGACCACAGGGACCGAGCTCTAATTTTATGATGAAACATTAAGTAATACACTCTATGATAGCATCGTAGCCTCAAGCACTATTTCATGTTTTTTTTTCTTTCTTTTTTTAACAACACATCTATGGAGTAAATGTGCTTATTAAAATGTTTTTATCTTATAGGCAAACTAATCACGTGTGAAATTTAAAAGGATCCATCATGTTATAAGGAATGATAGTGTGCAGTAACAACAACAATAACAACAACAATAAATACATAAATATAATACATTTTACTGTCTTCCACTGCAATTACTCAAATGATTATGCTTCAAACACAACTGCATTGTTACAAAGTAAAAGATGAAAAAATTAAAATGAAGGGAAAGAAAACAGAAAACCAAAAATGTCTTTATAAGCACAAATAAAATGTAATTAAACATGAACTGTAACTTAGTGTCCTGGGCCTAATTTCTCAGAGGAGCTGTGACAGTTAATAACCTCACTGGACAAAGCCGATCCATAATTAGCGGCTTAATACTGATCAGTGTATGGCCGACAATGACCTTAGAAAATAAATCTCAATTTCTTTTTTTGTTAACTATTTAAATATACTTTAAACATGACATCTAAGGAAGGCAAGAATTTTTCTGAGTCAAAATTATTGCCAGTTGTTTCCAGAATTCCTTCTTCTAAACAAATAACTAAAGCCCTATCACTGTCAGCCATGGCGTGTTCTTCAGTGATTGGCGGCATCTTTTGATCTTTACGCTGAATTAAAGAGGAAGTGAATGTCCAGTGCTATTGTGAAAGCAACAGTGCTTGGCTACACTGTTATGAATACGCAGGACACAAGCCTAGCTGAAGACTGAAGACTCGTGCCCAAGGTGAATGTCTAGAGAAATCACACAACAGTAAATCAATGTCTACGAGCAGTGCTTGTATCGAGCAATGTTCTAGTGTCAAATTTTCAGATGACCTACAAACTGGCTGTCATTAACCTACGCTGTTCTTTTTAGGTTACTGCCTCCAGCCAGAGAAAGAGAAATCAATTACTGTCTTCATCACATGACAAGACTGGAGCCAAAGGCTGCGCGTGAAGTCATGGCTATGACCTGCTATGACTGCTCACAGTGCTGTTCTGTGACACAGGTCACGGTTTCAGATGCTGGCATTAAGCCCACAGCCAGGGGCTCCCCTGTGCTTCATTAGCCTAACCCATCAAACGAGGAGCAGATATGATTCCTCTTGTGCTCTTTTCATGCATCACAGGGGGCACGCACACGTGGCCCTCGTGGCCTCGGCCTTGGCTTCACCACACAATCCACAAAGGATGTGAGTGTGCCGCTGAAGGACACAGGCAGATGTGCTGAGCTGCTTGAAGGAAGGTGTCACGTGGCAGCGGGAAGAGTGTGAAAAGATGGCTAATGTGAACTTATCAGACTCGTTTGACCCTCTGCACGGATGTAGCTCGCAGTCACATGCAGGGGTATCTGACTTAGTAAGACCAGGGGGAAAAAAGCGTCTCTGAAAGATTACATGCTTTAAATATTTTGTGCTTAAGTGATTAACTCAGATGTTTGTCTGTCAGCAGGCGCCATTAAAAAAATGCCCTTCAGTAATTGAAATTACCCAATTTAAATATTTCATGCTTTTTTTTTTTTCAAAATACTGCAGATTATTAATTTATCTATAAAGACCTTAGAACCTAACATTTACTTAGTGGAGAGCTAGAAATGCAAATAGGCCCCTAAAATAATTACACTGTCACGGCAAATTTTCTACTTGTTAGATGAGAGGCCAAGAGAATAAGTCCTTTATTCCCTGATGAAACCAGAGATGGGATCAGATTAGAATAAACTGGGTTTATTTTTTTTTTTTTAACTAAATAAATTCTGGGACCAATCCTCAAACAATTTTCATGTGCGCACCTCAGTTACGGACCCAAGCCATGGAAATTGCTGTTATTAAGGTCTGCGAAAATTCAGGCTTTTAGTTTCTCTAAATTACTTCGATATTTTGTCACATTTTTCTAGTCATCTAATGGCACATGGCCAACATCCTTCCATGTTCCTCGCTGCTTATAAAGTGAACTGATTGTACTATGTATCTGTAAAGCTGATTTAAATGTAGAATGAAATCTTTTTCTTTTTTTTTACCATAATGTAGTTTTAATATTGTGCAATTCTATTACTACGGCATATTTCTGAAAGTTTTTATTTAACAAATTACAGTTAATATAGTAGATGGTTGCTAAAGTGTTGCTGACCTGTGAAACTGTTTGATTCGGCCTGCCAGAATGTTACCCTAACCCAATTTGATAACAAATGTACTTTCATACAGTGAGCCTACACTTATATAAACTTCTATAAAAGTTTGCATAAAGTATTATTTTTCTTTTAGAATTAAAATAACCGTTTTAATAACAAGTGTGTTGACTTAAAAATGCTTCTTTAAAAACCCTCTCTACCTATTTTATATCAACCAGAGACAGCTTTGAGTATAACATTTGAGTGTCCCTTGTATAGCCGTTTTAAAAAACAATACACTTTTTTGCATTTGATAATAATCCATGAATATAATTTGGCACAACTACTGATTCTGATTGTCTTATTACCTCTAATCAATTATAATACATTGCATCATTTCAAAATCAATTTCGCCAACTGTTCAACATCTAACTAATGCAGCAAGATGCTTCGATGCAGTTTTGCACCACTGTTAAATGTAATTTATTTAACAGGGGTGCAATTAAAACTTAGAAATAAATTCCGGGTTAGAGGGTGAAGTAACACATATACAACCATGACAGGGCTGAAGAAAACGTGCTCAAAGAAACACTTCTGGTTCGGAGATGGTTCGAGACTAAAGAGCACATAAGCCTTCTGAACCCAGCCATGGCATGATTGTCATGACTGATCTGCTGGTTGTGAAATATAAGGCCGCACTGTTGGTCTCCTTCTCTGAGCTGCTGCTGTAGGCTAGCTGCTGGGTCTCTGAAAAGATCAGATCAGATTCTTTCTGATGCTTTCCGATGCTCCGTGAAGGCAGGAAGTTTGATTGTTTCAATCGTGCATGTGCAAGGAACATTGCTCTCTGTGTAAAATCTTCGCATGTGTAAAGTAGAGAGAGAAAGAGAGACAGACAGACAGAGAATGAGCCCTAAGCCTACAGATTTCCTGTCCAACGTGCTACTTTTCATCATATCATCCGTTGCATCCATTTAGGTCCGTGGGGTTTACAGAGCAGAGCACACAAACTCAAGCTTTATTTATGTAACCAAGTGAATGTGGCACATGCTCATCGAGAGAGAAAGCCCATATGACCTCTTACATATGAGCAGACAAACACACCGCTTTACATGCTGCGCTTCTGAAGCATCTGCATAGCGGGAGTCTTCACGGTCCAGGCACGGCTGTGTTCCACACCACGAGAGCAAGCTTCAGTAAACTGAACACACTGCCACGCTCTGTTATCTGTGAAGTGATCTGGCAGGCCATTCTGGTTGTCAGCTATCAAATCCACTAGAGGCCTGACACACGGATGGCCGATTGCTGGACTGGGCTTTGGAGCCGCGTCTTTCTAACAGCACAGACGGACTTGTGCTAGCAAACTGCGGATGGCAGTTTGTTTTTCCCTGATTTAGTTTCTCTATTTTTATCTCTCTTCTCTAAAAGTCACTTGAAACAATAGCGATAAAGGTGGAGGGAGCAGGCCTGAGTGTTCCTCGTACACTCTCAGCACACAAAGTTTTTCTTCTAAAACTCTTGATTTGAACTGACTTTTGCAAACAGCTCAAGTGTGAAATTTCTCTGAGCCTCGTAAGAAAGGCTTTTTTGACACATTAGAATAGATTAGGAAAGCGTGTGTGAGGCTCCGGGGCCTGGCTAAATCTGTTAACTTTGCATTTCAAACCGTGAGGGGGTCGTGAGTCGTACTTTTCTGCAGCGCAGAGGGAAAACCCCGCTAAGCGTGCTGCATTTCTCCTTTATGTCACTCTAAGCGTAGGTTGCAAGTGCTCATTTCAGGACTCTCCCCTGCTTACTGCCCTGCCTCTGGGTCAGCTAGGGTCAAGCTGTAAGGGGATGAGGTGTAGGACTGAGCCTGTTTGCCACCAGTTGTTCCTTTCAGTCGTGGAAGGAAGCCTAACAGGAAGTGAGACACTATAATTGTCATCCTGTTGGAGTGGGTCTGTTGCACCCGCGCACTGAAGGCCAATCAGGCGCGCAGTAATGGCTCTATCTCTGGCTACACGCATTAAACTGCTCTTCTCTTCAGACTGCAGCGCTCCTCTGTATCAGCACGCAGCTTAAAAATAGTCTGAGATAAGGTACATTAAATATGGTTTAAGATGTCTGCCTTGAAACGATGAAGGACCTCCAGCTGTTTTGAACTCTTGCACATTTGCAGATAAAGTGCGTTCCACTGCTGTGGAAAAATCCTTTGCCTCGCGTGAGCTGCGTCTATCTATCGGTGTCTTTGTCACCTCCCTCCTTTAGTCCCTGCACTCCCCACAATCGAGTCGCAAAGTAGAAAACATTCCTCTGTGTATCCGAGGTCAAGCTCTAATCACTCTGAAAAACAAAAAGGCAGAATTTTGCCAGGGGAGTTTGATTAGAGACACGGTTCTGTTTAAACTTTCTACATTTTTCCCTTCACTCAAATGGAGTTGATTTGAGCAGCCAAGGCATGGAGCCTGATGTTTTTAGTTTTCCACTTGAGCATTAAAGTAAATTTCGATAACAAGTAGTAGAAGCTTACAATCACCAGATTAGCAAACAGTACGCCTGAATCATCTCACGCACCCATAATCAAGTAATCTCAGACAGTCCTGCTCTTGTAGTTGCTTTTATCTATTAAAACTGTACAAAATAATAGCTGGAAACTGGCATTTCTTATTAGCGACATTAGCCTCATAGGCCTCGTTTACACTGTCAGTTAAATGTGACCCAATTCCGATTTTTTGCTCATATGTGACACAGATCTGTAAACGCATGCATTTGGATATTCTGAGATCGGTTTCAGGCCTCGTTCATATGTGGAAATAAATCAGATATAAATCAGATATGTGCCAACCGCCAGCCACCAGAGAGCAACCCCGAGGCGCATCTTCAAAGGGATGTCCCGGCGAAATGTAAGAGAGGAATGCGGACAAACGTTGATACAGCAAATCGAAAGTTCTAAAATTTCTGACCCACTGCTCCTCGCTAAAGCCCGCCACAATATTCTCCCACCAATCCTGAGATCTCTCACGCACCCAGACGTTCCTCTGAATGGTCGAGGCCATAATAACTGAAGCATATGTGCAGGCTGCAATAATCACCCTTTTCCTTCTTTTCCGCCTCAAAATCAAAATCAACCCCCCTTTGCTACAGCAAGTGTAAACAAGCGAATCGGATATGGGTCACAATTAAAAAAACGTGCAAACAGAAGGTAAAAAAATCGGATACAGGAAACAAATCAGAGCATCAAGACCTGCAGTGTAAACGAGGCCATAGTTACAGTACACAAGAAAAGGAGTAAACTTCTGACACTAAACACATTTGGCTGTTCACCTGTGTCTGGTGTGAGGGGAAAATTGGGTGTATGTGAATTTTGTCCAGACCATAGCTTTGAAGGATCAGATCCCTTTCAGAACACTCTGAATGTGCCATGTTCAGTCCCAAACTGCCACTTCCAGACACCTCAGTCTCGTCTGATGGTCATTGAGGGAAGTATAATAACCCACTGGGGTTGTACTCAGCTCATCGCCTGGTGACTCCTTTGCATTCATTACAGGTGCCTATTCTCCCTGTAAACTTGATTTGCCCGAGTGCTTGAAAAATAAGTGTAAATGAATTGACAGCCAAGGAGCTGGTGCCTGTGAGTGAGGTAAAATACAAAGTGCAAGTGAAATTGATGGTTGGCATTAAGGACACTTTGATGTTCTCATCCAGAGAACAGTACTTAGACCTGAATCTGTCGTCATTTTCCTTTTCTGATAATGGGCCATCTCTGAATCAGATAAGGAGATCTTTGTCATTACTGAGGGGGCTGTAATTGTGACTAAAACACATACAGTAGCAATCATGACATTGTCCATCAGAGACATTCTTCTCAGAAAAACTATCAAAAAGCAAGCCAGAGTGGGAGTTCTTTCTTTTTCCCTACCCATAAAGGGAAGTTACATATATAATATATAATGTACTGCATATATATATATATATATATATATATATATATATGTGTGTGTGTGTGTGTGTGTGTGTGTGTGTGTGTGTGTGTGT
>JBBPDC010000109.1:6512990-6534594 GCA_037974485.1 Hemigrammopetersius urotaenia | reverse complement strand
ATGTGTGTGTGTGTGTGTGTGTGTGTGTGTGTGTGTGTGTGTGTGTGTGTGTGTATGTAAAAAAATTGGCATATAAGTGAATGAAATCAACATTACAGTCTCTCTTTTATTTAATAACTTTTTTTGCACTATTCATGTACACGGCAAATAAAAAATATGACCTAAAATGCTGAGTGAAAAAATGCTTCAGCAACAACAATGTTACAATTATGTCCATCAATAAGGTGCAGTTTAAGACAATGTACATACAAGCACGGACGTCAGAAACATTTTAATGTGGCGGTTGGACCACTGTTGTGTTATATTACTGTTGTGTCTTGAGCGGGGGGTTGGGGGGTCTGGGTATGATAGATGTAGCGTAGTGCGTTGAGGTGATATTTTAGTCCTGATGTACTCCCCATTCATTTTCCCATTCATTTTCAACCTTTCAGTTTTTTCCTTCTAACTGAGATCTCCCTGAGACATCTTACTATTTTCTCCTTGCTAACTTTGCTCACTCTACTTCGCCTTTGTCTTCACTTTCCTCCGCATTCATCTGTTTGCTCGTTTCCTTTTTACTTCGTGGCACCCATATGTTTAGTCTTCTTTCCTCAGTACTTCTTTCATCTTTCTGTAATTTTCTTTGAACCTTTCTTCAGTCGAAGCCATTGTTTTCTCTTTCGCTTTTTTTATAAAGAGAATTTTCTCTATTTACTACTACTAAGCTCAGAGCTTTTCCCCCAAGACAATGCAGGTTTGAGCCAATGCAGCTGCCTGACTACCCCGACTGCGAAAAGGGTTGATCCCCTGGTCCGACAGTATTCGATGAATATAAAAATCTAATGCTTTTAATAGTCCACCCGGCCTGAAACTTAGCATGACATACTCAAAAAATGAACTCACAGTTGGTAATTGTAAGGTAAAACTCATAAGTAGGCTAATGTAACATCACACCCTCTTCATCTACACGGCTTCTGCAGAATCCAAATAGGGGTGTTTCGATTCGTTGATAGAGTGCACATTTGGAAAGCAACTCTGTAGAGGGCTTTCGAAATACAAGGAGTTCAGCTTATAGAAATCTGTTGTAGTGACAGACCTGTGTAAACTAGCACTGCCTTGACTATGGCTATTAACAGTTTGTGTGACAAAACATATTTAGGGTCCAGAATGTTCTGTGTGTTAACTCAGAATAACTCACAGTCCATAGAACAGTCCATTTGTTTTCTTTAAAGGATAGCGTTTATCAGTTCTAGACTCCCATTCCTAGTCCTGCCATACTGAAAAAAAAATTGGTCTGGGATGTTTGAAGGAAAAAGCAAAAGAGTTCATGGTGTTTACTTGGCCTCCAAATTCCCCAGATATCGACCAGCATCTGTGCTAGACAAAGTAGTCCGATCCACAGAGGCCCTGTTTCACAGCTTACAGGACTAAAAAGATCTATTGCTAACGTCTTGGTGCCAGATACCACAGCACACCTTCCTGTGCCGTCCTTGGCAGGACAGAATTGTTTTGGCGGCATGAGGGGGGCCTACACAGGATTAGGCAGGTCGTATCAGCATTATGGCTGATCTGTGTACATCTCATCAAACAGATAAATCAATGTGACAAGTGCATGCAAGTGGAGGTCACAAAATGTTTTTTAACCCCAAAACAGGATTGTACTGTGAAAAAGGTTAGGAACCCCCTACTGTAGTGTGCTGGTACATTTGTTGTTGTTTTTTCTACCTCACAAGGAAGCAAAAAACTACCTGATCCTGGCTGAAAAGCTGGCCCTCTTGGCCACTTTCTGATGCTGCAGAAATGTGCAGCTCCTTGCAAAACTTTAAATAGCAACACAGCCTCCCACCACAGGGCCTGCATGTTTTCTCATGTGTGTATGAGCATCGGTCGCATGTGTACAAAACACTAATCTCCACTGAGCAGCACTGGGAACCCTCAAACAGGCAGGACAACAGCCAGGAGTATCAAGTGACTCAACGCTCCAATTCATGCTTTATGTAATCCACTGTAACCAAGCTTCAGGACAAACGTACATCACAGCTACAATACGACATGGAGTTATTAGCCAGTAATATACGTGTAGCCCGTGCTCAGCCATGGTGAGCATCTCTATTTCATTACAGGGACCACAGAGAATAACTCGGGGCACCATGCTAAGAGAGGTTATCACTCAGACATTGTTCTCCAGAAGTCTGTTCACCTGGACACCTCAGATGCTCCCTTTATCCCTTGTAAGGGATAGGTTAGTCATAACATATTTTTTGGAACAGTTAGTACAAATTTGTTTTATAAAGCTAATGAAAATATTATTAAGTGCATAATAATAACATTGGTGGCAACCTTGTAGCTTTGCTGGGTTAAGCCATATTGAGACATGAGGACCTTTCACTGGCCCCACCCACTCCATGGGAGCATTCAGAACATCCAGGGGGAGGGTGTGCAGATGGTCCAGTCCTCAGTCTGTATTACTTTATATAATTAGACAGAATTTTTGCATATAAACAACCATACAGAATGTTCCTGCATATAGGTTAATATTGTTGTATTACCAAAGTTAAAGTGGTTGTCTCTTGCTGATGTTTGTTCACTGCTGTCCTCGCACTGTATATATTTATAAATGCAGTATTGTGCAAAGGTCACGGGCCAATTGAAGAAGCTTTGGCATTCAAAGCTATTTATGAGGACTGTATCTGAATAAGCATAAACAAACAAGTAAAACACAGAATATGATGTTTTAGTGCATGAATGTGTTGGCTTAACCATCTCCAGACCTCTCCTCAAAGAATTCAGTACCATCTAATACCTGCTTCAGCTAAGCAGTCCTTCATTGAATTACTTTGTGTTTAAAATGATATGATATGATAGAATTCAACAAATCAATGACAGGAGTGCACTTAGAAAGTCACTCATGAAACACCAAAATTGACAATTTGCAAATGAATAATGTACATTTATCCATCTATCTGTTCCTTGACAGCGGTCTAAGGGCACTCTGGTCCCTGCTCCAGAGAGCTTAACCTAAAATTGCAAAAAGCAAGGGTGCATAACTCCTACAGGCCTGGAGTTTGGTGACTTACCTGCTCAAACACACCTGGTTCAACTCATCTCTTGTTTATAGGGTATAGAGGGTGTATTTGAGTAGAACTACCTCTCTAACTGTAGTATCCAACAACCAAACGCATTATTATTATGATTTCATCCATAGACTAAAATAATCAGATATTTTTTAATTGTCAGACCAGCCTGAATCTCGGTCTGACTTCCCCAAAATATGCAGACTAAAGCCAGGAGCAAGAGTCAAGATGCTTATTATAATTTGAAGTGAAACGTAACCCTAAAATGCTCCAGAGAGCGTTTCAACCAACCAGCACACATTTGACTCAGTTAAGAAATTGGGGCTGTGTGTGTGTTAGTCATAACTGTAATTGTGTCATTTTATAAATCTTCCTGATCACAAAAGCTTCCATGACCCACCAGAACATACTAGTCATTTCAAATGCAAATAAAATATTTGCACAACTGCATAATAATAACTGCAACATAATAAATACCAGAAATATCTGCAATGTTTCAAATCGCCATACAGTGAAACATGTTATGTTGAACAATCAACAAGGTCAACATCCCACTGCACTAAAAAACAAAGTTGATGCTTGACCATATCCACTACAGTATGTAAGTGGATTGCTGTAGCTTTTTATGTACTTTGCTACTATAAAAACTCAGTGTGCCTTAACAGGTACTGGATATGTACCTGATATCGATAGATATATTGGTACTGGTCTCAGAAATAGCAGGACCAGTAAGTCTGCACACCTTAAAGTAGTTAATTAATAATTCATCATATTTACTGTGTAATTGTTACGTTTAAGTAAGTTTAAGTGATTAATGAACAATAATCCTAAAAGAGGTAAAAATGATGGTAATGTTAGTCATTAGTGCTCTCTATGGCCTATCAGTGCCCTTTGCCCTGGTGTGGTGGAGGGGTCATGGGTAACATGTGGTGACGACGGTTTGACAGTGAGCCTTTTAGCACTGCTGTTCGGACGGCAAACCCTGTAATGTATAAAGGCAGGTTGTAGCATCCCAGACCACAAAGAGGGTTGCGATTGGCTGAGTGCGTGTAAAACAGACACAGGCGTGATAGTAGGCAGTTTATTAGACTAACGCGCATTGACGGGCCACATGGAGCGCCTGTGGGCATGCTCCTCTCTCCACAGTTGGCTGCTCCTGTCAAAACTCCAAACCTGCTGCCGTGTTGACCTTAAGGTCAACTCCCGCTGCAGGCAAACAGACACTTCTCTCCACTGGCCCGTCCCCATCACATACACACAGCCTTACTCTCACTCTTCCGGTCCGTCTCTCTTGTACACTCCCACTCTCCCAAACCCATTCCAGCTCTCACTCTTCATTTGCATTCCAGCTAGAATTCTAGCTAGGCCAGAAATAGCAAAGATATAACATCAAGAAGGACACAGTTAAGGATATTTCCAATATACACTATATGTGTCAAATTTAAACTTTTTAAAGAAGTCATTTAGCAACACAGCTGGGGCTGTCACAAGTGACATCCTGGTGGGGGAGGGATCTCCATCTCAACAACAGCAATGGACCTTCCAGAACGTTTCCAGATCACCTCAGCATTTGTTGTGTGCCATTTGGTGAAATGTCCACAAGTGCAATGCTCAATGTATGGCTTGTTATTTGGTTAGTATCGGAACTGCATGCAGTACGTTCTGTGAAGTCTTTTCATTTCCAGGATATGTGTTTTGAAATACAAGCACACTTGAGGGCCTGAGTGAGTCATTTCATGACTCAAAAGTGTCTCATTCACTATGTAAAATCAATAATATGAAATGAAAAACAAGCAACTCAAAAGTTGTTATTCAGCCAAGACATACCTGCAGTCCAAGCTGTTGTACTCGAGTTTATAATTGGAGCTATTGGGCTAATATTGTTAAACACGCAATCAATAGTCACCCAAATCATTTCCAAAAATATGTCCCCAAACATTCTCTCAGTTGGCTTGAACCACATCCAGCTCTTTATTGAGGTCTCACAATTGCAGATGTACGCAGAGCTCAACTTACCGTGGGCTTTTAAAATCATTCACAAACAACCTCTGGAAGTGTTGATCTAGAATCAACTTTTTTTGGCATTCAGTAATAATGTGGATCAGTCCTCTTTATGACTGCTTTGTGAATATCAGCCCTGGTGTTGTCTGGAAAAGCTGCTTTTAGTGGTGTAATGGTATGCATTTGTACAGTTTGCAGTCCTGTGAGGTAAACCATCTACAAGTTTGTCCCAACTTAGAAGAGCTGGATATGGTTTGAAAGTTTTCAATGATGTATTTTATGGAAACATATTGGATACATATTTTTCATAAGACCTCTAGAGTTAGCTCCATTAGCCACATAGTTCCAGCAATAAAATAAAGCAAAATATAGGCACCAAACATGTCTCGAGTAAGTGGAGACTTCTGTATTCAGTATTCATACTATTATACCTGCACTCTTCTCTAAGGAAATCAATGTGAAATCTGTTCTGAATGTAAGCTCAGAACCGCTAACAGTACAATAAAGATAGCATGGTGCTTCTCTTATACAGTGATAGAAAACACAGCAGTGCAGAGAAAGTTTCAACATGTTGATGTATTTTATTTACATTTACATTTACATTTACGGCATTTATCAGACGCTTTTATCCAAAGCGACTTCCATTCCCTAACTACAGGGGGCAGTCTCCCTGGAGCAGCTTGGGGTTAAGGATCTTGCTCAGGGACCCAGTGGTGGTGCTGAAGGTAGGATTTGAACCTGTGACCTCTTAGTCCGGAGGCAAGTATCCTACCCACTGAGCTACCTCCACCTCCACCATATTATATTCCAACATGAACCAACATGAACTAACATGACCTGTACCAAATACTCTGAGGCAGATTGGAATGAGATAAAGGGAGCGGTGACAAAGGCTCCGAATGCATCAACAATGAGATGTCAGGTTTGATAGGGTTAAGGAAGAATGCAGTGGTCAGTGTTTTAGAATTAGTGACAGTATCCAAGATATAAAACAGAAAAGAGTATCGGTGTATCTTATCATGATAATTACAACATATCATCGTATTGCACAGACGTAATTCTAGTTCATATAATATCTAAAACAAGCCCAGATAACAAGCCTAGATAAAGAGTTAAGGTTACTCAAAGGGAGCAATTGCAGCCAACCAACCAACAAAAATGCATGCTGTTTCAAACACTTGGACATGGATCAGTACACTTAAACACTCCACAGGCCAAGCAAACCAACACTTAAAACAGGAAGTGGCTGAAGAATGTGACCTTTCAAGAAGAATTAATGAGGCAAGGTTGCCAGGCAGCTGGAAAGGCATAAGTTGGTATCAAACACCAAGCAGTGCTCGCCCTGGCACTGTCACATTGCTGACATCTGACCTTCTGCTGTTTAGTTTCAATATTCTTCATTCATAATTAAGGCCTGGGCAAATGTCTTCAGTCTCAAGCAAAAGTGCTCTCTCTCTCTCTCTCTCTCTCTCTCACACACACACTTACACACACACAGGATTCTCCTGCTTGAATCACCTGTGAGGTATTGATCAGCATCGATCTTGTCTCCCTTGTGTGCGACATGCTTCCAGCGAGCTGAGCTGAGAATCTGTCAGCTCACTGTTTGTCTTATTACTCCCAGCCCAGCCTGCTCTTTCTTCAGGCATCTGATTTAATGATGCTTTGCTGTCAGTCTTTGAGGAAAGATCGATATATTCTAATGGCATGTCATTTGGAATACTTTCTAACAACCCGAGGTTTAATTAGCTACTACAACACATGCTTACAACACCGAATACAGAAAGCACACTGCTCTTCTTATTCATGAAGAAAAATTAAATAAAGTCAATGCTGGTATCAAAAATGCAGTTCTAATTCAAAACAAAATTCAATATTCTGTCTGCTTCTAAGTACTTTTGGGGTGATTCTATGATCTGGGTGCCATTGTAAAAGGGGGTTTGATGATTAAGTGCATGTTCTCTTAGATTGAGTATTGTAAAATGCTTTAAAAAAATAAATCTCGGGTTTTAAAACCATTCGCATCTATTCAAACATTCTAACATTTACTTTTCCTCCAGACCATCCTAACATGTTTGCATTACCTGTTTGATTTTAAATGTTTTGTTTTGATCAAGAGACTGATCGTAATTTTTTGTTTCCTCTATTATCTTCCACCTCCTTTCTTCTTAAAAAACAGAATCTGAAAGTCTGGCTTTCTTTCTCATGACCAGTAGAGAGGCAATCCATCTCTCCCTCCATTTCCCCCTCCACTCCTTTGTCTTCACGGAGCGTGACAGATCAGGGCGCCATGGACAAGTTAATCAAATAATCGTAATAAATATTTATCTAGGCTGCTGCGATTGACCGTGCAGAATGTCACTTTTCCTGCTGGCAGCCCAAACGCCAGTGTGAAATTCATCCTGACGCTTGTTTTTTTTTTCCCCAGGACAACAGGATTAGGTCTGAGAGTGGCACCCTGGATGACAATACCTGCAAACAGCCACGCATCCTCTACCTCCCTTCAGACTGAACGATAAGAGAAAATTGGGTGAAAGAAAGGCTGAGAGAAAGCCAGCCGCTTCTCTGTGACCTTCTGTACCGCTTCTAGGACGCAGGTGCTGTGTGAAGAGTGCGAGAGAGAGCAGGGTCTTTTTGCTTTCAGGCATTAAGAAATACTGAATTATGATGAGGTGCAGTGTTTGCAAGGGCATGTCGCATAGGTTACAAAAATGTTATTTTAACAGCAAGCTGTTTCTCAAAACAGGGTCGCTTGAGAGCTTCCAAAAAGGTAAATCGCATTTAAAGCCCCCAATACATGCATTTACAAACAACATAGGAATATTTACAACAGAGAACAAAAGCTTTCTCCAGCAGGTAATCATAACCTGCCCCTGACCTCTCACTTGAACCCTATGCATGCGTCAACACACACACAGACACACACACAGACACACACACACACACACACACACACACACACACACACACACACACACTCATGTTACTATTCCTCCTGTAAGAACACACCAGGACTGCTGTATATGACTAGTGCCAGTTGTTTGTGAAGTCTCTGTTATCTCTATATCTATTGAGCTTGAGTGTTGATCCATATATTGTACTAGAGCCTGACCAACACCAGTTCTAATAACGAATTGTGATTATAATTTATTAATAATTTATAATAGACAGTAATAACAAAAACCTGAACAAAAGGTGATATGATATGACTGTAAAATGCCAAAAATACTGAAGTAATGGACACTAAAATGCCGAAAATAACGCTGTAGTGTGAAACTGAATAAATATGCCTTATCAGCTACATTTTCACTGATAAATTCATAAGTTCTTGAATATATTGCCAATTGATGTATCAGTCAGGCCCCAGCTGTCCTTTTTAGTAGGCTGTCCACTCAGTAAGAACCAAACAGCCTGGCTGGACTGTGTATCTGGGCTGAGATTTATGAGGATGAGACTGAGGAAAGCTCTTTAATTGAATAAAGAGCCAAACAGTCAGCACTTCTGCTATATTTTACAGAGCAGTGGAGGTGGTGGTGTAACTCACAGCTTGAACACTGGTATAAGGCTGAGGAAAGGATGGACATTTTCAAGAGATTTATCCAGCTAACAGGAACAGCAGTTACATCTAAGTTTTCTCCTGCACATGGAAGATCTCTGTCACTTCGTGGTTCAGAAGTCAACACACCATGCAGCTTTCATGAAACTACAGATTTTGCTGAAAAATTCATGCTCCGACACATCAACTGAGACTTAGTGAGAGTTAATTTGTCTATAAAGTCGAAAATGAGCATAGTGAGAAGCCGTTAAAGCTAAAGAATGGGGTTGAGAGAATTCAATCAGAGGAGATTTCCCATGGTCTACGGCTAGCCAGCCTACGAATGGATTCCTTAATTACAATTCAGAAACAAAGCACAAATTAGAAACAGGGGACCAGTGAAAAAAGAGGAGAGGGGGGATTCTATCAGACTGATGTACTTCAATTTACACAGGACTTATGTGCCTTTTCGCACAGTTTTCATTTTTCTCTCAGACTGATGTACTTCGATTTAAACAGGCCTTCTGCACCTTTTTACACAGTTTTCATTTAAATTAAGCTAAAGTAAATGACTTCAGTCAATAGACTACTCACCCTTTTATGGGCACTTAATCTGGCCTCAGAATGCAGAATAAGAGAGCTGTGTTTTTGCAAGTCTTTTCATACATTGCTCACATATTTGGTCTTCTTTTGCAATTTGAGAATAATATTCAAGGAGCAGTGTATAAATGGACTCAAGGCCACAGGTTTGGGCACTATTTGAGTTCCTAAAATATGTACGAAGGTTTTGTTTTGGCTATTTTGGGTCTTTTGCACAACTTTGTTCTTCAAAGTGTCTTTATTGGTATAAAGAGTAGGATTGCCTATACTTTAATTTAGACATATTTCCTTTCCAAACTTGTGAGTAAAAAGCATAAACCCATTTGTTCATTTATTTAATAATATATTTTTGTTAATTCCTCTTTTAGTTTTGCAAATTTCTGAATAAGGTTACCTAAAGGTCAAACGCAAACTACACGTAATGCAATACAAAACAAAAGATCACTGTTCATGGCATGTGCAAAGCCATGAGCACTGTGAATAACCCCCACAGCTCTCCTATTCTCTCCTGCTGTTTGGCAAAAGGTTTAGTAGCCTCTACCCCAGGCCATCAGAAACTTCCTGAACCCTCACTGAAACATTTTTTTTTTGTTAATTTTTTGGTGATTTTGCACAGTTGGGCTTTTCATTCTTATCCAAAAACAATTCTCAGTAGGTAGTTGATTTATGATGATTAATATAATTAAAGCTCTTTTTAATTGTTACTTTCAACTTGTACTTGTTTGCTGCTACATGCTGTCTTCAGTGCACAGTTCAAGGGCATATGAGTGCATGTCACTACTCGGGGGGTCTATGTCTTTGCAGTCATCGCATAAGCAATTTCCTCTAGGATCAATAAAGTTTTCTGATTCTACAATGCCTTTCCAGTTTGCAGAATGATATCTGAAGCTGGGAAACATTAGTACTGTCCAGACATCACCACAAACTCGAAGCATGGCACGATCTGAAGTAGCCTTTGCCCTGCTTCACGGTAGCATTTCTCAGTGACTGTATGAACCGGCTCAATGCATCTCTAAATATCTATCTATCTATCTAGACTCTTCTCATTGAAATAAAAAAATATTTTTCACTGATTATGCATATTATTTGACTATTTCACATCACTATCAGTGTTATAAACTGACTATAAATTGTATGAGCTGTATAAGCTAGCATGAATTTAAACTCTGCTGTTGCTTTGCGATATGGTAGCATTTTTTGACATTAGAACACCGGTGACCCCCCTTCCCCCAACCCAACGATCTGTATGAGTGAAACACATGAGACACACCTTATAGATGGACTTGGTTCTATCATTGTTCTTGCTGATGCATTTTTCCCTCAGTATGTTATGTTATATTTTTGATTGCTGTGACCACACACACACACATATATATATATATAGGGCTTAATTAATCACGATTAATCTCATGTTAGCCATAGTTAGCTCACGATTAATCGTACCTTTAAGTCTGTCCTAAACATACTGATTTCAATATTCTTATCAGCATAGGAGTAGGCAAATATGTTTGCTTTGTGCAGATTTATGTATATTAATGACAGTCAATAGTGTCAACATGGTTGCATTGTTATATGCAACCTTAAATCGTTTTAAAGTACTGCTATATGAACAAAAGTGGAACACTTTAAAGAAAGACTTTAAACAAATCTGGTGCTTTTTAACATCAGCCATACAGTTAAACATTAAACAATAATGTAAAAACATCTATAAAGCTATTTGCCACTGCTGGGCATTCATGTATTATCTAGTCTATTATTGAAAAACTAGTTATCCTCAGCATTCAGAGCATTACAGCAGCTATAAAGGGGACCAACTCTATATGAAAGTCTATGCATCTGAATGCAATGGTATTGTCAGGCGTCTCATATGGACAAAAGTAATGGGAGCGCTGTACGTGTCGGCTGGTTTTCGCACCCGTTCCATTACTTTTGCCCATTCTAAATAGCTCAACATTGGCATTACTTCAGGGAAAGCAACACACTCAAAATAAAAGAATTTTTTGTCTGTGTTAAGTAAATAATGTGTTAATGCGATAATAATGCGCTAACTTTCCCAGCTATATATATATATCTGCAGGAGCAGCTTAGGAAGCACTCAGTCGGCGCAAATCTGTGGAAGATTTCAATAATGCACGGCTCTCTCTGTGAGAATGTGGCTAAAGTGACAGAGTGAAGATGTTTTTATGCAGGCCTAACGTTTCCCTTCTTGACAAATGAAAACACTGATGAGCACATAAACATGGGGACAGGGAATGAGGCATAAGGAAAGATTCCATGAACTCAGGGATGCAGAAGCTGAGCTGCCAGCAGAAAAACAGTTCAAAGGCATTTCAGCTTCACAATGATTTTCCACAAAAGCCTTTAACTTGGAGCTCTCCAATTATCACAAAGCTCTGATAAAGCATCACCTGTTGTCACCTGCAATAACTAAATAATGCTCATCAAAACGTCACCAGAATAGGTGGAATCCAGTGGAAACAGTCTATCCTGATTGGAATTTGATAAAATGTTACTGTTGTTCATGTTTAAGCTGCGAAGCAACAAAACATGAATATTCTGAAGAGGGTGATTTTTTCTATACCCACTAGTTGATGAACATTTGGTGAAGAAAGCAGAGTGAGGCTGAATTTGATAATGAACACACAGAGTGAGCAGCAACTTCCTTCCAATTCAAATGAATGACACATTAAGTAAAATATTCACCCAATAGATCCAAAGGGATAGCTTTGCAATTACAATCTAAAACAACATGCCAGAATTCCACTTGACAGCAAGCTCTGTGTACAAACATGGCCGCACTCTCTGTCCCTTTGCATCTCTTCACTTTGACACCAAAACAATTAAAGCCTTTTCAACATAATTGGAAACTATTTTAACGAGCAGGGTTCAGGCCTCTTTGCACAAGTGAACAGCAAGCTAAACAGACTAATGCGCTCCTCTGACTGACACCAGCTGAGGAAAGCCCCTTGACCTCATAAACACACAGTCACACACTCCAGCTCCCACAGCCACAGGGCAAGTGGTGGCACATGAGTTTATGTATCCGCTTTTAATCCAGTGTGAGACTCTCTCCCTCGCTTCCTTTGTTTTGCTCGCCCACTTTCTTTTACCCCCCCCCTCTCTTAATGCCTAGTGCAGCTCAGCTGAAGTGCAAAAGGAGCAGGAACGGAGCCGACTGTGTTGGGAAAACACAGCAAATCCGCTTGGTTTAGGGGCGGAAAGGCCATCAATATTTCATCCGGAATATGGTATGCTGGCCACTCCCCGAGTGCAGATCAAACAGGCTGGCCCATAAAAGCTTTTTAAACTTCAAATTTACAGTTAATTTTTAAAGCCTCTTGGCAAAAGCAGTGGGAATTACATAGAGCCTGGTTTTACAGAAGTCAGTCGGAGGACTGAGGTCAGAGAGCCTGTGATCCATACAGGAAAACTTTCATTCAACCTTACTGGGTTGCTGTACAGGGCATGGAATGATGTCCACTGTTTGAATAAAAAAATGTCAGGCAACAGGCAAGACCAGGAGAAAAAAAATCACAGTCTCTCACAGTACAACAGTGAAATGTTTCGACTATATCAAAAAGCAATAATAGGAAGGAGAACGCCAGCTGTGAGACAGTATCAAAAGGTGCTCTGAGGTTTTCTGTAGAACGACACTTTATACGGTAATAAAGTATAAATCGTCCTGATCAGTAATGGCATCAGAATTGCCATTTCGCAGAGGGCAAGTTAAAATTTTGCTCCGAGAAAAAAACTACAGCTGTAACTGAATCCGCAAAGCCTTTTCAAACATTGCAGCAAGAACATGTAGTGGTAGTAGCCCACTGGGTAAACCCAATGACCACAGCTGCAGCTTCTAACTCAACTTTCTACCATTGTTTAATTGAGCAATACACTTAATTCTCAGTTGCTCCAGGGTGACTGTCACTGTAACTACTGATTGTAAGTCGCTCTGAACAAGGGCGTCTTGTCAAATGCTATAAACGGTTCGCTATAGTTTACAAAAACAAAGCTCACATCAACAGTTAAGTTCATGTCTGCTTTGCAATATGGACCACTACAACTTTAAGAAGTTGGAGTTTTATGATGAAGTAAATTTATCTGTGACTGTAGCACATAGTCTTCTGCAGTCCTGTGGAAAGAGGGGTTTATCCTATTAAAGAAAGCAGGCCTGCGTTTTGATCAATACTGACATACATAAACATAATACTTGTACATATATGAACTTAATAAACTTACGATACCTTGTGCATGTTTAAAACAAAGGGCACTTGAGTGTTCTTTTTGTCTTTAGGTTGGACCAAAATAAAAACCACTGAAATATGACCTATGACTGAAAGAAATGAATGTTTTGATATTAATTTTGATCATTTATAGTATCAACAGACATGAAAATGTTTATAATTATATTTTTGGCCAAACTGTCCAGCCCTGATTTGCCATGTGTACTTTGAGGATGTGCAAACAACACAAATACTGACTTGGGAAATACTGAGTTCAGGATAGGGTAAAAAAAAAAAAAGAATAAGGTAATAAAAACAACTGTCTCGTTATTAATCTCTCCTATTAATGACCTTGAGTTAGAGAGTGAGCAGACATGAAGTGCTCAGCTTTACTGTTTAACTGAAAGTGCTGATAGCGGCGTGTGCAGGAACGAGAGGGAGAGAAGAGAGAGATTTGAGCTGAGCGAAAACAAAACACTCTGAACAGCTACGTTAGCCTCAGGTCCACTCCGAGCACAACAGGCCACTGAGCAGCACTTTTGTTCAGCTCCTTTACAATGTACTCAAACAATTTAAGATTTAGGGAAAACAGTGGAGGCTCACTGAACCACAGCGTGGGAGGGAGGGAGAGAGAGAGAGAGAGAGAGAGAGAGAGAGAGAGAAGGAGGGAGGGAGAGAAAGAGAGAGAGAGAGAGAGAGAGAGAGAGAGTAAACAAAGCAAAAAAGGATGGGGGCTGACGATGGCATTTTGACATCATCAAAACAGAAACCTGAAAACATTTACATGTCAAACAACTAGACTTCTCATGAAACTGTGAAAAAAAAAACTACCAACAAATAAAATTTTAATTATAGGAATTTGCTAAGCAGCTGTTGACTGAAAGTTATAACACAGTAATGCCTCTCAAAGTAAAAAAGATAACACAGAAAAGGGAGAAGAGCCCTATGGCTTATGGATGAGGTCATCTGTGGGTGCTCTGCAACCTGTGTGTGTGTGTGTTTGTCAGTGGTCATGGAACAGTAGCAACGTTATAAGCACGTGGGTCATAAACGTGTGCCAGTCTGTGCCTCTCAAGCGGAATAATTTCAGACTGCGTTATATCTTGTAATATACTTTTGCTTTTGTTATACAATATACTTTCACAGCGTATAGCCAGGAGATAAAATGGGATTCGTGTGTGGGGGGCTCTGTAGTTTCAGCATTGCCACGGGTGCAAGTGTGTGTGCATGGACTATAAAATCTGATTGATATCATCTGACAAACTGTAAATAAATTATAACAAGGTGAGACAACCCTCTGTTCTGAACAGTAAAACAATAATCAAAGTCATTCTTTCCCGCTGGGCTGCCAACGCCTGGATCTTGATGACTGGCAGAGCGCCAGCAAACAATGGACAGTTCCCCAATTAAGGCAATTGTCCTTCTGACTAAGCCCATGAGAACCATGAGGTCGCTACTGGAAATGGTCATTGCTCTGGCATTTTGCTCACACCATTTTGACAAAACGTTTTCACTTGCTTTACACTTGAACTCTACAGTTTAACTCAGCTGTCTAAGATTAGAGGCAACCTGCCACAAACTCTATTATTTAGTATAACAATGTTTCATCATGTCAGTTTCAGACCTGTTTTTTTCTGGGCATCCATGTATCACCTCATACAAGTTCTGATATTCACAAGTTCTTACATCACCTCATTTAATGTTCTCTACATGTACATGTTTATTCATTGTTTGAATGTTTGAAGTATTAAGAATGAGAAAAATCTACATTAATAAAGATCTGCAAGGCTTCGCATCCCCTGATGACATGGAAAAGCGTAGGGCCAATGAGCTAAGATTGAGCCCTGGAGATCCTCAGCTCAATATAACCCATGCATTTACCACAGGAAGTATACATTATTAAGCATTACTCAAATGGAAAAAGCTACAGAGTCCCACCGAAGACCATAAACATTCCTGTTTTAGACCAGGATAATATGTAAGGGAAAAGTTCAAGGAATCACAATGAATTGTGTCCATATAGCTTCCAGCCTGATGATAAAGAAGGCAAAAGAGATGCCAGTGGTCACTTACAAAGACTTACATGATGCAGAAAAAACAGCTACACAGAGAATCATCTCTGCTTCTTCATCCCACTCAGAACTCTTCTGCTAAAAAAGATGAACTGAGGACTGTCTTTTAAATTTGCACACAGGCATTTTGACAAATTTGAAATCTTTCGGAAAAATTCTGGTTCTCTGAACTCTGAACAATAATTCAGCTCCTCGTTTGTGGTTTGAGCAAATCATCCCAAGAATACCAAAACAAAAGTTAAAGACAAAAGTGGCAGAAACATAATACAGGGCCGCTTCTCTGCATGCCACATAAGGAAGATGTGATACATCAATAGAGTGATGCACCAGGAGATATCAGCGGAGAACTGATATGAAACTGAATGTGGCGTGAAGTCAAGACAATGAGCCCAAACATGCAACCAAAATGACTCCATATTAGTTTCTAATAAAAGGTGGTGTCAGTCTCCTGATTTGAATCGCAGGAGTGACGCTTCTGTACTCAGTAAGGCCCGGAGAAAAATCAGGGCAGAGCGTACTGCATAACTATAGAGTGGGCAAACACACTCGAGTGAGCAAGTCAAACAGGCATTTCAATATAACAAGTTCATCTCATAATAGATAGAAGGAGCTACTCAGCATTTGATACAATCAAGTCTCATCAAGTCTTTCTAGAGGAGGCAAACCTGGAAGTGGCAGCACATCTTTTGTTATTGCTAGGGCCTTTAATGTCAAAGTAAAGAGAAGAGAAGAAGAGAAAGGGAGAGGCACTTATTAGCGCCACAAGCTCACTGCTTCCGACAGTTTTTTAGTCCAGCATCCTAATGTGAACTCCTGCCCTATCAGTGTTGCTGTGCTTCATTAAATGCGCCAATGTTGCCATTGCATTTTCAGCCTCACTGGGTAAGCTAGATTAAATTTTCAGGCTCCTAAGAGAGGTCACGGGGGTCTTGTCACTTTTGGGATTTCTAAACTCAGGGCAGTCATTAAAGTTTGAGCACAGAAGCAGCCGTCTCTCAAACTGCAGCGTTCGTGAGTTTGTTTTGGTTGTACTTCTCTAAAAGGTTTAAATGGGCCCAGAGGCACCTGGCTTTAATTGTCTATTGGCTGAATTTTAGTCGAGAGGTCATTCCAGTCCACCACATCTCTGCTGAAACATTTGGTTTGATTATTTTAACTATTTCTTGCTTGTTTCTTTGTTTTCTTTTTCTCTACCCGAATCAGAAAATAAACCTGAGGGAGGTCTGTGGCGGGGCTACAAGCCCTCTCACATTCCCCTTGGTAGGAGTGTTAGCATATTTATGCTACAGAGTAGCCGCTACATAAGGAGGAGTCATGCCTGTCTCCTCCTAGCTTCAGTGTTAACACTAATGGAATGAGCCTTTTTGAAGGCTGTGTTTTGACACTCATCTAGACTCCTTGTTAACTTTCCCCCAACAGAAGTAATGCTCATGGACATCGCTCTGCTGCGCACAAGCCGTGTTTGCACACATGAACCATGCCTGAACCGCTGTGGGGAGGAGAAGGGCCACCAGCATGAACTGAGCAACAAGGTGGCTAACAAATGTGTGATCTTCAACAAAAAAAACCATGCCTTCTGAATCTCACACATGCATCAAACAAAGGAAAAGGCAAAATTTTATTGCCGATCCTTTCAAAAGAGGGAGGGCCATCCAACCACTCGGGTGTTTTAGTTCACTTAAGCCTTGTGCTTTAAATTCAGTGGATATATCAACAAACGTCTAAACGTCTAAACGTCCTTTAAAGAGATGAGCTTCTGATTGTGCCATTTCACATGTGGAATAATTTGCATGCACAATAAGCACTTGCTGCTCTTTTCAAGGACGATGCCTCTTATTGACAGAACCGAAGCTGCATGTTACCCTCGACATTGACTGGCCAGCTGATGAAAAACAACAAACAACCACCAATCACATATGATAGTAAGTAGGTGAGCAATGGCACTACATTTTATATTCGTGAAAGAAAAGAACCACTTAGAAGCTGACAATCTTGACAAACAAATCCTGCCCAGCCATTTTCTCTTAGGGACCAATTCCAGGAGAATTTTTCTTAGGATGCTCTCTCTGAATTTCAGAGGTGTCTTTTCACTCCTCATTCCTTTATTAAAATCATCGGATTTCAAGGACTCTGTCTAAACTTTGCGGGGAAAAAAACCCATTGAATAAAAATAACACACGCATTAAAACTTCCGAAGTATGTTAGAAACTATGAGATAATTAAACGTCGCCAAGCGATGGAGAAAACTTGATAATCTGTGTCAACCTCAAAATTTCCTCTCGGATGGATTGGCGTGAGGAGGAAGCAATTGGAACTTGTATAATGATCACATTTCATTACCTCCTGTTATGCCATGGAGGATACCCAGTCAGAAAAGCAAACAAAATTGTTTTGATGTGTGTGAAGCTGTCAGGGGTGGGGCTGAGCACTGACTCTTGCTGCTAACAAGTTTATCAGCCAGTCACAAAACAAACTCGGCAGTTTTCCTCTGCACTCTAGCATCTACAAACCGCGGAGCTGGTCTATTCCAACGGCACCAGAGATACCATTCAAGACGCTTAGAGTTGAGTTCTATCGACTGGGGAGCAAAACTGAAACTGCCTGACACTTTCTGCTTATACTAGTGTGAGATTAGCTCCAGCAGCTGTGCCAGAGGAAGCGAAAGGGAGAGAGAAGACTGCAATGAGAGGATGAAAGGGTAGAAGAAAGAGAAAGATGGAGACAGGGACAAAAAATGAATAAAGGGAGAGAGAATAAGAGAGAGATAGAAAAGGGATAAAAAAGAAAGAGGTGTAGTTTTTAAAAAAAAAATAGAAAAATATAAGAGCAATGGAGAGAGCTAGAGAGAGACAGTCAGTGGTGGGAGAGGAAGAGAGAGCGAGTAAGGGAGAGAAAAAGACAGATGCAGAGACAAAGAGAGAAACAAAAAAATGTAAGAGGAGAAAGAGATAAAGTGACTGAGCAAGAGGAAGAGAGAAAAAGAAAAAGAAAGGGTCAGGGAACAACAGAGATAGACAGAGGTAAGAAGAGAGAGGTAGGGAAGAGAGAGAGAAACACCTTTTCCTCCCAAGTGGGAGGACAAATTCCCTACTACCTTGTGGACAGAGCAGCTGGAAGAATAAAATGCCAGTCAACACAAGTTAATCAGCCAGAATCAGCATCAGCAGGAATGTGTGCGCACGTGTGTGTATGTGTGCGCGCGTGTGTGTATGTGTGCGCGCGCGCATGTGTGTGTGTGTGTGTGTGTGTGTGTGTGTGTGTGTGTGTGATGCATGAGTTTTAAGTGGCTGGTAACCAGAGGAAAACAAAAACTAACAATGATTTTCTGAGTCATGACAGCTTACTTACCAAATGAGCCAATTTGTCACAACGGAGCAGAAAATCCTGACCAGATTAAAGTTCATTTTACTGAGCCTCTTCAATTCTGCTGTGTCTGTGTCATCCAGGAAGGTGTTTAGAAGTATAAACACATATTTCTAAAGCACAGCATCAGTTTCTTTTTTGAACAGAAGTAGCCAAGGACATTGCTCAGTCTCTTTCCAGAGAAAGTCTTCTGCTGCTATCGTATACCTGGCTAGATGAGAGAAGTGCGGTGGCGGCACCAGAGCCTGTAATGTGCTACAGTGTAAACAGCGTTAAGGGCTGGCAGAAAGATAATACGGAGTGACTGGGGCTGGACCTGAGGACCTCAACAGCAGAAACTGCTCAGGCATGGCTGATCATCTACTAATATACTGCTTTCCCTCCCTGGCCTGAACAGGTGTGCATCAATTTTTCAAGTCCTACTGACAAAAGCTTTCAGAATCCCTCCTCTAACTTGTAGCACTCATGAGGCATTTTTACAAAGATCTGCACTTACACTATGTTTTATTTAGAAATGATTTACCTGCCATTTCAGAAGCTAGTGGGTGGACAACCGCTAAAAATGTGTTTCTGTGTATGTGTGTGGGTTTATGTCTGAGTGGAGAGTCAGGGAGAGCATGTATCTGAGTGGTTGTGTGTGTGTGAGGGTTGTGTTTACAGTACATCTTGCTGCAGCAAATAAGCTCTCCTGGCTGAAGGTAGAAGTTAAAAAAAAAAAAAGCTGTATCATTAGCTGCAGCCTCCATTTGCCATAGCAAAAGTCAAAGTTTTGAAAGCAAGAGCAAATTTCTAAGTGACTGATACTTGACCTCTTGTCTGCTCACTATTCCCTGAAGAGCGCCACTTGGGGCTCTACAACAGTGCTTTGTGGGTAAACAATACATATCTTTTAGTCTCTGCTACAGACATCCTGAAGCAAACGTCTTTAAATTAATGGTTTGTCAAACACCCGAACATAGAGCTTTCCACTTTGCATGTTTAAATGTGTTACTTAAGAATGGAAGCTATAGGGCTAACCTATAACTATAACAAACCTATAACAAACACTAGAAGTCAACAGTCACCCAAATATTTTCTGTAGCTCATACTCAAAACTTCAAACTGTATCCAGCTCCTTAAGGTGGTGCTGAGGTGGTTTGGGTTTCAGTTTGACTTAATGCGAGTTATAAAAATGAACCAAAGTTCACTGTGTTGTCTAACACGGCAGGTAACTGTTTTAAACAGCAGGGTCTGTTTTCATAATTCATACTTAGGAGTATGAGTGCTAATCTAGAATCAGTTTTTGTGACTTTTACCATAATAAATACAGAGAAAACTGATCCAAGGTCAGTCCTCTTTATGACCGTCTTGTGACTTAAGTAAAGTACCACAGCAAAGCAGACAGTGTGAAATTCTTTCTCTGCATTTAACGCATTCACCAAGTGAAGCAGTGGGCAGCCAGTGACGCTGCGCCTGTGGAGCAGTGTGTGGGTACGGTACCTTACTAAAGGGAACCTCTGGGGTGCCACTGGCAGTCCTGGGATTCAAACCCACAATCTTTTGATTGGAGAGGCAGGGCCTACTCCCTAAGTTTTGTTTATTTTCATAGATCACAGTAAGTCATACAATGTCCTAAACCACAACAATAAATGCAGGGCAGAATGAGGCATTAGATAAATTGGTTAAATAGTAAATAAATCAATCATTAATTTGTCTTCAAAATACAATTCTTCTACCAAGAATGTAAAACTGGTAGATGCACATAAATATGGTTTAGTTAATAAGATTTTTGATTTTTAGAACAGTATTTAGAGCACTGAATATGTCACATTGTGTTCCTTTTCAGATTCGAAACTATTAAGGGCTGTATGTCTGAACATCACATACTCATTACTGATCAGCAATGTCTGCTTCATATTTCTGAGGACTCTAGAGAGTAGCTAATTAAAAAGACCACAGACACAAATAAGAACAGGTTGTATTAGGGATAAAAAAAAAAGAGAAAAAAAGCAACTGGGTGTTCAGAGAAAGCTCCATTCTTTCTCCATCTAACAGGTGAAAGCTGGTTGTTCCAAATGCAATGGCACTGACTCAGAATGCAATGGCCTACATTCAATGTGTGAAACTATTTAGCAAAGTGCCCTGGGCTTCAACTTGAGTAGTCTGCTCTTAACATCATTTAGCATCTATTAATGATATGGGTCATTGTAATTTTAGACTTATAACACTTTCCAAAAATGAGAAATGACTGGTACACTTATGTACCACTTGTACACACAAAATAAAAAGAGTTGCTTTTTACCTTTACTTGTTCAACTCGACAGTTCCACAGTTTGCATTAGTAATCTGACTGGTAAACTGGATTGCTGACTGCCAACTGTCTGTCTTCCATTTAGATAGAACAGAATTCTCAAAAGGGACTTCAGGTTTCAGGCAGCGTTAGCGGTGAGGCCTATAGAGAACCTAAGACCTAAATAATGGGTCATGGATTTCACAGCCAGAATACCAAGTAGAATAACAGAGATTCATTAATAAATCACAAGTCAAAAGTCTGGGAACACTTTCGAAGTTTCACAAGTAATATTTTCAATCTTGTCAAAAATCTTGTTGAAATAAATCAGCTGTTCATTAACAATTTATCTCTATTTGTCACGGCCTGGACTGGCGTAGCCGTGTAGCCGTGCCATGTTTAGTTTTTTTCTGTTTCTGTTCTCGATGCCTGTTTTCTGTTTGCCCTGTTTCCAGCGTTATGCTGAAGAACCTTGGTTATAGTTTTGCTCT
>JBBPDC010000109.1:6458639-6496952 GCA_037974485.1 Hemigrammopetersius urotaenia | reverse complement strand
TCATTCATTAATCGTAATCGAGTTAAAATGTTCAATTAATCGAGATTTTGATTTTAGGCCAAATCGCCCAGCCCTAGCAACTGTCCAAATGTTGATTCAGAGGATAAAGAAAAACATTGTACGGCCACTTAGACACAAGAAAATATGAAAGGGAAATATTTTGTTCTGATTTCAGACTGGTGGACAGCGTGGCACTGCTTGGTCATCTCAGCATTTTCCAGGAGGCGATGCTTCAGCCTGCTGTTAAAGGTCCCCATGGCAGCCACAGACGCTCATCACTTTCTCATGTCCTTTACGAGAACTCCGCTATTCCCCCCCCACACTAAACCAGCACAAGGGAAGTGACATAAGCTCAACAGAGATCAAAGGCTGGTGTGTGTTCTGCAGTGCAAGAGCTTAACTGCCTCTTTGTGACCAAAATCACAAAAAGCACACTGTGCTCAATGAGAAGGGGAAGAGTCAGGTCAGCTTTTCACACGCTAAATTGAGCCACCTGTTTATTCATCAGGAAACCGAGATTAGCGAGGCTTTGGTGAAGAGATGAAACTTTACCTGAAAAGTTGCCTCTTCTTTCATGTGCTGCACTGTTTTTGTCTTTTTTTCTGACTTACCCAGGACTGTAAGTACAGAGTCGCTTTAGTTCCTTCTTTTTCACTTAACAAATGTTTCAACCGAACAGGCCGAGACTCCAATCTGAACTAAGCAGAGTGGGTGGACATCTGTTCAGGTTCATTAACTAGAACAGAAAGAAATCCTGTGTTATTTTGTACAGGATAAACCTTTCATCATCACCATGGGAACGAGGTCTTAATAAATATGGGAGAAGAAACTGTGTTTCGGGGCATAGTTTCAATTACATTCATTTGCACACATGCATGATTATGCTCACATGCTTTAATCAGAAGTGCTTTAATTCAATTGGGTTGCAGCTATACATATATATAAGGACTCCTTGATATATATATATTGATATAAACAGTACAACATTAAAGGTCATCTGAATGTTGGACTATGTTACCAGTGAGCATTTTTGGTTTTGCTGAAAGCCTTTGTTGTCACAGTAACAGAAAGGAACCTCTCAGCTACTTGTTGCTACCGTCTCTTAAACAAACCCAAACAAACAGTCCGGGCCGATGCTGTCAGAGCTTGAGAGCCAACCCACAATGGCCATATCAGTACATTTCTTCACCGCAGTTTTACAGTGCTGAAAACATTATCATTTGATGTGGATGCTGACACCAAATGGGGAGTAAGGCCAAGCTAGAAAAGCCCTGAGGAGATCATGCTGGATTATAACAGTGCAATGATAAAGGGGTTCACCTGCTGTCCTGCTGCCTGACTGCCTTCCACAACAGCTTATTTCCATTCTGTGGGGCCCAGGAAGGCATGTGTGAGCAATCACTACCAGCCATGTGATGAGAGGAGAGTCAGAGCTAAAGCTAAAGTCTTGTCATGGATGCCTCCTACCCTGGCCAGTGTGAGAACGACAACCTTTGACCTTACTGGTGTCCAACACTCTCCACTCCCGTCAGGGAGGTCTCTGAAAACATTTGAAATGATCGATGGCGACAGCTGCAGGCTGACTCCAGCAGGCTCAAATTAAGATTCTTCAAGAACACCCACGGGTGCCTTCCAAGAACTTTACAGCAAAAGCAGGAAAGAGAAAGGGTAGCAAGGCGTCATTTTTTTTTCTTGTCCGCATTTCTGCTCTGACAGCACTGAGCGTGGGGGGGTTTCGCTAGAACAGCGCAAATTTACTTAGACCTACTTCTTTCATATATTCATTTCTCTGTAAAGCTGAACGGGTTTTTTTTGGCTTTCTTCGAGAACGGAATAAGTGCCCCTTGCTGTATAATTCATGCTACTCTTGTCTAGCCTAGGTACACCGTTTCTTCTTTTCCACACGCACTGCATTCCTCATTTATTGCGAACCCTGTTGTTCATTTCTAGCTCAATATATGATTGTTAAGAGTATCTTTGTTTGATCAAGCCATAGGATTTCTCTGCCATGTTCTTATCTGCTCCAATGATACTGAATGCAAGATGTCCCAATTATTCCAAGCTTTCAAAGGACAAAACGGTCCTGTTCCTGACTATACAAGGCAGCAAAACTCTGAACTGGGAAACAGCAACCAAAGGCTCAGGGTGTCCCATCCCGAATCAGGCCCTCACACAGGAGGCCCTGACACCCCTCCCAAACAACAAAAGGAACCAATCAGTGTGGGACATGGGTGCCCTAGAAGACAATGGGGCCTCTGGGGCACTCTACCAGCAAGCCCTGTCCCTAATTTGCATAATATTAATCCTCTACTTTATATCAGGCACACATAGAGTTTGATATAAAATAAATATTAATGTAAACAGCCATAATCTCCCTCTTAAAGTCCCTTATCCTTTGATAAGCGGCGTAGACGTCTGGAAGCAGCTTTGCTTGTTATGTTTCTTTCACCTAGCAGAAGTCAGCTGCAGCTGTCTGACCCCATTAGATAATGATTTTGTTAGTATAATAATAATAATAATAAATACTAAACAACAACAACAATAATAATAATAATAATAATAATAATAATAATAATAATAATAATAATTTGAAATGTTTACAAATATTGGTAAAACAATACATTTAGTTTTTAATTATAAAATATCATCCCCTCTTTTTACTAAAATATAAGGATTAAGCAAGTAATCTTACTGGCATTTATGGCTGTAACTGAAAAAGAGTTATTGTTGAAGTTATGCAGTGAAGCTCTCAGAGTATGCATTAAAAATGCATAACACGTGTGCACATGTTAACCCCCCTGGCTAATTCACAAGGTGCTTGTCTAAATCCAGCACTGTGACCCAGATCAGATCACAATAAATCTTTGATGGCATTTACATAAACTACATCAATACAAATGCAGCGATAACATAATTACATGACAGTTGGAGAAGTTCATCTCTTTCAGCCAGCACATGTCTCCTATGGTCCTGCCCAACATATCTTTACAGCTAAGAGTAGAACACTTGCAGGGAAAGGTTATTAACTGGCTCAAGTGGACATCCAACCACTGGCCTTTTGCTTAAAGGTGTTTAAGCTGGTAAAGTGAATATAAGGGTTTTAATAAGCTACATTCATTAAGGCATACCTAACACACTTTTGAGGAAATCTCATTTCTTTCACTGTTTTGCAGACATTTGACCTGGAAAGAGACACGCTAGTCAGCCAAAACATATTACCCAAAATCACTCTGATAATTCCCATGCTGCTTTGTTTACCATACCAAAGCAATTTACTCATCAATGAAGTTCCGAAGCCCAACATTTCGTCATTTAATCCTCTTACCATCGAAACAGACAGGGGAGTTAAGAGAGATAAAACACTGGTGATGTGTCTGGATTACATTTCTCAAAATGAGGTTTTGGATTACAAGTGTGCTGCAATCTCCTAACTAAAAGCCCATGAGAGCTCTAAGCTAAGCCCCCAACATTTAACTTTATAGAAAGCAAACAAAACCACAAGAGCAGAATTGAAATTCCATGAACAATTTTTTATATTGATTTGCATAGGCCGGGAAAGAAGAAAACGGCTGTATTTAACAAAACAAAAATTAACAGGTTTTATTTGCATATTATGTCCCTGCCAATGTACACTGTGCCTGCATGCTGCCAATGGTGCACTAAATTGGTAAATACTGTACATATGACAGTAAAAGGAGAGCACTGCTCTTATAATTATGCTCACTGATGTGTGTGCTGTAAGAAGAGCTGGCGGTTTTCTTTGCCTTATTAATGCTTTATTCAGTTTTTAATTTGTCAACAGCATAGAATAAAAGCACCCCCATCATTAAAGAAGGAGAGTAGAAGAATTATAGTCATCGCCAGGGCTGAGGGTGACTTCTTTTATGACTGAACATCAAAACGAGGAGAAAGTGTTTACAACCGCATGGCCCGAGACCAAAAGCTGATGAAAAAATGTTTCTTTTTCATTCAGCACTGCAGCCTAGAAATCATTCAGCAGTGATCTGTAAAGCTGTGAGGAGCCGTGGTGATGACAGCTTCATGTCTTGAATGTTGAGGCCTAGAGGCAGTGCTCTTTATTTAGTCCTCTCACTAATGCACTTTCACTTTATTGAATTAGTGTATTTCTGACACGCACAAATACATCCAAAGTCATCTGCGTTAGGCCCATACAGTGCAATAAGGCGTTGTACGTGCCAGAATAATCACATCATTTGTAATGTAATCACGTAATGAAGAGGGGAGCTATAGTTCAGGGCATGTTGTTGGAAATGTCACACTCTCCAGGGGCGGCTGGAACGTGGTGTGTGAGGCCAATGGATATTCCTTGGTAACAAGTGTCCTGCTGTTCTCCCTTTTTAGAAGCCTCAACTTCAGCAGCCATCTGACATGCGCTGTAATGACAGCACTGTGCTCTACCGTATACCTGCAAAAGAGTAAGCAGCACCCAGGAGTCCTTGAGGCTTACACACTACGCTAGTGAAAGTAAAGGCAATGTTTAACAGTGGACGATCCTTTAAGGGAGCAGTCCCTTGTTTTGCGCCACGGACCAGTTTAATGTAAAATAATATTTTCACGGACCGTTATAGATACAACTATAAACAAATTTCGAAGAAGCTCCCCAAAGTTTTTTTACTCATGCTACCTTGCGGGCTACATTTTTTATGTACTGTCTCATGTGGCTGAGACGAGTGGGGTTTTTTTGTTTGTTTTTTTTAAAAATAAAAGATCTTTCAGACTCTGATAATCAATAGAATACTTTATTATACCTTTCTGTGTGGCTCACAGGCCGTTACTGGTCTGCGGCCCTGTGCTTAGGAACCTCTGCTTTAGGGGGCAAACAAAGTGTGTGAGGAACCTTTTTAAAGCGTAAAGAACCTTCACATAACTTAAATGTTCTATACCTATTAAAGGCTTACCTTATAACTGCGCTTAAAAGCCAAGAACCATGTAGGATTTGTTGTTGTGCAAATCTATGTATAAATCTGCTGGTTCCTATAGTAGTGTTCATACATCCGTCTGTATTTTAGTAGGGTTATACATTAATATATATAAGTTCATTTTAAATGATTAAAATGCAGATTAGTGTTATAAAGCAGCAAAATCTACACATCTGTCCACTACAATGATTTTGAAGCAATTGTTCTGACATCCTAAAGCTCCGAAACACCACAGGTGAGAGGAGCATGGTAAAAGAAAAGTGAAGAAAAGAAAAAAAAACAGCTCAAAAGGCCTGTGTTCACTCTCAGTCCCATGAGAAAGACGCGTTTGAAGCATCCTCCCTCAGCTAAAAGCCAAGAAAACAAGCACCTGCCCCTGTTCGATTTCATAACTGTTTCCGCGGTTATTTAACCACCATAGTCTTTCATCTAAGGCAGAAATCAGATGGGGGAGACATGTTTCCAACCATGAAATTCACAGTGTCAGGTGCTGCTAAAAACAGAGGTTTAAGCAGAGGCCCTGCCCAGATGTTATTTTTCTTGCAGCTTAACAGAACTGCATTCCAACCCCCAATTGGCCAAACACGTTTGAACACATGGAGTGGTGGACTGCATGCGCAGCTGGCAAACCTTAGAAAATATGTGTGTGTGTGTGTGTGTGTGTGTGTAACAGTCACTTCATAAAATGCAGTGAAACACAGCCTTTCAACTGCGTTGTCTGCATGCACATCTTCACCAGTAATCTTTTTTTCTTATCTGGAATGTTTTTTTCTTATTGTAATGTTATGGTGTAAAAAAACACCCAAATAAGTAAACATGAAGGATTTCTTTCAGCAACATTTATCAAGCACAAACTAATTTCAGGCACATTGCTGAAGAAATGCGCCAATAAAAAGCAGCACTATCTGGTGAGCAAAGCATCTTTTCATGCGTTTCATTCTTTTTTTTTTCCTTTTTTTTGCATTTGTTTTCTTGTTCAACTGAGTGTACCAGTTCCTGTTCCTGACCAAAATCACAATACGTTAAGTACCAGACATGCAGGTGTGAAACTGCTGCCACTGACCTAACTGGCAGCAAAACACTACAATAAACACCTTGATTCATATAATCCACAGATAAATATGACAAAGAAACGAGCTCTTTTTCTAAAACGATCTTTAGTAATACAAAAACAAGAATAAAGAAAATGCAATTATCCGATATTTTGACCACAATAGCCTCTCTATACAGCTAGATGCAAAATAAATAGAAAACTACAAACATATAATAATAATAATATTAATAATAATAATAATAATAAGTTTTGTTTTTGTTTAACAACATACCTGCATGAGGCACACTATAAATAAGGAAAGGCAATTATAGTTTTCCTTTTTTGCCACATATCCTCAATGAGAAGAGCTCAGCGTGAACATAACTGTTGAAAACTTCATTAACCATGTACAAAAACAGCCCCCGAACCCACCCCCCTTTACATTCAACCAGACATCTTTGAATTGCTCCCTATTACTGTTTGCTTTATCTCCTATTATATTCTCTACTTAATATAAAGTACCCTTGGTCAGATAATTGACACATTCACTTATCTTCGCTAATACAGAGTCAATTAGCTTGCAGCGGAGCTGCGCTTATCCGCTGTAAAGTAGGCCTAATGAACTCCACTCAACTCAAGGCCATGACTCCCCAAACATTGTGCAAATTTCTTCAGATATTCACCTCTCCACACAAAGGCCAGTAGGCAGAAGCCTGTTAGTGAAAGCATCTTTTATTTCCTTTATCTCTTTGGTGACCTTCATTTTCAAAATCCAAGACAGCGGGGCAGAAAAGGTCCAAAGGTTAGCCTGACTTTAAACATGTAGAAAACTGCGTTGCCAGAGCTAGAGAATGACGGATCCCAAGACAGCATTGTATGGTACTCTGCTGTAAAACAACTGGAGCATTAGCTTCATAGCATGTATAGATTTGCTGTGAATAGAAGGGCCCTCTCAAGTACCTCTGTAAATTACACGAGCACAATGATAGCTGAAGTGCAGCCTTTACCATTCTGCATTAACAATGGCCCTCTGACTTTCCTCATAGGAAAGTTCCGACAGCAGGAGCTACTTTAAATTGAAAACACACTCCTCTTTTACTTCAAAAAGAAATAAATAACCCCAGTCAGTACAAAATCTTATTGCTACAGAAAAGTAATTTCAAGGATTCAATTCAAGGATCCAAAGATTTATCATGATGTGTACATAGTACAATGGAATTCCTACATGAATGTCCTCTTAGCAGACAAGTCAAATACAAACAGTGCAACATAAAGAACTACAAAAATTCTAAACATTCTATCTATTCTATTGTTTTATAAGTTGTTTGAATGGGAGAAAGACAAAATGTCATTTTAACATTTACTTTTAATATAAGTCTTTATAAAAGGGTACATTAATTGGGACACAAAGATATAGGATGAAGATGCAGAAACATCAAAGCTCACATCAGTGGTGGCTTAACCTGTTCCTGGAGCTGCACAACTGAGCTCAACTCGAACAAACAATTAGGTGGACTAATGAATTGAATGAGACCTATTTGAGTTCACTTGAGATCAGACCTATTTGAGTTCAAACAAATGTTTAATTATGGAAATGTAACAGAGCATGTGAACTGGCGGTAGATGAGTCACACCAATAAGAGTCATCATGTAAATAACTGGCTGTCTGACATCCAGCGCTCAAATAAAAAATAAAAATAAAAAGTTAACATGTATGTTCCAATGTAACAATTGGGTTTTTATTTGATAGTCTGTGCAGCAAAAAAAATCTATTCAGGGGTAAAAGGTACATTTTTTATTTGATCTTATTAATAAATCAATTATTCAACAATTATTTTACATAAAAACAGTAACATCACATTGAAAGGCCACATTTTCTCGAATGTACTGATTATTTGTCATTTTATTCATACTAATCACTGACTATCAAAATAATTGTTTGTAAAAGCCTTACAAACATGAATTCAGTGCATTTTACACATTAAACGTTATACACTATAAACCAGTTCCCTCTCTGTCTGCTATTTCCCAAGGAGATTATTCTGAAAGCTTTCTTACCTAAGGCCCCGCAGGCAATGGCTATTAGAAGTAAAACACTTGATGCAGAATCTCTAAAACAGAATTATTTGTGACATCCAGTAAGCCTGCTGTTCTGCTCTGCCTCAGTTTGCCAACTTATTTACACTTGTTCACAGACTTGTATCAGCCCTTTGAAATGGTTTCAGACGAAACCATTTACAGATCTTTCCTGTCATAAATGTAATATTGGAACACTTGCTATGACTTTACAGGTTTGGGAAAGTCCCTTAAATCAATAGCCTCAGGTTAAATATTACAGTTATCATGTGCAATACATAGATGTTCGCCTCACATTTCCCCCACCCTCTTCTCTTCTCTTCTCACAAATCAGAATCTCTTCCCCTGTCATCTGCAGAAAGAAAAAGGTTCTTCTAACTGAAGGGAGGTTCTGTACACTCCGTTTATACTTCAGTTTCTATTCACTTTAAAGATGTACTGTATCAAGAGTGGGTATAATCGAACTGTTCTTAAAGATGACTCATGTTCGGGAAGATTTCTCAAAGAGCTTTTACATCGGTACAGATCTGAAATTTTAAATCAGGGGTTTACGATGCATATTTGTAGGCCAAAAAATATATAAATATAAAAATATATATACTGTAAATATTTAAAAATAATACAATACATTTTACACAGTTTAGGCAAGTTTCACACCAAAAATAGTAATCACACACCAAATCACACAGAAAAGATGGTAGTTATTTTTGTCTGCCAGGTCTCATAAATTTAATTCAAGTGTGAATGTGAAAGCTTGCCATCGACAGCACCGCCCCATTAGAGAAGTGAAAAAGAGATGTTATGCAACACAACCATTCGACAATCTATCTGATAACAGGGCTGTTCCGGGTGTCTTTTATTTTTATTTTTTTCAATATAGATGCATCCTTACATTTGCAGAAGTGTGAACCACAAAGCCCAGGGGAACCTTTTTAGCACATCACAGCGCAGCGCAGAAGCACTTCCTGGACTATCACGTAACTGGAACACTTAAGCCATATTTTGAGTAAAAAGGAACACTTCCAGGAACCCTTGCATACCGAGAACGCTTTCAGTAAAAACTGAAGCAAGATTGGTTAAACTTAAAACTTGTGGGCAAAAGCAAAGCACATGGCATGAGTTTCAATTTTACTGTACTTGGTGATGGCATCTGCTACTGCAAAGTTAACGCAGTGATTCTAATTCAAAGGACAACTTTTTGACTGGCTCAGTCATGGAAGGTGAAATTTCACCATAATTAAACACATTAAAGAAACCAACAGGATGCTGTCGATACATGCGAGTAAAGCATGCGAGTAAAGGTGTGTATTCAGAAGTATGACGTGCTACATAACAATAGCTGGATCGTAGGAGACACAACCTGAGAACTTTTTTCTGGCACAGCATCTGTGACCAGCAGAGATGATACACACAAATGATACACACTCGCACACAAAACATAATTGCATGTACTGTTATGACAGCAGTGACAGCTTTAGCCTTTTTTGATAAGCAAGACATCTGCACAACACACAGTATCATGCAATTTCAATTAAACATAACCGCATAATAAATATCAAGAAAATATACTTGAATACTCTGTTGTTATTCATTTTATTAAGTATTAAGACTGATTGCCTGTGTGTTTGCCATTTTATTTGAACACATAAGCCTATAATTATGCTACTAAAGCTATAATATTCCACATTCAACTACATAACTAGTGCAGTTTTACAATTACATTCTATAAGCAATCAGTGCTTGGATAACATGACAATGAATGACATTATTATACTGTAAAGTATCCTTATAGGCATCAAAGAATTTATAACTTAAAAAACTTGATAGTCTGATCTGTTAATGCGTCTGTTTTTAGTCCAAAGTAAGTCTGAGATGTGTGAGACGTGTACCAGGTCATATCCACACCTAATAAATCTGTCCACATGAGATTTACAAAGCCAACAAAATATGACAAATTCAATGTCAATCTAAGTCAATGTGGGGGAAATTAAATCAGTTCTTAATGAAATCTTATGTGAGCTAAGCATAACGATTCAAAAGACGGAGATTACATTCTTGAGTCATGCAGTAACCATTAAGCTGCATTCTGCAAGATACTAAATTAAGCGAATTTGATTTATTGTAGATAGATATGTACCACAGACGTTATTACATAAGTCTGTGCGGAAATTTCAAACTACAGTGAAATCTGACGTCTACAGAAAGACAAAAGAACACTTGTCCCTTGTAAGTGTTTACACTGATGATGAATGTTATCTTAAAATAACTATGTGAACATGTGCATGACTCGTAATGGCCTTGAAAATGTAAAAACTAGTGTCACTGACTTCAGGGTAGACCTGAATGTTATATGGTACACGGTCAGGGATACAATACTTTTTCATACAAACAATGTGAAGGTCCAACTGTACCCTAAATAAGTTTTATTTATTTATAACAAACATTTTAAGAAAAAACACAGTAAAAGTCTGGAGTCAGGACTAGGTCTGAACAACCCCAAGACTGGGGCAGCTGCTGGCCTGGTGGTAACAGAGTTGCCCCGGTGTCAGAAGGCCGTTGGTTAGAATCCCAGGACTGCTGGTGGCATCACTGAGGTTCCCTTGAGCACAGTACCATCCCAACACACTGCTCCCAAAGTGCTGCATTGGTGGCTTGCCCACTGCTTCACTTGAGGAATGGGTTAAATGCAGAGTTCACACTACAGGGTGGTAGGAGCCTAGTGGGTAAAACACTTGCCTGTGAAAGCAATGACCACAAAGCTACAGGTTTAAATTCTCACTTTCTCCCCTTGTGTTCTTGAGCAAGACACTTAACCCTCAGTTGCTCCAGGGGGACTGTCCCTGCAACTAATGACTGTAAGTGGACAAGGTCGCCCGCAAAATGCCACTTTACTTGTTCACACTGTGTTCTGTGGTGTGTTCACATGTGACTGTAAGGGGCCACTTTATTACTACTATTGAGTCATCATTACTTAAAAATTACAATTATGTTACCAACAGTAACGCCAACAGTACATTTGACTGCATTAGTGTCAACACCCAGCAGAGGGAGAAGGCCATGTGAGCTTACTCAAATTCACAAGTAAGGCAAACCAATCACTACCTACATCAGAGGACACGAACCCTGCAAGTCCCACGTCTAATCCAAAATCAAACACGTTTATTTAGTTATTTAACTACTTTTGAAAGAAATAATTAGATCAATCAAGTAGAGTCGATTAGGGCTGGAGTAATGTAAATACAAGTGTTGATGGCCAATGATCTATACACCAAAGAGCCACAATACTGAAGACCACTGACAAGTGAAGTGAGTAACACGGATTATCTCATTACAATTATATTATGCAGCAAGTGAACCATCAGCTCTTGAAGCTGATGTCTTGAAAGAGGAAAAACGGGCTAGTGTACGGGCCTGAGAGACTTGGACAAAGACCAACTTTTGATGGCTGTTCAATGAGGTCTGAGCATGTTCAAAACACCAGGTCTTGTGAGATGTTTCCTGAATGCAGTGCTTTGTACCTACCAATAGCAAGGAAGGACAAGGGCTTGTGAAGTCTATGCCCCAATGGGACAGAGCTGTTATTCACTATTAGAATGGAGGTTGTAATGTTATAGCTGATCACTGCATGCTACTACAGCTCAGAGGATACATATATGACCCATTACTTAAAGAGACACTATGGAACAAAGTAATATTGAAGATATCCAAAAAGACAATAGAAAAAAAGTGTTTTTCTTTATGTGCCAAAAGAAGGCAAATACACTTTTATTGCACTTTTTAAGTATAACCGAGCAGGCATGTTTCAGCACTCACACTGACTAAAAAAAAAAAAAAGAAAAGAAAAGAAAAAAATATCACAGCTTGGTAAGTTCTCAACAGGTTTACAAGTTTGTTTCCCTTGAGGGTTTGAAAAAGGCATCCTATTTCTGTCTGTTTGGGTTACCGTTTCTCAACACACTTATATGACCAGTCATTGCTCAGAAGGTGCAAAGCACACCTTAACACACCTAACCTTGCTTAAAAGCACGCATACGTTACCTATAGTGTCTATTACCGTCAACACTGCCTAGAAGATATAAAACCTAAATGTGAAATCTAGCTTAAAATGACACAACTGCACCATGCAGTGCTATAACGCTATCATGGTTTTACTACAAAGTTACAAAGGTTCTTGCCTGCAATGCAACAGAAAAAAAACGCACAGATATTACAGGCTATTATTATTATTAGCTAAGCCACAAGAAATGACATGGAGCCATTTCATCTCTGTGGAGGACCCTGACCTACATTCATATGAACTGAAACATACAACAGAACCTCAACACAGTGATTGCTTAGTAATTATATTTGATCATATTTCGTCATATTTTGATCATATTTACATGCAAAACTATATCAAGGAAGTCTACCTCGTCTGTGTCAAGGAGCTGGATGTGACTCGTGTGAAACATTTCAGCCTAACAAACCCAGCTCTGATCATTGTCAAAGAGATGTCAAATGTCGAGATGCAACTCTTTTAAACTGCATCTAGATGCACAATATCCACTTAAACAACCAATTACTACTGAATTTGCTTTTCCACTGTAATTCTAGCCTTTTTTTTTCTGCCTAATATGTTTGAAGTACGTGTGATGTAATAAGGTGAGTTATCTCTCCCCTGCTGTGCAGCAGCTGGCTGTGATAGTTCCCCTATCTCCATACTGGATTTGACTTAAACCTACCCTTCTCTCTTTACATCTCTAACAAAGACTCCGTCTCCTTCTCTCTCGGTGCTTCCACAATCAAAGAGTCGCAGGGCTACAGGCAGTGGGAGAGAAGAAAAGGGAAAGAAGAAAAAGAAACCCCTCCGAACCTTTCAATCCATCTTACAACACTATGAAATGTACCAAAATAGAATGGCTTAATTAATACAATTTTTATCGCGAAGATAAAGTTTAAGTCATATTTCTAATCAGTGAGCTTTTTAGGGTCCAGAAAGACTGCACTGTAACCATGGAAACATGGATACATCTGACAGAGCTGCTATCAACTAATTAGCGAGAGAAAGGAGCGCTGTTAATGTGAAAACAAATTCTCAATAATAGTCTTTAAAATAGAAATTAACAAATGACCGGAGTGCAAGGCAGTACCTAAAGCTTTTGGACAAGTGCTGACAGAATTTGAAGTTCACTGTTTGCAAAGACTTGGAAAGTATTTATACTGGAGGTGTGGACACAGCTAGCAGCCTCTTTTCCAGTTACTTGTTTTTTCTTTCCTCAGTTACTGCCTTCGTCCAACATTTTATAAATATCACATTTCATTACGAACAACAAAATCAGCAACTATACTATACATGTAAGCAGGGTCTTAACTACTCCATTTTTAGTCTGATTTTAGCCCTGCTTTGCCTCTCCGACAAATTTGCCCCCCCAAGTCGGAAATAGGTGACACTGATGATCTGGCAGGGTGGGAAGGGAGACATTTCACAGCTTTTAAAATGTTATATATGTTTGGCAGAAATGTTCAGTTTGAGATGCGGTTTGACTGAATGGGTGATTCAGGTAACAGCCAGTAAGGGTGTAAAGAGAAAGAAGAAAAGGTAAAGAGACGCTAATGCCTCCTACAGTCCAGCAGACAGCAGGGCCAGAGCAGCTGCTCACTGAATACATGAAAACAAGAACCTTTATAATGGTGATAATGTTGGAGCAGCTGGTGGCCTAGTGGTTAGAAAGTTGCCCTGCAATAAGAAGGTTGTGTGTTCACCTTGAGTGCTGCAGTCTGTTCACATATGACAAATGGGCACTTTACACTAATGTATGGACTTTCAGGTCAACTTTGGAGTTTCAGGTCAATTGCCAGTCTTTAAAATATTTCTTCAGTCCTCACTGTGAGAACTATGTTCTTCCAAAGTCTACAGTTTCCAAGTTTTCCAATCCACTACACACACAGAGAAAGTTGTGAAATATCACAGACCAGAAGTCTCACTTACATGTACATGATCAAGTCTATGTAAATAAAAATCAAAAAAACAGGAAGAAGTACTGTAATTGCAACACCAAATTAACTACAGGGTCAAAAAGAAACTGAAAACGGAATCTACTATGAGGCGACAAAATGTGCATAAGTCATAAATTTCCAGAGTATTGCACATACAAGAAGGAAGTCACTTCATCATCATCTCGAAGCCGACCCAGAATTTACAATCAACTGAAATGATTTAATTACGTTTAATTGTCAGGCAAAATAAAGGTTTTTGTTTTAAATGTTAAAAATATGGAGGAAACCTAAAAGAGAAACACGGTGGTGGCCATTCATGCTTCTCAGCGGAAAAGACAAGTTCATGGAAAAATACAAATTAGTCTACTAATAAAACAGCAGTACATAGATCCAAAGCTAACGATAAAATCTACTCTGATGCTGCTGTGAAAAAGAAAAGTGTTGGAAGTGTGGCATAATCAAACCCTGATGTGAGTCCTAGCGGGGATCTGTGATACATGTTGAAATTGGGCCAATTAAAAAAATGTTTACTCTTTCAGCAGACACTCTTATCCAAGAAAACAGTGAAATCAAATGCACCTGGAGATCCTACAATATTTAATAACCCAAACTACAGATAAACATTAGAAAGTAGATACATTTTTACAAAATCTAAGAGTAAAGTAGAAGAGAATTCTCCAGATTCATCAAGCAAAAGTGGAAGACAAAATGTTGTGTACCTGATAAAAGCACATGAATTCAGCAAAATCTGTATTCGTCAGCCTCAATGCATATCCATTCCTTCTATTACTATTTAAGCATTAATGAAATCTGTGAGCATAAGAAACATGATAAATATAATCACATGATGTCAAATCTAATCAAATCTAATGCTCCTTGTGAATAATGATACATGGCCGTTTATTTGGTTGCTAACAATATTGTATAACATTTATGCAATACTCTTATGTGGGTCTTATCAGAGTTCATAATTCTAGTGTACTGTACAGCACATGTGCACTTCATAGCATGCAAACAGACTTTATCGAGAGGGCACAGATGTTGCATGTAAACAGTCTTATCTGTTGAAGGCTTTGTCCCAACGCTGGAGAAAATATTCTAAATATTTACCCTGTAGATCTCTATAGGCCACTGGATGATAGACAAGATTAATAAATATGGAAGAGGATCAGACTGACTTGCTTCTGAACGCAATTCTTCAAATCTCTCTTCTCATTGGTTGTTGTGAACTAAATACAGTCCAAATGAAGAGTCCTATTTTATTGTTTTCCATAATGCATTTATAAATATTTTTAGCTGAGTATCAGTGGAAATTCTCTTACTGTTCATCAGCATCGGAGAAGGAGAGGTGGGGACATGGTACCACAGGGGGTCGGGGAAATCACAAGGGGAAGGAGTTAGCAGAAAATAATGGTACATTCTTGATATCAGTCTGACCCATCAGTCACTGCAGGCTGACACTGAAGCTGTGCTGCTCTAATGGAATGTGCTCTTTCAAACTCCCTGAGAATCCACATCACATGACCCTGTGGCTTGGTCATTTGTCAGCAAACACAACCCTGCAGGCTGCCTATAAATGCCTTTGGCCAACCTCGACTGCAGCCTTTCATGAAAAGCATCCTCCGAAAGCCTGATTATCCATTTACTAATTAAAGAAACAAGTTTCAATAAAGTTATGGGACACAGTGAGCCACTGATGTTGATGGAGTAATTCAAGCTTCTTGCAAGCAAATAATTGATTCTGGTTTCCTCTTTAACTTTGTACAATGCACAAATGTTAATGAAATGAGAGCCAGCAAGTTCTTAAACCATTAAACGATGACCAGAAGATAAACGCAAAATGTTGCATCAAAATATAAATATATAACATTATTCATTCATTTATTACATAATTTAGTCCAATAGCAATAAATACCATATTGCCAACCCTTTTGTAATACAAATATATGTCCCTTATAAATCACAGTTTCTCAGGTGTTTCACACTCTTGGTGAAAGACATCTTTCTAAATATGTCATGCAAAAACACACTATGAACCACACCATGTTCTGCTATATCATATATTTAGATATAACATGTCCACCTTCCCGCATTACATCTTTATATGGTCTCACCTGCACCCTCGTGTCCACCTTCCCCAGGCTGTTTGTACGGATTGTACTTGGGTTTTGGAGCCACCACTGGAGCAAACTTTTTAGGGGCTTGCTGCTGGGAGACGGAGATGCTGGTGGTCCCCATCGGCAAACTAGTCTCCATTCTTGCGGTCACATGACCTTGCTGGTCTCCATCATTCTGGCTGCTCCACATGATTCTGCAACAGAAAAAGTGGTAAGAAACAAGACTTTTGTATTATTATTATTATTTAATTATTTAACAAGAAACAAACATTGGAATTAGGTTAGATATCACAAAGCTCAAATACTTCACTGGATACCCTATTATTCAGTTAAGATAAGCAGGGCTAACCCAGTGACAAGGGCTACTTTATTCATCGTGAACGAGATTGAATTTCCATGGTTTCGAAAATCTAATTTTGTTGGGCCACTTCAGAAACTTCAGATTACACAACAAACTGACACTTATTTTAAGTTAATGTCTCTCTCTCTCACACTCTCTCTCTCTCTCTCTCTCTCTCTCTCACTATCCGGCTGATCAGTGTTACCTTCAGCCAGTTCAGGGGTGAAGGTTCTTAGAGATAAAGTGTCTCAGCACTGCACTGACTTCGCAACAATAGATTGTGTTAATCTTTCCTCGAATCCCCCTGGCAGTGCCAAGGCCCCAGATAAGAAAGTGTTTGTGAACCTGTAATTTGATATCTGATCCCATGCTGGAATGAGTGCTGTGATTTGAGCTGTGGACATCGCAGTAAGCCTGGCTGAACATTAGGGGGTTGGTGCTGGCACCAGCAGCCGAGGGCACGGTCACTTGCTACCGTCTCCTGAAATGTCACCCATCCGGAATTAGCAACAAATGTCAGCCCACTGCAATGCATATCTTACAAGTTACTAAAAACACTAATGCATCAACAGCTAGGAGTGAATGTGATGAGGGCTTGAGAGAGAATGCTCTGTGCTGGCCAACCTTCTGTGCATCACAAGTGTAACGAAGATTAATAGTCATGCTATTGCCACGAAGACTGCCATAGACATGGCGATGCAGCTCAGCTTTCATAAAGGATAACTCTCTATAATGAGAGAAACAAAGACTGCAGAACAAAGATCCTCCCTCTGAGGGGTTGAGACACACAGTGCTGCTAGTTTTCTTTGCTGCACTTGGACAGGACAGAAGTGTTTGGGCAAAGGTGCAGAATTACTAATCTTGTGCTAGCAGGGTGATCAGATATCTCTGGCAGGTCCAAAACATGTGTATGTGCATTTGAAGAGACTCTATGTGCTGCCAGCAGAGTGCTACGTAACAAGATAATGAGGAGCACATGTGTGGCTAAGTTAATAGTGGCTTGTATTTAAAGAGTACAGGGCAATAGTAGGTCAGTTACTACCAAGCCTTGCACATCTTAACCAAAGCCTCATGATCCTCGATGCCGGATTTCCTTTAAACAAATTCTCAGGAGACAACGCAGTGTACCAAACGAAACACATCTGATATAATTATGTTGTTAAGAGGGACATAAATCTCTGCAAGTGACGTCCTAAGTGCCAAGATACAGCCATCAATTAAGGAATGAAGCTAGTCTGTTCAGATTGGATGCTAGCTGTTGATACTAGCCCACAATCAGGCCCCTGCATGAACCTCACAGATACGGTGCTGATGGTGCGGTTACACAAGGCGGCTTAGTGTCATTTTGTGTTCTGGAACTGATAGGCCCCTGAATTACACAGTGAGAACCAAACTGATCAACATGTATCTGTGACCTCACAATGATTCAGTTGAATTAGAATTAACCGCATCACGAAAAAAAAAAGATTAACTATTTAATAACTTCTGCAATTCAATTATTTCAGCGCAATTCATAATGAATTTGGATTCACCTGTTGACCTTAGGGATGGGCAGTTTGACAAAATATACTATCACAGTTCTTCAAGAAGTGATCAGGGTACACGTCAAAATATTTACTTTACAACATCCGATTAGTTGGACAAAAACAGCCAGCAGAGTGGCATGTTCAAATGCAGCCACAAACAATGAACACAAATTATTTTAAATCAGTGTTAACTTACTAATGATACAATTACTAATTATTTAAAGGCAGTTGGTCAGTGTTCTTTGAATATTGATAATATTACAATATGCTTGCCCAGCTCTAGTTTATCTGATGATTTACATTTCGAATGACTCCCGTAATATTTATTATAACCTTTTAACATAATATACACCCTATGGCCAAAAGCATCACCCCTTGCAATTCATGAATTTATCTACTTTAATCTTTAGGACAACCGTATTCATCAATCAAGAAAATTACAAGGGGTTTCAAAATTTCTGGTATCTTTGGTAAAGAGGAGTAAATAAAAAAAAGTCGATAAAAATGTATTTGTGATTAATTAGCCCAAATGCAAACTTTTATATGAAGTAAACTTACTCTAGAGATAAACAGCCGTAATTGTCATTTTTATCAATACTTTTTGAGATTATAGAGATGAACGGTACAATAAGATTAAGTGAAACAGTAACTAATGCGTGAATGGACCCAGGATGATCCACACAGGGGATTTAAATACAATTGCTGATCGACTGCATAACATTATAACTGTAACAACCTGAGAAGATATAAATGTGTAATAGACAATGTGTAAACAACGTAATAGACCTGCACACTAATAAGAGATATCGGACATGCTGATAGATTGCATACTCCAGGTGCAGAGTGATGAATGAATATCTGGCTTTACAGTGAAAAGCAGATGGTTATACGATTATAGCAGAGAGTCAAAAACAACTCAACTCAGGATTTACACCCATTTCCATGCAATGTTTTTGTCGGGAAAAACGTCTCATGGAGCCAGAGGCTGCGCAAAGGCGCAAGAAGTGAAATTTGTTCGAAATTGGTACAAAGCAAAACAAACTGAAAAACAAGGCCTAGGCACGAATAAGTAACACTCAAGAAATGAAGAAAGAAAAGAAGGGAAAAAACCTCCATATTAAAGTGCCGGGTGAGGTCACAAACAGCTGTTATTTCACCATCCCCACTGTGGAAAAATGTTGAAACAGAGAAAAATTTCTACACCGCGTTAGATTTCTTTTTCATTCTTTCTTTTATTTTTTTGCTGTGGCTTTCTTTATTGTGGAAGCTTTTTTTTTTATTTATTATGATTTTTTTTTCATTGCTGCGCTGTTTGGCTGCTGTTTTATCCTCTCGCTGATTGATGCAGGCTTTACGTTTTCCCTCCGGAGGGGAGCCAAGACAGCCCACGCACAATCATCTTTTAATATCTGCTCCAGCTCCCTTCATCCTTCCCTCTCTACCTCTCTCCCTCCCTCTCTCTCCCCTCTCTCTCTCTCTTCCCCTCTCCCTCCCTCCCTCTCTTTCTGTAGTGCTTATTTACTGAGAGCGTGTACCAGTGTCTCTTTGTCTGAGATCGCAAGTTTCCACCTCTGCCTCTCTTTCAGAGAGAAACCGTCATGTTCAGTGCCTCTCATACACCACAAGGGTCAGCAGTGCAAACACCTCTGGTGGATTCGTACAGCACCTGTTTGCATGAGGATGTTTCCTTTCTTGCCTTGCTAAAACTAGTGTAACACGTGGTTTGCTGAATTCCAGACAGACAGTTCCAAATGTCTTTTTGGACAGGCATTATATCTTCACATACAACAATAATATTTCTATAACCAGTTCTAAATTGTTTTTTTAAAAGTATTGCTGCAATATTTTATAAGTTGGGTCTTCGTGCAATTTAATAATTTCCTCTTGGGGAAGAATGCTTAAGATAAAATATAAAAGGAATCTTTTATACAGTTCAATCACACAGATACCTTCTCAAATTACCCTGTCAACATCTTGGTAGTACAGGCAGCAATTGGGGAAATGTGACACAGATTGGCCCTGAAGTTTTTTTTAAAACTTTTTTTTTGTTTTTTTGATAACTGAATCATCTTAACTCACATCTATATCACTTCAATCCCACAAAGACTGTGCAGCATGTAAGACCTGTGAAGTACAACCTCTACATGGTGAAACGAGGTATAACTAAGTTAGTGAACACAAAATCCAAAAACACCCCAGAGATAAATAAATGAATAAATAAATGAATAAATAAATAAGAGCAGTCTTAATCATCGCTTTGCAAAGCCAGCTGAACTGTTTGCCAGTGGTGGCTTGCGTAAAAAAATGATAATCATCTAGCTCAGCTGTCCAGCGGCTCTGTGTCGGAAAAAGGTGGCTTGATCCCATTCGTGTTAGGGGTGAATTACTGCCTCAAGTGAAGGAGTTCAAGTATCTTGGGGCCTTGCTCATGAGTCTGGACAAAATGGAACGGGAGATCAGCAGGAGGATTGGGGCGGCAGAAGCAGTCACGAGGTCATTTTTGCGAATCACTGTTGTGAAGATGGAGCTTAGTCACAAAGCAAAGCTCTCAATTTATCAGTTCATCTTTGTTCCAACTGTCACCTATGGTCACAAGCTGTGTGTAGGGACTATATGAGAGAATGAGACTGTAGATACAAGCGGTGGAAATGTTTCTTCCATACGGCTGACTTGGTGCATTCCTAGGGTTTGGGTGAGTTTCCTAAGACATCCAGGAAGAGTTCAGAGTAGAGGTGCTGCTCCTGCACATTAAAAGGAGCCAGTTGAGGTGCTTCAGGCATCTAGTCAGAATGCCTCCTGGGTGTTTCCCTGTGGAGGTGTTCTGGCCACAACCAACTGGTAGGAGACCTCTGGGAAGAAAAAACATGATGGGAGGATTAAGAGTCTCAGCTGGCCTAGTAATGACTTGGGATCCCCATGAGGAGCTGGTGTATGTGGCTGGAGAATGGAACGCCTGGCCTGCCCTGAACAACAGCGACATCTATGATATACGAAGAAATGCTTTTTAAAATATTTGAAAATTACTCCCCTCTCTGCTACTCTTCACACCCTGATCATATTACTAACTACTGACAGACTTTTTTGCATGTACATACACAGACATTAAGGCTTAAATATAACAATCATTCAACATGCAAAAATGCAGCTGGCCCCAAGCTACTCGGACAGTTACTGAGTTATACAAACTGAATTAAAAAGAGGAACAACTGTAAGTGCTTCACTAATGACCAGGATGAGAACACTGTGGCAAATGATATGTAGTGTCAAATGAATATCATATGACTAGACTTTTACAATGGCAGGTTCTAATGAATGCCATTTTCAAAAATCTTCAGTCGTGTATGTAAAATGGCTCCAATCTAAGCTCCAGTAGCAACTAGTGAACTGTGGGTGCTTTCACATGTGGTTAGATGAAAGAAAGAGACAAAGCAAAGGCCTCCTTCTGGACCCTAGCAGTGGTTTGTTGGTATGGAGAGAAGGTCCATTTCTATAAGACTTAAAGACCCCAACTTCTGCAAATGACTCCTTGGAGAAAGTTTTTTGCCTCCAATCAAGCTTTACACTTTACATTGGGGTAAAATAAACATACATCCTCTTCCAGAAAGGTTCACTGCAGTTCTTTTGAAAGGCTATTTTATTATAGACATTGGCCAATGCATCAAGGTCAATGTACTTTTTTGTCTCGTTTTATTCGTGTATTCTCTAATCTTTCCCATCCTGATGAAAGACTATGGATGTATCATGTCACACTTATTGAAGGAAGTCATAGATGATAGACATAGGACAGAAACTGATACTGGAAAAATAAAACTGATGTTTAATAATAAATAAAAAAAACCTGACAAGATATTGCAAAACTTGCATTGTAAACTGATGTGTTAAAAGTTGTTAAAAGATATGCTGGGTCTACAAGGCCTGAGGATGAGGTTAGCAATGCGAGCTCAGAAAAAGAGACCTCACAGAAAAAATAGGAAACCAAACAAGCAAACATGTCGAGGTAGGACACTGATCTGTCTGCCTTTGCTCAGATTATTTGCTTGCTGGCCTGCTATCGCACTGGCCATTGGAGCCATCTTAACGGCCTGCGACAATTTGTCAGCTCTTGCTCCATTGTCACCTCGTGACATGGCAGGGCATGTGTCATGGCAGCCGCCGAGCTTGATCTGAGGGCTCAAGTGACAAGTAAACAACACCCTAGACACCCAACACCCAAAACAAGTCACCCTGTTTTGCTCTAGCACAAACACATACACACACACACACGCTCTTTCCCCTTTGTCTCAGGAGAAGACACCATGGGATGGAAAAGATGTAAACGCTAAAATCAGGTGATGTTCAACCTTGAGGACAATCACATGCGACTTCAGGTGCAGTCAGAAAAAATACTACCCTGTTTTTTCCTCTGTCAAATTGAAAATAAAAGCAAATCATGACATAAATCTCATGCGCCTATGGGCTAACAAAGGCAGTATGAGGTCTTTCAACATCAAAAGAAATATAAAAACACTACTGATGCTCTACACAAAGTGCTTCTTGGGTGTCTGGTACCCAACCAGTTTGTGAGAGCAATTTATTCCAATTGGAGCCTGTTTTCAGTGCACTTGTATTAATAGCTTTTATTATATTCTGTATAGTGCAGTATGAAAAGCCAGTCAGCTGGAGTCATTGCCAAATTATTGTGAAATGGCCAAATTAAAGCCGGACGCAGACACTCCACAAGTTTCTTTTCACCGCCTTTCTTCTGCTCCTAAGCAACAGGGCTTTATGAGTGACCTCCTGCACAGAAGCCCCTCTGTTCTCTTCAACTGTACGGACGATCAACCAAAATTACAGCCGCGACGTGCTGCGCCCCACTGCTGTTCCAAGCCCAAGGTGGACCTCCTCGAGCGACAGGAGTCTGGGATTTATCAAACTGAGACGAAGCAGGCCAGACACGAGAACGAGCCACAGGTACAACGGAGGGCTGCATGTCACTCATCTCTAGTTCAAGACGATGGGACACATTCAACATCCACACAGGAAAAGGGTCTCTGGAAGCAGCAGAGCCTGTTTGCATATCGAGATCAAACTCACCCCAACTTCCAACACTTCAGTTCAGAGCAAGAGGACGACTTTGATATGACACAAGGGAAGGGATCATTAGCACCATGGGTGGTTTATAAAACATCTCCATATTCTCTGGTTTCTTTCAGAGTAGTTGTGGTAAACATGGACTTTCAATGTGTATTCATGCTGCAGGAAATATGGTTTGTTAACTGTATAAAGACTATAGTAAGACACTGCAGACATATGCAAATGAATCCGTTAACCACATTTATATTGTATGCTCTGAGAATCTTAACTGATCACAGTTTCAGACAAGCAGTTCTGTGGATGTTCTGATCAACCAGCATAACAAAAATCAAATATTTTGATCAGAGAAATACATTACCATTCATGAGGAGAGGCATTAAAGCACAACAAGTTTAGTGATAATTATCTGAGAACTACTAGCCCCACAACCTCAAGCCTCTTTGTTGTGGAAGTTCTGGCAGTCAGTGAGTCTTCTGCCACTTCTTCCATGGTGGTTTTTCTCTTATTCAGATAGACCTCTAGCTCCAAAACCTTCTTGGTTCAGAATAAATCGAAACCCAAAAAATAAATCAAAGCAACAGGCAAAATCTAAAATCCTTGTGACAAATAAATAGGTCATTCTATTCCACTACATGCTCAACTTCTAATGAGACTCATCATGTTTTTTAAAAATAGGCTTCTATAGAAACATAGGGCACGTAAGCAGCTGGGCTGAACGTATTCTGAATGAAAATATGTGAAACTACAGTCAATTTTTGAGGCTGATATTGAAAAAACTATGAATGAATATATGAAGTCTGCAATATGTTATTTGGGTATGTATTTATGTGTTAACATGGTCTAATGCAAGTATGTCAGTACATTTTTTTCAGCAAAAAAAGGAGAGCTTTAAATTAATCTCCTATGAAATCAGCGCCTGAAACAAAAACGTCTGAGTGGGATGTTCACATGCAGTTTATACACAAATCTATGTGGACGCATGATTTCCACTCATACTTTTCTCAGAGAAGGCGTGTTTCTTCCCCTCATGCCTGTGTGAGACGGTGAACAACCACAGAGGCCAATTGAGCCAAGGCACTGTGTAATTACAGCAATTTACTTAAATATCAATTACGTCTATACCGCTTTATTAGAGATAATTGGCCAGTAAATTAACTTGCTCTCACCCTTGTCTTTGAGAATGATGAACTGAATCTGTTATTCAGCAGTGAAAAGATTCCTATCCGCACTCGGCTGAGGTCAAGTGGAGATAGCAAGCAACTCTGGCGATGCTGTCTAAACCTACAGCCGCCAGAATATGAGGACAAACAGCAGAATTCCAGGGGATTCACTCTGAATAATCTTGTTTCAAAACTTTCTTAGTCAAGCTTAGGTAACCATTGTGACAATATATTCATTAAGATGGTTAACAATGATATATTCAACACATACATACAAATAAGAGATAAATCTGATCAGAAGCTCACACAAGGACATTACTCAGTATTGGTATTGGTTCAATACAGGCCAAAAGCACGGTGCTAGATATCAGAAGAAACCTAAACCATCACGTAAATGATAAAGGCAAGAGTAAGATGAACAGCAAGCATGGCTCGTTACTTCCGTACATGTCTAGCAAAAAGCCACTGGCCATTCATCAGAATTCCCCAATGGATAACCTGTGTACTATATAGGAGTAGAAACTCAAATGTTATATCTCAAGTATTAGTAGTTTAAAAGTGGGGGGAAAGTGAGTCTTGTATCGGTATCTGCAGATATTTGAGATTAGCATCGTACCCCAGCCACGATCTGCTGCACTTTAAACTTTATTCAACCAAAAAGGCTCACTTCTATTACATTCATTTGCTTTTTGAAGCTGCTTTAGCGACAGTCATTTATTTAATTAACTTAATTTTCCAAGGTGGTCTGTTAAAAAAATATAATAAAGGCTTAAAAACCAGAGACCAGCATAGAACCCATATTTTTAAATGGAACAAAATAAGAATAAATAAAACTCGAAACTGCAACAATGAACACCAGACTGAAACATCAGCAGTATTTTGTTTATTTGTTGAACTTGCTACCATAAGTTATATGAGCTTTCCATAAAACTACACACATTAGAATAACAGCAATGATGGAATGACCCTAGATGAAGAAAAAAAAAAAACACAGAATGGACAAAAAATAAACAGTTGCCGTGGCAGGAATGAGGTCAGAGATTCCAACCTTTCATCTGATGCTAATACCTGTGGCTGATTGGTCTTTTGCCGTTCTCATAGGCACAGTGCATCAGCTGTGCTCTAGATGAAGGCTGCCTTCACAGAGGAGTGTGTATCACCACTTCCATCTTCAGGTTTGGGAAAACTGCTACCGCAGTGATAACAGAGTTTAGGAGTCCGAGGAGATGCGAAAGTGGTGCTCGATAAGAGATCCTCCTTTCTTCTCTAATTTACATAAGGGTACATGGTTTCAGTGATTCTAGTGAAAATTGATAAATACTGATTGTTGAAAAGCAGTCAGTCAGAACAGAGTGCTGCACTTATTTCACATCTGGTCAAATCTAAATATATTACAGGTCATTTTAATTATATGCATGCATCAGCCGGAGCATTGCACAAAGTATCCTCATTACACCGGTACGAATACACATGTTGAATACGAATATAGTATGAACCATTCCTCAACAAATACTGATGTAACTTTTCAACTGACGTGGCCAACTTAAGTATGGAATATAGCCCTCAACAGTTTGCTGAATTGTTTACAGTAGCCAAAGACGCTTTTGCTCTTTCTGGATCTGTGATATTGAGCGAGTGGGGAAGCTGGGCAAAGGGGCTGATTTCGCGCTCATATGCTGCATGATGCAACACGCGGGGTGCTCAGCCATGCAGGGAAAACTGCTTTAAAAATTAAAGGTTCCCATCTGCGCTTAGAGCGATGGTCTCACTCTGGCTCGGCTCCACTGTCGCCAGCTGGCTGAACGGCTGAGCAGACTAACGCGACATCATACAAAACATCATACAAAACATCACCCGCCCTGCTCTCCACTGTTTGGAAACACGGCTGTGTTAAGAGTTCAAGTGGTCATTATGCCTAAATGTTCACAGCACATAAACCAGGGATAGATATTTGAGTGTGACACTATGCCCCATGTTGACATATTAATAAAATCAAACGACTGTTTGGGAGCACTTCTCTGCTGTAATTCCTCAATGAGCATTTAGCAGTTGGGAGCTGCAGCCGGTGCAGTTAGGGCCCTCAGTCCTGCTTTCTCCCACGCTGCAGTGCTCAGCAGCAGGTCTGTCAGAATACACTCAACAGACTCAGTCCTACAGATGTTTGTGCCTCAAATACTTTACAGACGACTGGTCAGTGAAGTTCCTCTGAATATCCCCGTTACAATGAAGACATCAGCCCAGACATAACTGGTTTCTAAAATTGTGTGACATCGTATTATCTATAAAAATGCCTAAATGTACACAGCATAGCTAAAGCAGTAGCATGGCTATTGGTCTCTGAAATGCTGAGCCTGGGCTTCACACTCTCACTGTTATGCCCACTTCAGTTTTTCTCTTAACCCCAATTAGTTACACTGGAACATTTTCTCCCTTTCTCTACTAAAGCCCAGCGTGTCCCTAAGACCACGGTCTGTTCTCCATAATGGCTGCATGTTCTGAGTGCGTGATTCTTATGCATCTATCTCTCAGCCCTGAGCTTCACCTTTGTTTGTGTTTCCCTGGTCCATGATCTGGTCCATGGCTTTGAATCCACTCATTTTGTGGCATTCATGTCTCCCGAAGGTCGTCTGCCGGATACACAGGATTTTCTGTTGGTCTGTATCTGTTACATTTGTATATGGAAGTTGTATCATCGAGCCAGTGCTGAGATAGCATCTACTTCATTTCCTGCCATTTCTGAATAAAGTATCCTAGTCCAGCATGTCTTCATCCCTGCTCACCATCTAAACAGTACCAAGCATGTGTTCTAATTGTATTCTCCCTAATATATTTAAAAAATCTAATGTTTACAAAGTTTTATATTTGAAAGTATTAAAATGTGGTTGAATAATATTCAAGCTGCTTATGATACTCGTTATAATATTCATGAAGTTGAATGTGATTCGAGTCTGCAGATGTCAAGGCAGGTACCCAGAGAGCCATTAGGACTCTGACCTTTATCTATCCATACAGCTATACAGAGAGTGAGTAAAAGACATGTGAGATTAGGGGCATCATTTATTCAAACTGTTATCAATTAAGACAAATTGCTGGAAAGTCATCGAACCACTTTGACTTATTCGGTCACGTTTTTGTGCTCTTGGCTTTTTATCATCATCAGGTAAAAAGGATGAACCTCTTGCTCTCACCACAGAGGTAACACATGAGTACACAAAACAAGGATTGGAAAACAAGACAATAAGTGAGTTCTCTGAAAGTAATGAGGCTGGACTTGTTGGGTGGGTTTTTGATAGCAACGGACACCAACGGCAGTACATCAGCTGCGCTCGCTATTATTCTCGACAGATTGTTATCTGTTGGAAGCCTCTGTCTAGTGGGTATTTGCCTATTTAATCAATTCATCCGGTCTTGGATCACAGATAACAGTCTCAAACTGTTTTGACGGTATCTGACAAAGTGACGTTCTTTTGTTGGCTGCCAGCACATGGACGCACAATCAAACGCTCACCTCTGCTAAGACATCATCATTCAGGCTAAAAACAGTCAATTGCTTATCAGACATGATTAATTTTGCGGTCCGCGGTCGGCCTCTCCATCTGTCCGGCTTTATTTAGCAGGCAGAAGCCGTGGGTCAGTGGGTGCTCGAGGTCAGTCTCTCCTCGGCAAACACCCCCAAGGCACACATCCCACATCCCCAAAGAGCTAATTAGGCTAATAGGGGAGACTAACAATACCAGCGCTAATAAAATGACAAGGCCATCACTAATTTGTTTTCCAAATTAGCAGACTGTTTGAGCAGGCTCCAGCCGTTTGATAGGCATTACAAATGGGATTAAAACAATGCAGCCTTAATACAGAAGAGATCTCAATCCTTCCTCCACCCGAGATGGAGAGATGGGAATGCATTAGCTGTGCAAATCAAGATGAAGGCACACCCTCCTCGTGTTTAGCATATCGCCTGCTGAGTGCCTTCTTGCCATGTTGGCATTTGATCGTTTTTGTGCAAGAGTATCAAGAGAAATGCTCCCCCCATGTTGATTTTTAGAGGGTGAGACCTCTAAACGGGCCCGAAGTACCGCATCCACTGTCTGTCACAAGATGTGTTCGACTCCCTTGATAATAGAACATGTTTATCAAAACCATAAAAACTTCAAGTCTTCACAGCTTGTCAGGATGTTTTCTTATCTGTCTTTACTTGTAGTTTTTCAGTACTCTCTGGTTCAGTTCCCCTGCGACCGAGACATGCCATTTCACAGTGCAAAACTGTAAATACGAAAAGAGAAGTTTAATAGTTACTGACAGCCCCGTATTGGCACAGGGAAAAAAATCAAATGGAATCGGACAGCTTGCATAATACGAGGCGTTTGATCTCCGAGGCTGCCAGTGGTGTGGTGCTGTTTCTCGAGTCCAGCCAATCCTCTGCTGAGCTCACTGTAAATAATTGACAGCTGTCAGTCTGTCATACTTTCACTGTTTAGCTGTTCACCTCAGTAGACCCTGAGGTGAGCGCAAGCCCATAAACAAACACAGACGAACGAGCCACTGATCCTGTGGGAAAGGTCAACGAACGGCACGGACGGCACCATTTGAAGGAGATCAATACCAAAAGGAAAAGCATTGCTTTAATATAGGTTCGCTGATAAAGCCGGAGCCCATCCACAGACACTAATAATCTTTAAAATATAATAATAAATGTAAATCCAATATGTACTCGCAGCTTTATTATTTTTAGTAAAAAAAATTGAAGCGCAAAAAACTCCTTGGATGGAAACGTGGCTTATGTCATGTGAATGTGATATATTGGACATGCAGATGTGTGTTAACAGGATTTTTTATGGATCTACCACTTAAGGTATCACCTTATTTGTTGCTGTTGTGCTTCATTAGTATTTTTAGTGGCACTGAACCTGGTCTATAAGGAGTGGAACTGGCTGCCAAATGACTGCAAAACAAACCCATTGTCCTTCCAGGAATAATGCTCTATTATTGTGTATAAAAACATGAAAGACGAGATAAAGCATGCAGCTGGATGCTCAGGTTTGTTAAATATAAATGCATCATACGCCAGCATAACTTTTCATTGGTTTCAATCTGATCCGTAAGGCATTCATACAACTGTGTAGACGCTCACACATATACAAAAGAATGTTCACCATGTAAACCTGAAAAATTAGATTTTAAGAACTAGGTTAATGCAAGTACTATACAATATTTTGGGTCAATGTGACTATTGTGCACTACAATTTGGACAATAAATAAAGTCAATGCTAACTCCCTAGAGGGACTGAGCAAGATCTGTTATCTATTTATCAACTTTAACAGTCGGAGCCCATGCCCTGTAGTATGTGGGGGCTTGGTTTTCGTTTGAATTACGTCAGTCTTATCCCAAAATGAAGGTACGTGATTTTATCCCAAGAGTGTTTCATTACTTGCGCAACATCAAAGACAGCAGCACTGGCATCTAAAGAAGAGCCGTGAGTGAGGTCACAACCATGTGAAAGTGTGCATCTTCATAGAGGGTATTCATCACGAGTGGCCTTAACCGGCCCATCTTCAGCCCGAGGGGTTTTATCTCAGTGGGATACTGAATTCTTATCTTAAAAGAAGATAATTTGGATGACAACCTCTGTGAACTAACGGTAAAAAAAAGAGCAGCTCTGTCCTTGATCTTTAAATCTACCATATTAATTTCTGAAATTACTATCAGCATTAAAGGTCAGCGTCCTGGCAGGAGAAGCCACTTGTGCGTGTCTCAATCACAGCAGTTATTTGCTATAAACACAGGGTGTTTTAAGTAGATGGCAATCGGCAATCAGAAATTTGCTATCTTGAGATAAGGAGAGCAAGAGACAGCTTCAAAATGTATGTGTGAGGCAGAAGAGTGTGAGTATACAGTTAAAACTGATTGCAAGAGGGTGCTTCAGTACTCAGAATAGCTGCGGAGTCAGTGGAGCAGAGAATACATACACATGCACACCCCACACACAAAAACACACACCCCGTTGATAATGCAAAGTAACCTCACTGCGACCCTAAATGCACAAACAAGTCAAGTGTCTGGCCACATGTTGAAATCAGCTTCCCTGCTCGATGTCATTTTAAAAGTGATTTATAATGTGGGTTTGAAAACATGCAATTTTGAAGAACATTTCAACAGCCTGCCATACAGTAAATCAGCGTGATAATTGTGTTTATGACATGACAGCCAAGTCCTTCTAAAGTGTATTCATAAAGTCAAAGTGAAATATATTTGTAGTTAGCATCAAGTGGTCAAAATCCCAGAAGAGCCTGCACTTCTTCTTTACTATAGATGTACTTCACACTGGGGCACTGGAGACATGTCCCTACCACTTTCTGAAATGCCCAATATTGCCTTTGTTCTTTTTTAAAAGCGTTTTTGAAAGTTTGATTAAAACGCTTTCTAAATATGTCAATGAAACAATGCAGAAAAGTGTCTTTGGCAGGGGTCAGAAACAAGATCAAAATCAATATTGGTCTTTTCTGTTCTTGCATTCCAACCCTAACACTCCTAAACTGGCAAGAACAAAATTAGAAACCAGTTTCCTTTTACATAGGCAATAGGTGGACCTAATATCATTCACAGAGTCCCCAAATGCTATTACAAGTACAGTACAGTCATAGCACATAGTCCATCTTCCCCAAAGATTGTTATTATAGCAAACAACCATGGTCATCTGTCTAACTGGACACTCAATGTTGCGGTTTATATTGAGAAAACATGTTTAATATATGGTAAGTTTACCTTGGAATTGCACAGTGACGTTGGTCAAATCGTCAGGAGGTCTTAACACAGCTTGCCACCTTTGTTTACGTTCTTCAGTTCTTCAGATACTGCCCAATGCAAAGAAAATGACACCATGAATGAATGCACAAGTGACACTGACTTCAGGCAATTCGTTAAGACATAAATAATGAACTGGTTTAAACTAAATACTGAGACATACATTTCTTGGCCAGCCAGTGAAAACAATAGCAAGTATGATTACTAACACATTGGTGATGAGTGATCACCAATGTGCGAAAAAAAAAAGAGCCAAGAGTTATGTTCAAAAAATGTCACAAACTATGAGTAAAGATCTAGACAGATATATAGACAGACAGGTATGCACTGAATTAAACAGGACTAATTATGCTTTCTTCATAATTAAATATGCAGCTGGGTAGCCGTCTTTAAGTAATGACCAGACCACGATATGTCTAGAAAAGGGAAGGTCTATTTGTCTCATCTTCAGACATCCTGGCTGAAAATCCTAGATGAGTCTGGACGTTAACGCCGTTAACGCCAAGATTCCAATGAGATTAACGGCGTTAAAAAAATGTATCTATGCCCACCTCTAGTTTTTTTTCATTTATTTTAAATAGCAGTCAATACAATTATGACCATGCCCTCAAATATGCTGGTTTTCCAGTCAAAAAGACAATGTGGTGTTTTCAGAATCCAGAAGAAGCCGGAGGCAATTTAGTAAGCTCAACTCAAACTTTTCAAAATATCAGACCAATACGGTCAGTGGGTATCGCTATTGGTCTCTCAATTCTGGATACGCAGACAAAAAATGAGTCTGATCCAGCCTGTAACACCATCCACTGCAATGTTGGGTTGTTATCTGTCCATTTCCTCCTATAGTGTAGTTTTCATGAGTATTTGGATCTGACTGCTCATCATTTTCTCTCTGTATCCCGCCACAATGGATTTGAAATGTAAGGATTGTAAGTACACAATAGATTTAAAATATATGGTTTACAAAAGTGTTGCACTACGGTTTCAGAAATGATAGTAGTTTGTCACTGTTTTACTTCCTTTTTCAACTGGCCAAGCAATCCAAATCAAATAGTGAGTTCCCGCCCTTGAAATCCAGCTGCTGCATATTTGTTGGTCTTTCTGCCTTCCGTTTCAGTACTCTTCAGTCAGTAATTGAAAAGCATGCGTTGTTGGGTTGAGATCAGGTCACTGAAGAATATCTTGTTCCCTTACCTTGAGAAACTCCTGAGTTTCAATCGCAGTATGTTTTGTGTCATTATTTATTTTCACTATTATGCGCCTTCCAATCAGCGCCTTTTGATTTTGCTGGGCTCACGGGTTGGGTACTTCTACAGTATAGCTGTCTCTCTGGTTTATTTTGATTTTCAGCCTAGTGATGGCCTCCTGGGCAGCTGGTGTCCTGGTGTTTGCACTGACACCTCTTTAGACCTCATGTTGAGTTCCAGTGAAAAACAAATGCAAATCTAGTGCTTTGAATAAACTACAGACCTTTTATCTGCTTAATTTTTCCATGGAATAACAAAGAACTACTGGCCATGGAGCTACTTGTCAGTCACATGTCCAATTTGAGCCTCTGAAAATGAAAAGGACTGAAAAATGAATGCAAAATTTAAACTGGAAGTCTATACTTCCATTCCTTCTTGATCGCTTCATTTCAAATCCATTGTGATGGAATACAAAGAGAAAAATGTCCAAATACTTATGGACGTAGCTGTAAGTGCCTAACTAAAATGCTACGATGATTTACATTTTAAACGAGAAAACATCTTGTTGAAAGTTATTGAAGGTTTAAATATCATAACAAAAAACAGCTTTAATTACTGCTGGAGCAGTCTCTAAACACATTCTGAAAGAGAGCCCACAAAGTTTTATTTACACAGTCATTTCCAGAATTACTGATGCATGCTCTCAATGCATACTCAAAGTTCTCAATGTCTCGTTTAAAATGGCTGGGTCCTCACAATTCTAGAAATGAAGTGTGGAGCTACTTTGAGCCTGTTAATGGTGTAAAAATAGCGATTTATCAGCATTGGCTAAGTGATGCCCCAATCGGCCTAATAGAGCCTTGAGGTTGGCATCGGCTAAAAGCGCTGTGTTTCTGAATCCCAGGGACAAATGAAGGTGGGTTACTCGACAAAAGTTCATCCTCGTTATCATGTTCCAATACACCCCAGGTCCATTTCACACCGAACTTCTCCTTTAAGCAAAAGTAAGCTTAATACAAATGTCATCATTCATTTGATGAGGCTGAATAATAAAAAGCAATCTGAGACTCAACACAGAACCTCTCCAGACTCTCCAGGGTCCAAGGTAGTCTCTGTTGGATTCTTTGCTTCAGCTCACTCTACAGCTTTTCAATGGGATTTAGGTTCATACTTAGCATACTTAGCAGTGGGCATGAAGAGTGGGTATCAAGTGTTTGTTGCCAAAAAGTACTCAGGTGGGCTAAATATAATGGGAACATGCTTCAGTTAAATTTGTTCCTGAGAATTTGGGAAGGTACAAATTAGACATTTCTTTTGTTTTTTTCTGTTAACCCACCTTTATCCTTTTTAGGCCACCAATAATAGAACAGAGCAAATGCTCTTTTCTGGAAAGAGACTGACCAAGTGAATTCAGGTGAAAGCTATAATCCCTAACTCATCCATTAAATCCACTTCAGTCAGAAGGGGTTAAGGCTTGAGACAGCCGAGACATGAGCTGTGTAGCTGAGGGAGAATGGGCAAAAAAAAAAAAAAAGATTTAAGTGCTTTTCAACAGGGTATGATAGGTGTTGAGCTGGCTGATTTGAGTGTGTCAAGAGCTGATGAGTTTCCCAAGCTCAATATAGTCCAACGGGTATGTGGAGTGCTCCATCACTCAAAAGACATTGTTTAGATCAAGTATACAGTTCAATAAATGATACAAAGCTATAGAAGAATACTTATTTTTTACACTCAGTGTATGTATCTCTATTGACCCAATAACACGAAAATATCTGCTAACCTAAGACTTTCCATGTAAAAAAAAAATAGAGCTCTAAGACTTATTTGGTATGCAAGCAAGAATTTGTTTTAACTGCTACTAGACCCCTGGGATCTGAAATAGAACGACTGTTAAAAAAAGAAAAATCAATCGGTAACTATCAACCTTGGAGTAAGTGTCTGACACTGGCAGGGACCCTCCATCTCCAATAAAGTGGAGTTGTTTTCTCTTCGTTTTCTCTCAGAAAAACAGCAGAGGGCCGTCTGATAAACAGCTCAGTGTTTAATAGCCTCTGAGACAGCTGCCAGAGCACATCATTACTCTAATCAAAACAGCTTCATCACAAGCGGCCTAATCACCCTGCTATCAGCCTGTTTAAGCCAGGCCAAGTCTGTCAATTTCAACAACAAAAACAGTCTCACTGGACGAGGAGATGATGCCATAGCCAGCGCTGCACACCATGAGCTGCCTGGAGTAAGAGGATTTCCCAACCATATGCCTCCACTCACACCTCGCTAAGAAATTAGTAAAGAAATTAGACCTGCGAGCTGCTGTGTCGTCAGGAGTAAGCCTGGGACAAATATTCAGGCCTAAAACAGACTCAAAAGTAGTGCAAAAAAAGCTTCACGAAATTAAAGGGATTAGCAAACTATCAGCTGAGCACTTCGTCTGTGAATAAAGTCATTTGGCAAGAAAGGACGAAACAACTAATCGTTTTCTGGAGAAGTTGTGGGCCTTTGTTTTGAACTGTATCCAACTGCAGGTATCAAGCAACAGCTTCTTTTTCCTGCATGATACTATGGTTTTATGCACTCTTTTTTCCTCCACAAAGGGAACAGAAAATCAGTCTCCTCTCTTCAGCATCTCAGCGAAGGTTGCGAGTTCCAGTCTATAATCCCGTACCCCCTCTCTGGCACAGCGGAATAAAACCTCCCCTACAATAGCACCTCCTCTCCTCAATGCGAAGGATGAAAATGCATTTGTATGCAGGAAGAGTGAAATGCACAGCTCCTTAGCGAAAAGACACAGCTTAAAGACAGAATAAACTCTGCTTTTAAAGCTTGATCTGCAATTTACAGGTATTAAAAGTGGGCTGAGATTCGCAGCAGGCATTGTCGGTAAATTGACTTCGTTTGGAGCGTTTGTCGTGAGCGGAGAGGACTGTAGCCGAGCCAGAAAACGTGAGATGCGTTTTAGCTCAGAGGCCACAGCTCAATGTTTCCGAGTGGCGCTCACACAGACATGCCTGGCACCTTCTGTTGGCCAAGAGAGTGTCCAGGTTTCATGGGGGGGTCTTTATCAATGCATGAAGAGAATAAGACAGCTAATGCTCCTCAAAACTCTGATCCTAGCAGAAAGCAGAATCCTAGACTAAAGGAACACAAGCACAGCAACACTTTCCTCCAAAATGGTAAAGAAGGTCCTTTGATACAGCCCCCGCACTACAAAGTGAGACAGATTGCAGAATTTTAACAGAAAAGATATACAAGAAAAGTGCACTTTCGAAGTGTGCAGTCAACTTTGACCTGTTTTAGAATTCCTGCCATAACCAGTGACCCCCTCTTTCTAAAGGTCAGGGATTTTTTTTGTTTGTTTGCACAGGCAAATTTCTGTGTTTATATCAAAGCTGGTTTGTCTCCTGAAAACCTCAATCATGGAAGAAAATTGGACACATTTGGGCATCAATGGTTCATCTGTTTTTCTCTTATTCTGGGTCAGATATAAGAATACATGTGGCCAAACCCTGCCAGGCATCCAGGGTGTAGGTCGAGGGATAAAAGATTTGAAAGGTGGGATAAAGAGTCTTAGTCATTCTTTAGTCACTCAGTCAGTCACTGTTCTTTCTCTACTGCAGAATGACCCTTTATGACATCCAAAGAGGATTAACACAAGTTCAAACTCTTAGCTGCTTTAGTGGCCTTTTAGGCGTTTATGGCTTTTTTTAGACTATTTTTGTGATGTTACTTATTTCTTCCATTTTACCATGTGTAGCAGAGTCTCTGAGTATTTAAGTATTTTTAAAAGATTTAGATTTAGTTACTACAAAAGCTTTGAGAGCAGGGCCAGGCAGACAATGACAGCCATTAGCACATGCCCATTGTGGGGGGGTTCTATCTAGTGAATATGCATGTAAAAGAGCAGAGAAAAAGTGGGTATTCCCACAACATGTTTGAGAGCATTTCTGAATGCTCAGCTTACCTTTTTGTAGCCAACATATGTTTACAAAATTCAAACTTCTAAAGTCTTGCTCAGATGTATTTAGGGTGTGTTTTTTACTTTGTTCTAAGACCTCTGAAAATAGTTTTTTGCCATGTCATGTTTACACAATATTAAAAAAAACAAAAATTTCATTACATTTACTTTACTCACATCTTATTATTGCTGAGGCTTTCCACAATGTAACAATATGTGTCACATTTGAAATACTTAAAAATGTAAAGGTGTAACAAACTGCCTCAAAGTGCCAGAAAGGCCTGGGACCTCAGAGGGTTAAATGATTGATGGCAATCATGTCACGGCAATGTTTACAGACATTAATGCAACTCTAATTTTACTCTGGATTAACTTGCATACACACTGGGACTGTCCTGACCCTTCAAAATGTCTTAAATGTGCACATGTCCCTATAACATCATTCTAAGTGGTTGTTGAATGCAACATAGCATCTCATGAGATTACCAGCTGTCCTACCTGGAGAGAAAGCAGGGCTCGCTAGAAATTTGACATTTATTTTCATTTTAAAACAAGTGCAACTGAAGATATATGTAATATGATGCATTAAATACAATGACTTATAACCAGCATGACTTTTCTTTATTTTTTACTATTTGTGTATATGTACAGTGCCTGTGAAAAGTGTAAAGACTCCCGACTGAAGAAACATTTTTTCACAACCTGAACTAGAACATACGTCCAACAGAAAAAGAAACTGAACTTCTGGGGTACTGAATGTTTTTCCTTATCTTCTCGAGTTCTCACTTTGGAGATACAAGGTACATTTTTATTTGGCCACACATTTGTTGTTTGTAGCAAATATCCAAACTAATAGAAAAATAACATTACATTCTGTTAACTTCCGAAAAGTTAAATAAAATGTAAATATTAAGGTACCAATCAGGGAACCCATGTTATTCCCTAAGGAATCCTACTTAACTTCCTTTTTTTACATACATTTTTTACATAATCTTTTGCCCTTCGTCACAGTTTTTTTGTCTATTTTTTTCAAAAATGGGGAAAACCCTTCCTTACAAAAATGTGTGTCCAATATTTTGACTTATCCTGTATATTTGTACCTATAATGCTGATTCCATTCATAATCTCATATTTAACAGCATCCTAAGGCTAAGATGAAGTTATTAATCACTGATGATTCATTGACTAAATCTCCCAAGGCATTTTAACAAGTTTATCTCAAGTTGTAACACTGAGAAGACATGCTGCTTCCAGGCGAAATACAGTTTTAACTGAGGCACAGAGAGGATGTGCATCCCCCGTTCAGGAGTTTGAATATAATGAAGCGACAGTAACAGAAGGTGATAATCATCAGCCTGCGCTGACAGCGTGCAGTCCCTCTGTCTATCAGTCACACAGCGCCTCATCAGCTTTTAATATTATCTGAATGATAAAGATCACATGCAAAGAAGCTAATGGAAGAGGATGTGGGCTCTTTCAGCATATCAGATTTTCAACTGCAACATTTTGGTTGGGGCTCTTTTTTGATTTTTGTTTGGAAAGGAAGGTTTGGGGAGTTAACTTTCAGACTCTGTTAAGGTGAGCACATGGCTAAACTAATATATGAGGCCCACAGGAAATCTTCTGCCTCATTCCAGTACCTGAGTCAGTGGCATGAGGCTGAACCTAATGATAATGAGGTGAACAACCCTGTGGTGACACACGTCACAATCAATTAAGTACACTGCTTTGTTGAGATGGATAATGGAGAGTGAACTTCATGCAAGCTCTTTCTTTATTCCTTTTATTGTCATTCATCCACTGTTTTGCCCCTAATTTCCAATGTCATACGTCCTCCAGAACTCTGCCCAACACAACATAAGACTAAGAACACGTGAGATCATTTTAATAGCTTTAACAAATACTTCGTTTACCTTTAAATGATCCTTGTGTTACGATGGTGTGTATATGTATATACACATACATACATACTAGGGCTGTAATGGTACATGTATTCGTACCGAACCGCCGCGGTACATGGGTCACGGTTCGGTACATGATGTCTTTCGGAGAATACGCGGTACGGCGGAGAAGACGTGATTGAAGTAATACGGAATCACAGAGGGACCAAAAAGCGCAAGTAAATCATAAACCT
>JBBPDC010000109.1:6440079-6458539 GCA_037974485.1 Hemigrammopetersius urotaenia | reverse complement strand
ACCAAGCCTCATTCTTTAGAACTTTTTGTTGCTTAACTTTGCTGTATCGTGAACCGTACCAAACCGTGACCCCAAAAGCGAGGTGCGTACCGAACCGTGACATCTGTGTACCATTACACCCCTAATACATACATACATACACACAAATATATTAAAACATCAACTTTTACAGAATATTTCTTACACAGTGGTTTGTTCTAACTGCACTGCTTCAACAGCTGGAGTACATGAGAAAAATTGTATCATTTTCAAATGCGTCAGTGTTAGTATTTTCACACGGATTGTGTAAGAAGATACCAATGGTTTTATACATTTAGTTTTTGCTCTCACAATCAAAAATTATAGCAATCCCATCTAGGAATGAAAGCCAAGTAATCTGGATGCCAAAAAAAAAAAAAAAAAAAGAAAAGATTAGAAGAAAAAAAGTGACTAATGCTCTCAAACTCCACAACAAGGTTTACAGTTAAGGTCTAGAGGCAGCCACCATGAAAATATCTGGTAAGAACATTAAGCTCTCAAAAAGGGTTTCCTTCATCATCAAAAACATGGCGGAGGTAGTGTTGTATTTAGCCATGCATAGCAGCTTCTTCAGCTGGCTCATTAACTAAAGATGGTCACAGTACAATGACAGCAAAGAAGTGGAGAAACATCAAGCCTGGCTAAAGCACTGTCTGAAATGTAAACATGTATAGTTGCCGTATATATTATCTAATATTTTATTTAATATAAAAACAATTATTTTGCTGTCACTGTGTATTGTACTCATGATGGAAGAGGAGTACAATCGCTACTGAAACAAATTTCAGGGATCTGAAAGTACAAGTTTCATAAAGCATCCATCTGATTCCTATACTAAACAAAAAAAGAAAAGACAATAAAAAAAATAGTCAACTGTTCAAGTACTCTGCCATGCAGGGCCAAATTCAGCTGGTGCTCTTTCTTTAAATGAGTGTGTGTCTGGGTGCGAGTGAGTGATGAGTTCTAGTCCAAATACACAAACACCCAGCCAGGATTCTAGATGAGCAACAACGAGCGTAAGAGAAAACAAGAAACCCTGCTATGAGCCTCTTTAGGCCCTAGTCTCTCTCTCTCTCAGCTGTGGTAACTGCAGCTTTACACCTGCATGATGGGCCAAAAATAAATTGGCCAAGGACGCACAAGAAAGTGAGCAGGACTCGAGTAGAGCACTTTCAAGTTCACCTAAAAATAGTAATGTTTTACTACATGTGGCGATGAACCCTCAGAAGAATTGTCTCTGCTAAATTATTAAAATGTAATGGCATATTTAATAACAAAGTAAGTAAAGCAATGAATTACATTTATATTCAACAGGGATTCACACTTACATTCAATGTTCATTGGCACCAAAACATTAGCAGCAGATCCTGTAAGTTGTTAGGTAACCTTGCACTGCTTCATGACCCAGGTCTGATGCTCACATGTTCATTGTACACTGCATTTTCGGCAGTGGGCAGGGTTAGCATGGACACTCCGACTGGTCTGCAACTACACAGCTCCACATTTCTATCATAGCCAACAATAACTTTTTCAGCAATTTTTGACACAGGAGCTCTTCTCTGGGCACGTAAGTGAGCCCTGGATGCCCATGACCCTGTAGCTTTGACCCAGTCGCCTAGACATCACCATTCCATCCTCATCACAGTCACTTATGCTAGCACAATCTTCCTCCTTACAAAACATCAACTTCAAGAACTGACTGTTTACTTGCTGCCTAATATGTCTGAAACCTTGACAGGTGCCACTGCAATGAGAAAAGGTTATTCACTTTACCGGTGGGTAGTTTTATTGTTGTAGCTGAACATGACACAAAATAACATGTGCAAATGTAGTAAGTAGTAGTGGTTTAGCATTCATGTTTCAAGACAATGTGCTTGTTTTGAATGAACTAGCACTAAAATATATTTCAAATTACAGTGTGCTTTATTTTTGTCTGAAATTGAACACAGACTACCTTAAAAAACTGAGAAAGCGAGAGAGGAGGGGGGCTAGCTTTCATGCATGGGTCAGAGTTCTTTCACTGTACTGGTATCTAGAGACTTCTCACACCTCTCTGAGCAGGTGGGATTTAATGGTCAGTAGCTAATTTAGCTCTGACTCAGAGGCTCTGAGTGGGCCTTAAAAGCTCCGGTATTTTACTGAATGAACCTACGAATGAAGGAACCCGGCCAAATACACAATAGCCTCTTCTTCTAATCCACTTAAAAAGAGGCACTCTGTGAATTACCTTGAAAACCGTTAAAAGTGCTGATGTTTCTGGTGGATGAACTGCTTTTTAGAACTGGCGAGAGAGAAAGAGAGATAGACAGACAGAGAGAGCAAGAGAGAGAGAGACAGAGAGACAGACAGACAGACAGACAGAGAGACAGACAGACCGAGAGAGAGAGAGACAGACAGAGAGAGAAGCGTTGAATAAACAAAAGAGATGGCTAAAGCAGTGAGTCTGGACTGAAGACTTCCCTTCTGCACCCTGAACTCCAGTCATTATGCCTCAGTATGACTCAGTGCGCTTTTTAACTCGCCATACGTAATAAGAATGACAGCAACAGTACTGTACATTAACGGTGCATTTAATTGAATAAATGTAAAATAAATTAACGAATTATTTTACGTCATTTTCTCTGGTCTGGTATTCAAAGTCTCTTTCTTTAGTTTTGCGGCGAAGCAAAGAGGTTAATGCAGCTAACAAGCTACGGACACTTATATTCTACTAATCAACATTGCATAAACTGCATGCAAACAATCAAACGTAAATGGGACTTGTTAGTGAACGATTCTTTTAAAGTCTGCGATTGTGGTGCTTTGCGTATAACCATTTTTCAGCCACCATGTTACCAAACGAATACTGAACCATTATTAAAAACAGTGAGTTATTCAGATCCTAAAGCAGTGTCTGATCGTTGCTCTGGCTTATTCCGGCATGAGATAATTATGTCACTATTTTCACTAATATGCGTCATTGCCTCAAGTCTAGCTAAATGACCCCCCACTGTCTGTATCTGACTGGTTGCTAAGGTTGCCGTAGTAATTCACCATTCAACATTTATTGCTGAAATCAGGGTGCGGAATAAATATAAAAATATAAAGCAAGAATCAGCTCATATGCCAGTCATGGGCCGTGAAAAAGAGCTTGCAGGACAGGACATCAAAAATCATTTTAATATCAAAATAATGGCAAGAAATAAAATATCAGCCCTCTCAAGCAAGATTCAAGGGTGTTCGCATGCAAGCCCACATGCGTCAGAAATGGTTCAACATGCGGCATTGTGTGTGGTGCTATTTGAGAACTGAGAGGGGGAAAAAAAATGTTGTGATGAGATTTGCTTGTGTAAGCAGCAGGGTGAGAGCTCATGGGAGGTGGGGCTTTTACGCTGCTTGAGGATATGGAGATGGACAGTGGTGAAAAGAGAGAGCAAGCCTAGAAGCGTCTGGCTGCACGCACAGAGCTGAGATTCAGGCAGGACATGACAGAGAGCCCTGCAGCATCTCCTTCACGTGGCCAACGAGACGGAATTCCGAAAACAACAAACACTACCAGGCATCTGTCAGCTCATTCACACACATATACATACACTCTCACACATACACACTCATCAGGGGTGCAAGTCGCAGACCTCACAACAAACAGATTGCGATTCAACAGGAAAAGATAGGGTTACAATATCTCAAACATTATAACAATCTGGCCCAGCGGGATTCAGACGGATTATTTACACAAATATACCTACAGGAATGATAGGCAATAACTGCACACATGTGTGTATCTCAGTGGAAGCTCTGTCTGGCAGCATTTAGCAGGCTGAACACCTAAAGGCCCTTTCACACATACACCTTTACCCGAGAATGTAGCGAGAAGAGGTTACATATAAACACAAGCTGGAAACAAAACTGACATGGCAATTTACCAGTTGCAGGCCGAACACATTACTGTGGAAGTTATCAGGAGGGATCTTGTCGAAATATCACCATCATATACAAAGATGTCCAGACTGCAGCTGCCAAATCTGAAGGTTTCTGTCATGCTTTGATTGCAGCTTATTGTTCATTTAGTTTTGTGAGTGAAAACATTGTATATATTTATTGTATATAAGCTCCTGTAAGGCAGAGGGCTACTCTGACCAGTGCATGGATGCCTTCCGCTGAGTGGCTATGTAACATACCTGGCAAAACAGTGTTTTTACAGTCAAGCTAAGTTCTGCATCCCAACATGCACTACATGTATAATTTATCAGTAACGTTTCTGTGTTGATAAAGGCTCTATATTTGTAAACATCGCAATGCAGAAAACAGCTGACAAGATAAATGCTTCTCTATATTGCTGGCATAACAAAACCTTATATAACTTTATGGGAGAAACAAAAAAAGTCTTGAAAATTAGTTTATTTGAAAAAAAAAAAAAGATTGTTCCAAGTAATTTAGACAATGTCTACTGGTTCATTCATCATCAAATATATATGTAAAGCAAACTACAGCGGGTGTGTTGAAATTAGGGATGCTCTAATATACATAAATCAGTATCCTTCATGCACATCTATCTGTTGATGGTGATATATAAACATGCATCGAGGAGAAATTGTGGCTTCAAAGGGACACAGAAATTGGAACTACCTCTAGCTGGACTAGCATTACAGAGAATGTGTCAAACGCAGTCAAATGAATAAAATGCATATTCAAGTGGCGCAGCCCACTCCACTCTTCTGGAGTACAATAAAGATGTTATCAAACATCATTTCGAAATTTGAAGCGAGAAATCTCTACCTTGCGCAGGTGCATGGCATGGCCAGCAAAGACGTTTGTTTTTTTAATTTAATTAATTAATTTAATGTATTAACCTTTATAGTCACGTGTAAACACACCACAGCACGGTGTGAACAATGTGAAATTCTTTCTCTGCATTTAACCCATTCACCAAGTGAAGCAGTGGGCTGCTGCCAACGAGGGAGCCCGGGGAGCAGTGTGTGGGGGGCTCAAAGAAGTGTTCTGTTGTGCGTGATTCAGAAATGAATGTACTGTTCATATAAAAATGTCACCCTCTTTTTACCTGGATTTTCATGGCATAGTTGGATGCATTGCTAGCCCGTAAAGTAAATGACAAAGCATGAAAATGATCATAAAAAGCATTCAGGTAAATGTCCTGGGTCTGGAGTGTGAGGAGAGTTTTGCAATGTTTTAATAGAAGAGCACAAATCTATTTAGAAACACCATAAACATCTGCAACATTAAACATGGAGTTGATTAGCATGTAGTAATTGTTTGTATGTGGGGAAGCTGAATAAAGAGAAAGACATGAGGAGAAAGATCACAGCTGGGACAGCGACATTCTCGGGCCACCTGTTCCACGCGTGCACAATCAGCAAATAACAGCTCGCATAACCACTTGGGCTTCAAACCATCTGCGCCTGTACATTGTTTGTGCTGCGCGCGTGTACGTATGTTTTAAAAAACACACACCTGTGCTTCAGAGAAAGCTCTAAACATCCCTTTCTGAAGAGTTTCTAACTAACCGCCCAAAAACCAGACGAGGGAGGAAAAACTCTGTTTAGTTTGATGAAGCAGTTCAGAGAGGAGGTTTTCGCGAGAAGTTCTTTTCAGCGGAGGGATAATTTGCGTGGAAAGTGCTTTGAGCAGGCACAGTGAAGTCTAAGCGCGCGGCTGTGGCTCCCCTCCGGAGGCAATCATTACGGGGATTTGTTCTGCTTGCACTTATAGTCTTACCAGATCAATCGCAAAAGCATGCGCTAAAACCCATTATTAGTTCTGAGGGCAAAGTCTTAGTTTTGGGGGAAGGATTTGAGAGAGGCAGAGGGGGTTGAGGGGAGGGGGCTGGTTGGGTTTCAGATTGTCCATGCCGGTGCCTATTTGAAGAGAGCCGTCTCCGGAAGCGACCGTCGCCCTGAAAAACATTCCCCCGAGACCGTCGAGCTAATCAATTAGGAGGTGAGAAGCATTTAGTGCTATCTGTACATGCAAAAACAAATTCATTTAGTGTAATGGCTGTGTTCGCCTTCAGAAATCTTCTTCTTTTCCCGGGCCTTAAAAAATGTTCTCAAGTATGTTTGCTAACTACAAAGTCAAAGTTTCGTTACATAGACTCACATGTTGGTTCAAGCATACACTGTATGATCTACTAAATGTATTTTTATTTAGGGATGACGTTTCAATTCTGATCCAGTTTACTGACACTGAGCTCAATATTGTATTAAGCTCTATATTATTACTGTTGTAACAAAAAACTGTATATCTAATCTAATTGTAGAAAGTAAATTTATCAAAATGTACGTAAAATTGTTTTTTCATTTGTCAGTTTATCCATCAATCAAGTTCAAGCAGTATTTGTCTATTTCTAGTGGCCAATTTATCATCAGATGCTCACAAAAGGTAAGGGTCAGCGGTTGCGCTCCAATTAGAGATGAACCATTATTGGAACCGTGGGCCAGTGGTGACTTTCCATATATTCTATACACATCTGTTGATGATGATACTGATTCAGAAACGTGAAAAATGAAGAAAATGGGACTACATCTAAGTAGATTAACAGAGAAATCCATTATTTATTTTGTATAAATATTCCTCTTGTCTGGAGAATAAACATAACATCGCAGTGGTCCAAATGTTTTCTGCCTCACTGAAGGCTCGAGACAGCATGACTGGCCTCACTCTCTCTGTAGTTGGCACTGGTGGTTAACATTCTCCTCCAAGCACACTGAGCTGTATAGTGTTGCCACATTGGTTTCTTAATTTTGGGAGAAAGTTTACGGGAAAAAATGTAATTTAAATAATTGTCTGCTGGCACTGGCATGGTTCAAATTTCACGCATCCGTACATCAAAGGAAAAATAAAAAAGGGGACTGTTGCAATCTTTCCACTTACTGTTCCTGATATTCCCCCATATTTCCCAGCCAAACAGGAGTATATATATATATATATATATATGTATATACAGGTGTAGGGGTGTGTGTGTGTTTGTGCGCCTGCTTGTTCCAGGGTTCGGACAAGGTTGTGTTTTTCAGATTTTCCCGTCAATGATCTTTCTGTAAGACTTGCTCGATTTAAGTGAGGAAGAAGGGGTCATGTGGATGGGTGGTCTCTGAGTTTAGGACTGTTACACAACTGAGAGCATCATGTCCTACTTTCCTGATAGGCAGGGCTAATCAAGCAAAATCAAGTGTGCATGAGGAGGAAGGGCCAGAGAGGAAGGGAAAGGCCTTTATAGCAGACAGGCAACCTTCTGTCCTAACTCTGGCCTCTCTCACCCTCCGTTCTGAAAGACAGGTCAGTTTATATAACGCCCTCTTTCACTCCATCTTTCCCTTCTCATCTTACTTATTCGTATTAGTTGTTTTTTTGTATGGAAGCAGAAATAACCATGAGTTAAATAAAACTAGGAAAATCAGAGAGGGAAAAAGAAAATGAGTTTTTGTTTTTGAGGAGGAAAAGGTGACTGCGTGAGACTTACCGGACTGATAGATGGTGAAGAGGTGATGAGTTACCAATCAGCTAAGCTCTGAAAAACAGGCAGAGAGAGAGATTGAAAGAGATTTTAACATTGTTAACATTTTGACAGGACATAAACCATTTGCAATTATTTAATAGTAAAAACATTTAGATACATATTGAGTGAATTGATTATATACTGTCACTCATAAATCGCACGAAACAACTTCTGTTGGGTGTAACTTTGCCAGATTTCACTCAGTCCTTTCTGAAACCCAGTAGAGGACTATAGGATTTACTACACTAATAATAAAACTAATAACTATGGCAATAACAACAAATAAAAAAAAAACACACACACACACACACACACAATCACACACACACAGGGGAACGCTGAGGGAGATGCTCCTCTGGTCTATTTCAGGAGAAGTGTGCATCCGGCATCCTGTTTGGATGCACAGGTAACCGTGGGATGGGGAGGGGGGTGTTTTCTCTCTAAGGGCACGCAGATGCGTTCCCTACCCAAAGAGGGACTCTTTTGTTCTCTGATAAATTGACACTGTCAGTTTCCCACGTTGCTGAGACGTGGTGGAGACCACAGGGGAAAAAGGAGTGGGAGCGGCACTGCTACATACGATCGGCATCATTTCATTTGACTGTTACTGTTGCTGCCCCCCCCCCTCCCCTCCTTTTTTAACTTTACTTTTTTATCTGCATTGTCTCCACAAGCTTTCATTTCAAAGCTCTGATTGAGGGCACTGAGACAACAAAAATCTCTTTGTGCTCATCCAGATATCCAAATGTGGAGTCTGACGTCCACATCGTCTGGGAACAAAAAAGTCGCAAGTGATGTTTATCAGCACAGATAAGCAACTTGCTTAAACACGCAATCACAATTGCTTTTTTACTGGTCATACAAATCCAAACTCTGCTTATTTGCATATAAATTCAAGATATAGGATGCCCATCCAGGAACTGATGAGTAAATCAGGAACACATTACACTACATAGCACAAAGTAACACTAAGTTCAGCCATCAGAAAAAAAGCCTTGCATCTCTGTTTGTCATTTTTGTCCATGAAATAGTTCAAAACAACTAGGAAAAAAAAATCATGTTTTTTTAAAACATGCAATAAACATGCAATGTAAGGTTCTCCCGTACGTGACCCTTTTCAATAAACGGGTTCTTGTTCTGACTGCGACTATCAAATATTGTGTATGATACATATACATTCGCTGAGAAAACATTTTCAAACATTTTCAGCAAAAAAAAGGCTGTGGTTACACAATATAGAGACCCACTGTGGGCACTACTATATTCCATGCCAGGACACAATCCATCCATAACCACCTTTCCTAAAAATATCATTTTCCTAGCTGCATATAGAAGAAAATGAGGCAGTCTGGACAATCTGTGTCAAATTTTGCTGCTGGTGAAACACAGCTTTAGCAGCTTTAGCCCAAAGCCGGGCCAAGTTTCCACGTCGGTGGAATGACCAGCCTAATAAATTAAGGAGACTCTAATAAATACTTCATGGCCCACAGCCACGAGTGAAATTCATAGCCGAGGATGAATTCACTGCACCTACTTCTGCTCAACTTGTCTTACATAACAATTATTATTATCATAACAGAAACATTCTGCAAGCCTGTGATTCAATCGATCAAAAACACATTTCTTTATATATTAATTTATTGTACTTCTACATTGTCTAGAGAATTTAGTTGCCATCACGGAAAAAAAACGTTTCTCATCTACAGTCTAATTCCTTAAAATTTGAGGCTTTTAGTTCTGTAGCCTCCTGTTTTAAGCAAAAACGGCAGCAATTTGATTTCAATTCCAATTCCATTAAGATAATTTAGGTTAAAACGTTTTCAACCTTGCAGCCTATTTGGACAAAGGCAAGGAGACAAATTCTCACATTATCTAAGTCATTTGCTGCTCTGGTTTTTGAGGGAGAAGGGGGCGGGGGTGTCTCAAATCATATTTAAGCAATCAGGCAATTCAAGAACATTAGGTCATTAACACATTTCTAAAGAGGCTAATCTGTCAAAGAAATGCAATTTAGCTACTACTGAAGAAGTCCTTCTTCTTGTACAGACAGGGAATGCCTTTTATTGTAGGAAGTAAGTGCACAGACTTCATTTAACGGATGTGATCTGCAGCAAGTTATTTGACCAAATGTAACCTCCAGCGGGGCGGGAGGCCCACTAACCTGAGCTCGGAAGGCCAGGCTGAGGCGGGCGCAAAGAAGCATTAGAGCATGTTCAGGTCTTTGCTCTGCTTCACTGCAGTGGGTCTAACCCCTCTGCTCCCACAGCCAAGGCCACTGGAGCACCATTGCTGGGTAGCAGCAGGTTCATTTTCCTCTGTGCGGACACTCACTGGGCCTAAGTGCTCTGACAGAAGACAGGTCCATGTGTGTGCTGAGTGTTTACTGCTGAGCCAAAAAGGGAGCCCTTCTGATTCCCGATGAAAAATACATACCCCTGAAATCACCTTCGCCTTTTACCTCTCTCCTTTTACAAGCTATAAATAGCTGCAGCTCTCCTGGCTTCAGAGCAGCGGAGCAAAGTGCAGGGCATGTTGCAGGTGGAGAGAATGCAACGCGCCATGGGTAGAAAGCGGCCTTTAATGGGTTTTGATTAGGGGTGTAGAGGGCCATTAGAAGCAGGAGGTCCCGAGTGACACCCCTGACCCCAAGCTTCAGCTGCTTTAAAAAGATGCAGCCAGGTGAGATTCCAATGGTTAAGGCCCTCCCATTGTTTTCTAGGGAATGTTTAATAACATCAGACATCTACTTCCCTCCAACAGCGAATTACTTCTGTACTGCTGAGTTGTCTCACTTCTTGCCTCCAGCTTAAACCATACCCACACCAAACATTCTTCATTACGCTGAGGTCCTCGAGACAAGAAGGGCTTTGACGGTTTCAGTTTTCCAAACAAGATAAAACAGTCCAAAGCTAAACTTATGCTGCATGTGTGAAGATTATATGAAACATTGCTCAAAGTGAGCATGATGTATGGCGGCAGCTCTATTTTACATCCTGTCAGAGGAACCTGATTACTGTCCTATGGGAGTTGGTCTTCTTTTCCAGGCTGAGGACTCATCTGCTCTATGCAGTGTGTTTACTGCATGTGTGACGCCGTGTGTGGAAGATTGGCGGGTAATTGCACCCTGCCTGACTGAGAGAGGGGGTCGGACTTCCGCTCCATTCCTCCATTGATCTGAGTGAGCAACTGGTGCGCGTGGTGCATTTATCACATCAACATCAGTGGCCCTCGCGGGACACTCGCAGACACCACAAATCCATTTCACACTCCCAAATAAAACAGCCTGTCGGCTCAAAACTTCCTATCGGCCACAGCCATCAACATGAAGGACTGCCCTCAAGTAAATAGGATTTGGAGTCACGTGCATGACTTCTATCCAGCACTACAAAAGCACAACAAACTCATAACTCTCATATTTGAGTGTCAGTCCCACCCTCCACCCCCCACAACACCCACCCACTCGTATCGCCGCTTAACAGCAGCACGTCCGGCCCTCCATCGGCGCTGGAATGCCTACTATGCCAGGAATTTGGGATGAAATGTAGGCCTTCCAGCAGGCCTGTCATATACAGAGGAAACCACAGCTTCAGGCCTGGCCTTTTCCTGTTTATCCAACGCCTCCCTCTATCTTACTAAGCCTGTCTTTAGTGGAAAAGTGCCATCACTCTCCCCTGGGTGACAAAGATAGGAGTTATTGTCTTAAAAGCAATATGAATTTGAAATGAGCCTGGAACTGATGACTGCACACACACCCATATTGAACACTGTATTTAAAAAGTATCAGCCGTGACTTCATTTACACTCCACAAAGGGGTGCCACAAAGGGCTTTATGATGGGTGCCATTGAAGAACTACCCATCAAGAACAATGATGGAAAAAATCTGTGATTTTTAAAAATCTTTTAAATGCTTTATCTTTTATATGCTCTCTTAAAAAAAGGTGCCAGAAAAGGTCCCTTTGTGTGATGTCACAGAAGAAACTTTTCAGAAGATGGTTCTATTTTCCTCCACATAATGGGTTAACTTTAACTGAGAAATCCTTCTAAAAATGGTTCCTTAGGGAATTACAATGGTTTTTCTATAGCATCAGTAAAAAAATCACCCTTGGTTTTTACTTTCTTTTATTATGTTATGAGGGGGTTCTTTAAAAAGGTTTCTTAGACTTAAAATCTTAAAAAGGTTCATAAGATGGTTGTTTTCAGGTTATCAAAAGCAATTATCCGTTTAAATGGTAAGTGGTTTATTAATTATATTTTCATTATATAATAAAATTAATGCATGGTGGATCAAATACAGCTAGATTGTATAAAGTAACTCTACTTATGCTGCAAATAAATCATTTACATTTTGTAAATTTTTAACTGTATCTTTTTTAATAAGAGCGAATTAAAAAAAAAGAAATAAAATAATTTCCCCTTACGCATGGAAAATGATATTATGGTCTGTAAGAAAAATACCTCACATACCGTAATATGAAAATTGTTCATGCAAAATATGGAAACGTGTACAGAAAACAATAAAATATTTTAAACACAATGGAAAAAAAGAGCGGTTAGGAGCGTCCACCAATTCCTATGTGGGCCACACACACAAGAATAAGCATTAGCATACTGCACAATCGCATAACATCATTTGGGCTTTGTGCCTGCGGGCACCGTGTTTGCACAAGCAAGCTCCCAAAAAAAGATCAAACCAGTGCTCGTTCCCGGGGCATCCACTTTATCTGTGCTGTATGTCATTACAACTCATTTTAATGGTTCGGCGGAGACACATCGGCAACTAAATCACCTGATATGCCGGAGGCTGATCTCTCGCTCGCTATTTCTCTCCGTTCAACCATCACAGTCAGTCCTCAGGTCCGATGACTAGCGCTTAGCATCAAAGACGGCATGGCAAAACCTCCAAAAATAACCAGGGCCATTTGTATTTTGTACCGTAGCCAATGTATTTGTCCTAAGCAACTTGTATTAGCAAACCAGAGGAACAGTTTCTTAAAAGTTGCCTGGGGTCAGGTGCCACACTCAAGGTCAAACTGGCAATAAATCTGGGGTCAAGACCATGAGGTCAAGTTGTCAGAACTCTGGTCTGCCACCACCCACAGCAAACTTGACAAACATTCCTAAATCTTTTTTTTCTTTCATTTTTATAGCTCACAGTAAGTCATACTGTGCCCTAAACCCTTTGCTCTGTGTTCACCACATTAATAAAGTGCTGCATGTGGTTTGATTGGGATGAGAAAAGTTTTGGCAATGTATTATTACAGAAGTTTGGCTGACTTTCAAGACAGTAAAAATAAAAACCATGTACAATCAAATTATCCCTTTCCACATGCAGATATCTTTTTTAATACCAAGGCTGAGTCAAGCATGTGTGGTTTAGAGTTTGAGCGCTGCTGGTGGCTCAAGCTGTGAGTCGATCGGGCCTCAAGAGTCAGCGAGACAGATGTACCTCTGTTTGTTTTCCCTAACTCCCTCTGATTCCAGAACAAATGAAAGTTGTGTCCAGGGGAAATGAGGATTTTAGAGGATTACTGGATGCTTTCAGAAATTTCCCCATCCTTATTTAGAAGTATCTGATGTCCTGACTATGCCTACTTCAGCATTGCCCTGAGATAGTTGAAACCTTGACCAGCACAGTGGATATGAGGGGAGAGACAGGGGGAACCCCTGCTGGGAGTGAGCCAGGGACAGGGCTTCACATGCACTTCTTCTGAAATATTGTTAAGAATTCTGTAACTTGAAACCTAATCCTAACATTTGGAAGAACAAACGAGTGTCCTGTCTGTTTATATTAAAAATGTGGCTTCAATATGAAACACCTTACAATGTCAGGATCATGTTGTTGACCCTGCAGGTTAGCCCTGTCTCTCCGGCAAAGGCAAGGAATTATCTTCCCAACCTTGTATATGAACACACTCAAAACAAGATGTTCTCTCCAGGCAGCACGATCTGGCAATAAAATAACTGCTAGAGTCGCTCTTCTTCACACATCAGCGCCATTGCAAACAGGCAAATAAATGCATACGTGTTACTGAGGCCAATAACAGTCATATAACACACATGTGGCACCATACCCATTACCTATATGCACACATAAAAATACACACTCTCTCTCACCCACACACACACACACACACACACACACAAATGCACTTGGCTTGAAATAGCACCACTCTGCTTTAAAGGCTAAATCTTCCCTGCATTAATACCAGGAAGCGCGGTAAACCACTCGGCTAAGCCTCCACTTTTTGTTTTTATTTGTATGTTTCCATTCCCATTTCTGATAACCTGCTTCCAAAGCTCACTGAACATAATCCATAGTAGGCAATTGGCTGTCTTTTGGGGGGGGGACTGTGATCTCCATGTATGATATTCAGGCCTGCACATAGGGGAAAACAGGGCTGCTGGGTGGCACATACACGGCCCTGTAGAACTACTGTAATCTGATCCATTTCCGCCTCAGTCTCACACTCGCCAAAACTGCAAGTGGGCCAGGCCTTCACCCCAGGAAAAGGGCTTTCGCTGCTGAGCTCTTTGGATTTGGCCTGATCCTGACTGGCTTGCTGTGGAATACCTTGGAACATCCCAATTTATCTAATGTGTCAGTTTCAGTTCTTTGGAAAAAAAAAAGTCACCCAGTGAGAATTTGCATGGTGATGGGTTTAATACCGTTCTGAGCCTGTGGCCCAGAACAGATCGAACCAATAATATACTGATGTAAACGCTGGCCTTTGGTTCATTTCCATATCTGCGAAAAACGGTCATGACCGCATTTTTAATAGATCGTTTTTGGCTCTGCTGCCTTAGTGTGATTTTAAGGCTGGGAAATTACCCGGAATAAAAGATGAATACATGTTCTCAAAAGCCTTAATATAGAAGGTTGTATGTGAAATAATGATTCTGAACGAAGATCAATGAACGGCTTTTCCCCTCTGGCGTTTATTTACTCAGCTCATTTTCAGCTCTTTGATCTCCAAGACTGCAGCGGGGCACTCTAGACATTCTTTACTTATTTTGTTCATTACATTACAGCCATTCTAGGATTTGCTGCTTGTAGTCTCGAGTGGCTCATGCTGGACTCTGTCCAATGTTCTCTTTATTCAGAAACAGTAGGCTAGCAAAAGTTGGCCAGTATCTCATCACTATATTTATGTGCACCTGCTGCAGAGTTTGCATATTGCTGTGGCTAATACATTCATGAATAAGCTTAAAAACTATTTGACCATTTTAAATCAAACAATGTCAGTCCACTCTGGAAATTCCCTGAGCAACAATCAGGTGATGCAAAAATGTTCTCTCAATGAATATATACTTAGTTATTAAATCAGCAATATCACACTCCATTCTCTGTATTATAAAAAACGTCAATAAAGCACTAAAAATCTACCAATTGCCACTTTGTTTTATTACACTGATACAAACGACAGTACACTTGAACCTAACATAATGAAAATGTCAAATTCACACACTATGCACAGAATGAGGATAAAATATCACAAACAAATTCAAAAAGAAAGCTGTCCTAGTGATACAAGTTCAAGTGTGCCCAAATCCAGTCCTAGCAGGCCAGTGTCCAGCACAGGTTAGTGATTACCCTGTTCAAACACACCTGATAAAACTCATCCTTAACTACTAGGTTTATTGGGTGTGTCTGAAACGGCTAGACTGTGCTGGACACAGGCCAGCCGGGCCTGGTTATGTGTATCCCCAATTTAGATTATTTAAAGGGTTCATGAATGCATTTGTGGGCCAAGACACCTTTTTCTAGGGACGCTGTTCGAACTATACTCAAGTGTAAAGAGTCCATTTGTCACATGTGAACACAGCACAGCACAACACACTGTGTGAACAGTGCAAAATTGTTCTCTGCATTTAACTCATTCACCCGAGTGCAGCAGTGTGTAGCCAGCAACACAGCACCTGGGGAGCAGTGTGAGCGGATAGTATCTTTCTCAGGGGTACCTCATTGGTGCCACTGGCAGTACTGGCATTCAAACCAAAAAACTTCCAGTCACAGGGGCAACTCCCGAACTACCTGGCCACCCTGAGTTTGGGGGAGTCAGTAATGCATGTCAAAATTTGTGCTGATCAATCAGATCAATAGCTTCCAATGATACAATATATTTATTAACCTTTATAGTCATGTGTGAACACACTACAGCACATTGTGAACCCATTCACCAAGTGGCGTAAATCTATATTTCGCCAAGCAAAAAGCAGATTTTCTTATTATAGGTGGTTTTTTTGCTAAGAGCACCATGTTTACTGGTTGATGTTAGTTTCTTTAAGTTCTCTAAGTATCTAGACAATTGGCAATCACTAGTAGACGCTTAGCAATAGGGAGACAAGCAGCCCAACACGAGTCTTCAAAAGCTATAGCAGTGTGAAGTCAAGAGGAAAGAAAAGAAGAAATAAAAACACAGCGGCATGCCCAGCTTTTTTCTGCACTCAGAAAAACACAGTGTGAAGCTCCCTAAGAACGTATAATCCACAGTTTAGATAGATAAACTGTACTGTGTCCATAAATCTATATGTTGGGCATATGAAGTTATTGAATATAAATCTCTAGCTACATTAAAATAGAAGAAACTAAACATTCCATACAGGTCAGACCCTGGCGACATCACTGTGACACATCATCAACATCAACATTAAAAGGAGCCCTCAGATAAAGAAGGTAAAAGCTGTGAACACTGCAGTAGTTTATTCCTATTCATAAGTTTCAGGACAATATGTTCTGACATAATGCGTCTAACTTGGGATCAGAGGCTAAAACACTAACCTCCTGATCAGCTTACAGTGCTCAGAGAGGCTAAAGACTAATTTAGGGATCAATTCCTGCTGAGGCTGAGACTTGAGCAGCACAATGCATGTGGTGAATAATGCTATAATGATGACGTTCTTTCAGATTACACCCAATGATAGTTCAGTTTTGTCATTCCTGAGCTATTAACGAATATTTTTCAGTATTTGCATTTGTACAGCCCTGCATTTGTAATACAAACTGACCTTTCTTTATTGCATGTTATGTTCACAATTGTGCTCACAAGTATTACTTTCATATGCACTGTTATCTCATCACAGCCCTATAGCAATGCACAAGCCCATACATTAACACATTCTTTATTAACAAAAAAAAAACATTGACTGAATTGCTTGCTCTGAATGTTTCCAGAGCAGAGAGCCTGGAGTTGTGTTCGAAAGCATTTCACCCACTGACATGGGATACGTTGCTGATAATTTCTTGTCAGTTGGAAAGCTCATCTTCCTCAAGAGAAGCACTCAAACCCCAGCTGTGAGGCATATCAGCATTTACATGATGTTGTTGAAGTGAATTATGTGTCTTGTTTCTGTCATGTATTTATTTTAGTTAACTACAAAACTAAAGCACTTTTTTAAAAGTGTGTTTTTGCATCCAACCCCTTATCATATTCCGTAACTACTGTGAATTAGTCACTTATTATAAAGATACTAATATATAGGTCATGAGAAAAAGAGCTGGACATTTCATGGATTTTAAGAGAATATTTTTTTTGATGTCACAATATGTGTTCTAAAATCCTGATAGGTTGTCACCGTTACATTGTTTTGTTTGCACAGGGCAGAGTAAAGAAATACCAGGAGGAGTAGTGGAGTGCTGGCAGCGCTCGGAGGGAGCAGGGATGTCCTGCCAAAGCAGATGATTTGGGTCAGTAGGTAATTGCATTCCTGGATCACAAAGGGCTCGGTGGCAATTAATCCAGCCCTCGGGCCACGTGAGCCTGGAGCACGTTCAGAGAGCTGAGGCTCCGCAGGCCCAACACAGGAGGTCCTAACCAAGCTGCTGGAGACACTAAGGGGCACACTGACACTGACAGGAGAACGTAGCTGCCATGCATTACTGAGAAGGTGCACTGAATGAAACCCCAGGTCAGGAACAGCAAACACCTGACTTTGTCAGAAGGTCCTGATTTTTGAGGTAGTACTTAAGTGAAATGCTCATAATGGAAATATCAACTAAATCAATTAATACACTCTTATCAGCTACATACAGTCCCAAATGCCAGACCACTCTTCTTACTGTCACTATGACACTGCACATTCATTCGGTCCTGGAGAATGTTTATAGAGAGGTAGTTTAAAAATATTAAAGAAGGGACAAAGGAGCATAATTTATTAGCACAATTTTTAACCGTTCATCTTATTTCAAAGTAAATATCAGCCAACAGGTCACATCACATTCTCTAAAACATTAAAGGAACAGCACACCTTGGCCATTGGAAATAATGATATTTAAAATCACTGACTTGGACATGAAGCATAAGGCTGTCACTGTTGATTAATAACTGAGAAAATTAATGATGATGCTTATGAATAAGCATTTAGAAGAAGTGAATAAAAACAGTTCATTGAAGTTCATATTCATAAAATGCATAACCACAAACATAAGTGCAAGATTCTACTGGTGTGGATTTTCTCAATTTCAGTGAAGCACATTAAGCATTCTGTGTTCAGAGTTTCTTTATACCGACTTGCAGTTTCCCCATTTATCATTCAAATTGTATAGTTATAACTAGGGGTGTGATGAGACGCTTTTCCCACGAGACGAGACAAGACACGAGACTGGGTCCACGAGAACGAGACGAGACGAGACTTTGACATTTTTTTAAAAAGAATAACCTATAAACCGCGTTGTTGTGTTTTGGTCAAAAAATGCCTTAAATGCCAATTTTAATAATGTAAACCCTAAATATGCCCACAGATGTTCTCCCAGAACACTTTCATTTCATTTTAAACAGAGAGATACAGAGAGACACAGAGAGAGACACGTGCTCTGGAAAAGTCACGAATGTGAGAGAGAGAGAGAGATACAGAGAGACACAGAGAAAGAGAGAGAGACGCGTGCTCCGGAAAAGTCACGAATGTGAGAGAGAGAGAGAGAGGGGATCCGTGCACTCTAGAACAAGAGAGAG
>JBBPDC010000109.1:6407536-6438880 GCA_037974485.1 Hemigrammopetersius urotaenia | reverse complement strand
GCACGTTCTCGCGAGACCAGACGCATCTCGCGAGACAAATCTGATCTCGCGAGATCTCGTACCACGAGATCTCGTCAGACTCCTAGTTATAACTAAGCTGCATACACATATATGTACTTTTTTTGTTATATCACAGGGCAGTCCTTTTTGGCCCAAAAACCCAATCCAATGTTTTTTAAAATCTGTAAACAAACTGAGCCATAAATCTAAAACAAAAGAAAGTTTAATCAACATTTACAACTAAATCCGTACTCAATGATGAAGACCCGGTTGTCTAAGACTATAATTATTATTACTGTGTTACAATTTGAACTTAGACACTGTTTGGGAGTTTTTCCACAATTGTAAAACTGTGGCAACAGATGATATGGACATGTTGCATAAGGACTGATAATGCAAGAAAACACTGTTACCTCCATTCCACCTCCACCTATTTTATTCTCTTTTTGAAAACGTGTCTTGTTTGCCATATCTTTCATCAAATTTATGTTCACTACAAAGTGGGTTACATTTTTTCCAAGGTGAACTGTGATACACCAACATCCAAATCAAGGTTCAGAAACCAAGACAGAACTGAAGAGTGAAACGGATGAACTTCTGCACCATTTTATGAAACAGGTAAGCTCCTCCAATCCTATCTGCTGACTAGACATTTGAATCCACGAGTCAGGTGTTCATTTTTAATGACTATGGTAGATCTAATGCACTGACTGCAATTGTTGCTGAGTGGCTTGCTTTCAAAGGACAGAAAAAGACTTTGAAAGACACTGCATGAAGACAAAATGCACTACACAAACAAGCCTGCGACAATCAGGTTAAAACTGAGCACTCTCAGCTCCCTCCCCGCCGCAGCCTGAGCAGAGACGTTATGTCATTCTACTGCTGAGCCGATAACCTTGAAAGCCGAAAATTTCCCTCTGCCACAGTGACCTCCCATATAAATACTGAGCTTTGAAGACAGCAAGACGTTCAACTAAATGTATCATTTTCCTTTTCTTTTCTTTTTTTTTACAAAAAAAATGTACCCATTCCTGCTGTTCCCTTTCACAACCAAGATCAAGAGCAAGACCCCTGCTAAGCTAAAAGGGAGGCCAACAATGGCCAGAGAATTCATTTAAAATGCCAATAATGCCGGCTAAAAAGAGCAATTTGCATTCTCTATAGAATCCAGAACACTTTGCTCATCAATTTAATAACCCATTATAGCTCTTCCCAGGCTTTTACACATGCCACATCTTCTCCATTGTACTGTGTAATATGAACAATTCCTATTGCTACTGTATTTTAAGTAGCTTTAAGGAGACTTGTTGAAACCAAGCATCCAATTTCAGTCTAAAAATATTACCAGGATACAACTGGACACACAAAAGTTGTTCTGAAAATTTGGTAATATTATATGCAACTTTCTATGATTAATTATGAAGACAGAAACTTAGTAGTGCAGTAGTGTATGGACTCTAATTTGCATGACCTCAGTAATAAAATAATTAGATTTGTCACCATATCAATGTTGGTTTAACACCCTTGGCAACAAAGCTAATGAGCAGAATAAGGCAGTACAGTAAAAGAGTAATTTCCGTGTTTATTTAAAAGAGTCTTCACTGGCTCTGATGGAAAAAATAAACATAGCTCCAAAGATGTGCACTCAGGACCTTCCACCAAAGTAAACTTTAGTTAGGTCAGGATCTTCCACCTGTGCCTCCATAAAAAATGAAATACACTGTTTCATGTTGTCAATATATTGCTCTGGCAAAGTCTGTTTTTCTCTTCTTTTACTCACAGACTCACAGTAAATGAACAGGACAGGTGAAATGGCTTGTGCTTGAGTGTGTCTTTTACCATTTGGATTCCATTACAGTGAAGATTGTGCTTGATCCAGGATTAATCTGTTACCGACTCTTCGCACAGGACAGTGTGTGCAGTAATGGTTAAAGGTTAGTGCTGCTTATTTTTCCAGAAAACATGAGACTGGAATCACTACAGTCGGATCTCGGGTTGTAATAAACACAGACGCATTCATCTGGACAAAGGATTAGATCAGATTCAGTAGAGATTGAAGAAATCCTTTACATAAGAGGTGTATTAGTGGTTAAATCATTAATTAATCGTTAAGCACTTGGACTGAAATCCACCAGATGTTCAGATGCTATGAGAAACTGTCACATGAAGTACAAACATCCAGACGATCACTGGAATTATACACACTCTCTACACCACTTAAAGTCGATCAGTGTTCAACACGAACACTTCCAGTGCATCGGCTTTAATTGTGGCACTGACGGCAAGAGACAAACTTAACCGCCAATCAGTAATAAATACTAGTGATGCTCTGATCGATCGGCTGAAGATCTGTATCGGCCGATAATCACATTTTATGACTCGATCGTTACTCGTTAAACTTGGCCGATCTTAGGAACCGATCACAATCGATGACGTCAATGCGTGAGGGAGTACATGACGAGTGGGGATGTAAATGTTTTGGCGCCGCAGTCATGTCCTCGCCGGTGTGGAATTACTACGACGATTCGAGAAATAATGAAAGATTCGCTGTTTGCCGTTTATGTTCCAAAGAAATCTCGCATGGAGGCGTATTTTCCAAAACATTTAAGACAACATTTAATTCAGTATTACTTTATCTGAAAAAAAAGTTAATGGTGATCACAGAGCTTACATATCAGTTATATAAACATCAGAATCGGCATTGGTATCGGCCGATCACCGTGACAAAAAAATCGGTACTTGGTATCTGTGGCAAAAATCCTGATCGGAGCATCCCTACAAAATACTACTGGATCTGAAAACTAAGATCTCCTCACATCCAAAACTATTTCACCAAATATGATGTCTTAACATTATCCTAACTTTTGCCTCAGCACACCAGATATCCCTGAAATCCAATAGCGACATATAAAAAAAGCAGAAAGACCGTGACTATTTTAGATCACAATTATTTACAGGTCAATTAATGGGCAACGAACATTTCACGGTGATGACAGGTCACATATCACCCACCCCTAATGACTTCCTCTTTCTTATTGGTCACCACAATTATTTCACGCCATTAGAGTGTATTACTGCCTAAGGGACGATGGTTATGCTGAGATTTCAAAGGGGAAATTCACTGAAGCTATACTGCAGTTAATCCATTCCATTTCACATTGGATCCCACTCCTTGCTCAATCTGCATGATCACTCATTGCCAGTGGAGGGAGAATGCCCAGTATTGGTTGGGTAATATAGCAAAAATAGCCTATATAATGATTTTTGAGGACATTACATGCATTTGAAACAGACAGAAGTAAATAAATAATTAAATATCAGCAGATATTTAGAAATCGTGCTATGAAAACATTAATGTAACAAGAAGTATTAATGTCCAGGTTAACAGGACCAGAGCAAAATAGTCCAAAATGTGTCCAGCATACTGATTAGTAGGACTGTGATGTCTTATATAGCACTTCTTACACAGGCCAAAGCTCAAAATGTTTGTGATCACCAACAAAAAGACAGGATTTCTGAACTACTTTAAACACTAACAAAACAAGAAAAGTATGTTAAGGAAAAATAAAACCTAACAGCAGACCAAGCGATGTTGTAGATGTGCGATGTGTGTAACCACTATCTGACTATAAAGTAGTGGTGAGCACTATTTGACACTGCACTAGCATCACTATAATCCAATGGCACCGCTCCCAACACAGATTACACTTCCAAATAAGGTTCAATGAAAGTATTTCCCTCCTTAGAGATATAACAGTGCAGCCTTAATTTAACCTGTAACAAAACGACGAGTGTAACTTGACACAACCTGTGGGTTCTGCACTGCACCAGTCAGTCCTACTAGCAGCTGTGAGAGGGTTCAACATATGCGTCATTTTAAAATCTCTTCAAACTGTGAGATATAGTTTAACCACTGTGGAGTCCCAGAAATGACAGTTAGCCATCACCTTACAAAAGGGCCAGTGTCTCACACAGTTCAGTGATTCACCTGTTCAAACATACCCTGGCCAGTTTTGTGGGAGGTTCTGAGCAAAGAAAATCACCAAACTGTGCTGAACATGGGGCCTCCAAGACTGGAGATGAAGACCCCCCCCCTCCGGCTTACAGTAACTTAAGTAGTATAAGACTGCTGTTGTTTACCAGTTTGTGGAAGGAGGCTGATTGGGAGTCAAGCATTTCTTAACGCTCAGATTCTCGGAGGAAAATAACTGCTTAGACTCTGTCAATAAAAGAATTAGGCGTAAAAATAGAACGCAATCAAACCATTAACATGGATCTCCTTTTCTAAGCAGATAATCACCCCCTTATTTGACTCCAGTCTCCCTCAATCTGCCTGAGCATCTAATTGCACTCGTTAATCAATCCTGAAGTTTAGTTGTTGACAGGAGATCCACTTGGATTTACTTCACTTTGCGAAAACAAACAGCACATCATCTTCAATCTGGAGGCGCAGTTCATCTCACCAAATTAAGGGCAGCAGCGAGAAGCGAGTGAGACCAGATTAAAATCTTAATCTGGGTTCTTGAGATACGGCGGGGAATTGTTAGCACGTTTACGAGGCGACGTTAAAATAGACATGTTGTGTAACATCATCCTCCTGTGCTAGTTTGAGAGAGCAGTGAGGTGAGGGCCTCATCACGTTTCTAAACATAGAGGAAAAATGTGCCTGAACACAGTGCAGGCAATGCTCCTATGTTTATTTGTTTGTTTCTAAACAAATGATATTGTTCGAAAAATGAGAAAGAGCATTTGTGAGACCTTCACTCTGACGTGTGACACGACCAAATGAGAAAAAGAGTTGAACGTTAAATACACAAATCTGGGTAACAGTGCTGACTGAAAAAAAAAAAGAATTGTGAAACTGACATTTATAAATGATTCTACAATTTGTGATGCATGGCCTCTCTTATTGGTAGAGAAATCTGTAAAAGATGCGAGCGATTCTATGCTCTGAGAAAGGCAGGGACCATTTGTGCTAGCATCAAGCCGCATTAAGACAAGCAGTGAAGAGCTAGTGAGTTAGCTAGCCTGGAGCTACGTGGCGCCGGCTGTGCAGGCCCTGTTTCGCACGGAGTGAAAGGTAATGGGATTATCACAGTGCTCTACCGTTCGAGGCGGGAACATCGCCCCTCTCAGCTATGTAAAATCCCATTAGACTCTACCTTTCCCTGCCACCGTTTCCATGGCATGGGTTATGAAGGATGTGTAAACAGCCAATTGACACTTAGTGTTTGGTGCTACCAAGCCAAAGGTCCAAGCCCAGCACAAGTCCACTTCACTCAAACAGGACTGCTGTCTGAAATATATCACCAGAAACATTTCAGTTACATTACAATGTGAATAATATGCCAAACATGCAGTTATTTTACTCGTTATGACACAGTCTTATCAACCCCACCATGAACCAAAGTACTGGAGGGTTCCATTCCATCGTTTACAACAAATTCTGGTGGAAAAAAAAACCGATGTTTAGTATTACACTGACCAATGGCTACAATTAGAGGTCTGCAGGAGTATGAAATCGAATCCCTGAATCCAACCCATACCTACGGCTTCGAGAGAGCGAGGGAGCGAGAGAGAAAGAGTGAGAAAGGAGAGAAAAAGAATGAATGCGCAAGAGTGCACATGATCTACCTCATAAAAAAACCCACTCATTTGAAAACAAATCCGCACCTTTCACGAGCGTAATGAAACATCAGCCCGTTACTCAATATTTTGTCAGCCTAATCAGGCTCATGTCAGGTAGCAAACCTCCAGCTACGGTTATGAAAGCCAGTCAGGCAAAATACAGCTTAAAAAGGTCTAATCTTGGCTAAAGTCAATGTAATACGGAAATCCTGAGATATTTTCCTTGTAAATTGATGTTTTGTTTTGATGTATTTCCAAGTCAAAACAAAACATCAATTTGTGAGGATTGGTGGGGACATTAAAGTCACTACTCAACCAAAAAAATAAATGCATTTTGTATTTCAGGTTGATTTTAGCACCTTCTGTGCTGTTCACAAGCCATTGGCCAAAAAAATTGGTGAAAAAAAAAAGTTCAGGGGAGATGTTGTATTGTTCCAGATATGGCGCCACTTGAAGCTAAGCCTCATTTGAGTTCAGCAAATTCTTTGACCAAACATGGACTATAGTGAGAGAAAACTTTGAGACACGCTTGTTCCTGAAAGGAATGAAAGGTATTATATTTGCTCCTTCCACATCCAGCATGGTCCTACTTCTGAAAACTCACAAAACCAGCAGTTTCTTGACAAAAAAAACTGCACCAGGCACTGCCCAAAAGGGGTCAATGTACTCAATTGGACCTGACTCTTTACAGCACACGGTACCTGCTTTGCTAATAACCAGACAGCAATCCAGAGCAGCCAGCTGTAGTGAGCTGTGTGTGGACAAGATCTGCGAGGAGCAAAATCTTTGAAAAAAGAAGAAAAAAATAAAAACCAGCAGATCCACAAGCAGGAAATACAAACTTTTGACTCAACGAACAAACAAATGACTCAAACAGATGCAGGAATCTTACATAAAACTTTGAAAAGTATCTCAAAAGTAGCCAGTCAGAAAAGTTTCACTGACCCAAATAACTCTCTACCTCTTCAGCATCTGCTGTATTCAAGTTAAAATACAATTGAATTGTGAGGACCAAGCAGGGCCCGCAATCAATGTGTATAGTTGCATATAGAAGTTTAAACAAAAAGAAAACAATAATAAAAAAAGAACACCAGAGATCAAATTACATGTTTGGCTGATTTAAGTATACATCTCCTAAGAACACACATAATTATGGTATTATTCTTCAAATGTATTTTCTATAACACCTTTTGCAAAGATCACATATTTTTTCCAACATGTTAAACTCAGCAAAAAAACTGTAATTGTACAGTGATTACACTGTGCATTAATGTGTTTTCTGCATAGATCTTTCACAAGGGCACTTCGAAGAAGAATCTACCTCTGAACCAAGCAAGCGTTGCTCTGTCAAGGTTCATAGATGGACTCCCAGACCTTGATTACACAACTGAACAGTGCAATTTGTGGGGGAACAAGACATATCTGTTGAATAAATATATTGCTGTTCATGTTCCTGCAGTAGCTAAAGTACAAGATTAGACAAGATTAGATGGAATGTACACAAACAACCACAACCACAACAAACTGCAAAGCCAGTAATGTGTGGAACTGGTGAGGAGAAGCTCTCAGTCAAAAGGGAAGACAGAAAATACCATTTACGGTATGGCACTGATGGAAAGAGGAGGAAGGAGTTCTCTCATCATCCGGCATTACAATGATGTTTCCAATGAAACCAAAACTGAACAGCAATTTCAGTTTCTGGATTCAATTTGTTAATGTAAACTATTTAAGTGCAGCGATGAGAGATGTACGGGTTTATAGGTACCACTGAACAGACACATTTAACAGGAAACTATATTGATAATTTAATGGAGAGGGAAACAAAGTGTTATATTTACTAATTCAAGTTTTAAAACAGGATGTTAAGCCCTCTTATTTTAATTTATGCTGCTGCAGTCTGGGCAGTGCTGTTCTAAGAGAGTCAGGGAAGTGCAATCCACTATAATATCTGCCCAAACACATCAAGAGTGCTGATCACAGCAGTGCAGAGACAGCTACCTGTACATCACATCACAAGACCACGAACAAAAACATGGCCCAGTTCACTGGCCCACGTCCAAAAATACCAGCCTACCTGCTTAATTAGATGCCAGAGCGAGAGAGGGAGAGAGTGTGAGAGAGAGACAGGGAGAGCCGGAGCGATAGAGAGAGAGAGAGATAGAGAGATAGAGAGAGAGATAGAGAGAGAGAGAGAGAGAGAGAGAGAGAGAGAGAGATCAAGAGAAAAACACAGAAACATAGACAGCACAATGAGGAACAGAGAAGTACTCACTGCATATCCCGGGTCTCTATAGACTAAAGTGAAGCCCTTATTCAATGGGAGTTTACTGAGGAGGATCCACAGGCAGGCCCTTATGCTGTTAAAATGACTCATACCCCTTCTTCCTCCCGCACTGTGCAGCCACAAGGAGGTAAACATTTCCAAATATGGAGACAAAAATGGGAGAAAGATTGGGGGCAAAAATTGATTCAGCTTGCTTTTGCTGTCTGGAATGCCAGTCTTTTCACTGGCCAAAGTCACTTGGAAGTCAAATATGTGGTTATTAGCATTTGCACAGATGCCAGAATAAGAATGATAGAACTGTGCAGGGCTGTGAGAAAGCCCTGGCTAGGACTGGGCTGTAGACGCAGGGATGCCAGAGCCAGATCCCTCAAGACGATCTCGGAGAGCCACCAGCAACCGCATTGTGTAAACAGAGTCACGGATGACCATACATCTTAACAACTTTAACATACTGAGAAACACACATGTATATGTTACAAATATACATACCGTGTGTCTGTTTAAATGATACATGAATATATACATATATAGTAGGGTGGTCACAATATACAATAACCATGACATTTAAAAAAATAAAATATTTTTACAATATTTTACACTATTTACAAAGTATGTTTAATAATAAACATGATATCCTAAATAATCCAGCACCACACACTTCAACATAGTGAGTGGTGGTACTGCCCCTTAATGTTGATCAACACTCAGCATGCAACAAACAAGCCAACAGTCACAACCACTGTGTGCCAGACCATGCCAGATGAGAACAAGACATTCTACTCTGCACCCAAAGGAGTTAGGTACCAGTGTGGGCCCTTTGGGGGTTTCATAAAAAAAAAAGACCCTCATGTCCACCATCCTGCGGATTTCATCAGTAAGATGAAGTTAATTTGTTCACCTTAAAATGGTAACCGTTACATTAAGGTCTTCGGTGTGTTGTTACAGCTGTGGTATCATGGACTTGACCATATCTTCTCTCTCTTGGTTATTCACTAGGCAACGTCAAAGAAGTGAAAGGAATGCAGGTCAGCTGAAGGTGTTCGAGGCCAAGAAAAGAAAAGTTGATGTCAGGATGGAGCCATCACTAATCATTGGTCTGTTTCATAGCAAAGGATTTGTTCATCTGGTTGCCTTTGAATAATAATCATAACAACAATAATAATAACAATAATAATATATACTAATTTGCTGTTGCTGTTATTTAGTTGTCATTATTTATAATAATAATCATAAAAACAATTCCCTTGCACTGAAGCAGACATGGAAGCAAACAGAAGAATAGAATGAGAAGTTTAGTCTTTGTCAAAAAGAGGTTGCAGTGTATGTACACGCCTAGATTAGACCGATGTCCTGAGCAGCTGTCTGTCAATTTAATCTATGTTAGTAACAGTTCATTTGGTTTTAATGTAGGATCACATCAGTATGTTTTGTAAGTCCAGTTATGTTCACGTGCGGGAGTACTAGGTTACAAGGTTAACATAAAAATCAATAAGCTTGTTTGTTTTTAATGATGGTTAATGCTATCTGGTCTTGGTAACTTAACCTTCTGATTAACCATAATGCTCTTGAGATTAAATGCAAGTAAATCCTCTAACGTATACAGTAAAGCCCACTCAGAAGAGGCTATTGCTGCGGTAAATGGGGAAAAGCACCCTGGTAATACCTTTGATTTCAGAAGAAAAATCGGATGAGCGGGTGTCTAATCATAGCTCACAAATGACAGTCATACTGGTCAGTAAAGCCATTGCACTAAACTATTTAACTAAAAACACAACAGTGTTTTATATGTGATTATATCAGCAAATATTATCTAACGTTACCTGAATTCCAAGCCCCTTAAAGTTAAAACTGGTACTGGTAATCAAATCAGTTAGGCCCCCTTCTACATTTATATAGAAAAACAAATATATATTCTCAGACCTGGCGGCACATTTCTTACAGGTCAGGCGAATGTCATTCATACGAAAATAAATATGTACATATGTAGTATCTATGGATCTGTGCATTCTTAAACTTCCACCCCCACAGATGTGAGTTCCTGTTTGTCTGATTCAGCATAAACTCCGAGGTGTGTGTGAGGAGGGTTGCTTCGTTGCCTCCGTGTTGTGGATAATCTAAAGGGACTGCCCAGATATGGAAGCCGTTGCAGCCCTCATCCATCAATCTGAGTACTCAGGGGGGCTATTAGCATAACTTTTCATCAGGGCACAAACACTTGCCACCAGACGAAACGCCAGACGCCACAATTCATGTGTTCCTGCCTCTGTGTGCAACAAAGAAAGAGAAAGACAGAAAGATAGCAGCACTTGCTAATCTCTCTCAAAGGTGTAAGAGAGGAAGCACAGGTGTGAGATCATTCCATGTCATCACAGTCTTAAAACTTGTGCTTGCATTACATCACACTCTCCTGTACTTTGTCTGTTTGGTGGAATCTTTTACAGGTCTCGTTCTCTTATATGTGCGTTACAATATTCTAAGTAAGCAACCGGGTTTTTATTAGGAAGTCGGTCTTAATGGAGTGGTACCACACTTGTAAAGTTAAGAGGAAATGTGAGCACAGCTGAGGAACTTTACCATTCATTAATAAGACACAAGTCTGGGCTTGAACCTTTAAACTAGGTAACAAAGCTGGACTTCTGAGGACTTTGGTTTGCTTGCGTTTGATGTGCAGTTTTCTTTTCTTTTCCGGTTTCTGAACCACGCTCCACACATACACACACACACACACACAGTAATTACAATGCGCAGAAAACTAGGTTACTCGGTTCATATGGCCAAACAAACACAGCATGTGTTCTTGAAAAACACAAAATGAATTGCACTGATTGCCTCACATAAATAAGAGAGGCATGTGGTATGAACCCAGCATAGTCATGAAGATAAAAGATAAACATAATTAAAAATGTTTAGCCTTGACGGTTTGCTTTTAATTGAATTAAGTATGTTAATAAATAAAAATTTTTCCCCCCTCATAACCGTCATGATCACCGTACGTGGCAGACAAGAATCCATAGGAAATTAACGGCAGATACACAATTGAGGCATGGGTAAGAAAAGAAGTCAATTTTCTTCAGTCATTAGAGAAAGAGTTTAAATAGTGTTTCACTTCCGTGCAGAGCTAAAATAAGTCTTTCATGTCTGAAACCGCAGAGGGGGTTTTCAGAGGTAATAACAACCCATTTACAGGGAGGTTAAAGAGTGTCAGAGTGAGTGACTTCAGGTGATTAAAGACGCCTAATTAAATGTGGCCCTGCACTCCCTCTGAGGAGAGCTGGTCAAGATACAGAGAGAGGGAGAGAGAGAGAGAGAGAGATAGGAAAAGTGAGAGAGATTGATTGAGAAAGAGACAGAAAGAGAAAGAGAGAGAGAGAGAGAGAGAGAAAGGGAGAGAGAGAGGGATAGAAAGAACAAGAGAGAGAGAGAGGGAGAGAGAGAAAGGGAGGGAGAGAGGGAGGGAGAGAGAGTGGGGGGGGGGATGACAAACAGAAAGAACCAAAAGAATCAGAGAGTGACTAAGGCTGGTTCACGCCTCTGCCCTCAACGGACCTCTAAGAAACAGAAAAACACAAACAGAAGGGAAGAGTGATGAGACATACATGTTAACATTTCCTTTGACCTATCCATAGCCTCATGTGACGGCAGGCATCAATGCAATGCAAACCTGATTTTTAAACTTTGTGCACAATTAAACCATTAATATGATAAACAAAGTCAGTCAGAGTGGTTTGATTAGTTTGTTTACAGCTACCTCCCTACAAGTTATCATGTGAAGTGGTTTTAATACACTGCTTGATGCTTAAGACATAGCTTAACAATAAATCTGCAAAAAGATTTTGGTCCAAATGTTGTCTAAAGTACCCAATAATAGAATTGAAGCTTGTAGACACATGTATGTTCTCTGGTAGTTTATATAGTACATAACTAGACAAGGCACAATACCACTTTTTATATGCGACATTGATATTGTAAATTTGGATAGTCTTTTTTTTCAGCAGAAAACATATAATATATATAATAAGGAAGAAACATTAAACAAAAAACATGTTATAGTAAGATGTCCCTTATGTCCCTTGGGGTGTCAATTTTTCTTTTTTTCACAGAGCTAAATGTGTTAAAAAAAACTGAATGTTGCACTTTTACAAATGGCGACACTAAATGCATCTTCTCACGTTATGCACGTCGCAAATCACGTTATGCGTGCTGTAATTATTTTCCATATTTTTTTAACGGATCGGCTTACATTTTTAATTCCTTTCCGATTTCCGATCCAGTAAAGGGGGTTCTCCACTAACTGGTTCCAGCTCAGTTCGGTTCAGTTCTACTCTGTTCAGTTTGATTTGGACCTACAGTTTTCCAACTGGTTGCTATAACGACCAAACATTCTGAGAAGCAGCCCGAGCGGAGCGCCCTGAGCTGAGGTAAACAACCCGGCATCATTACAATCGTCAGCATGGATGAAATCAGAGAGGTTTTATTTCTTATCCTTGGTTTGTGGCTGTTTGACACAAAACAGAGACCACTGGCTTTCCAGACAAGGCTTAAAGAAGCAATATTAGGCTAACAATGTTAACCCTAACGCTAACGTTCAGTCAACAACACTGGCATAACCATAGCCACCACCAATCAGTAACCTCCAATATGTACACGTCATCATTTAGTACTGGTTCAGAACGCTTGGAACCTCGGCCAAGATGGTACCAAGATAGTACTGGGTACCAGGTAGCAGATTTTAGTAATGGAAAAGCAAAAAAAAGCGAGTAGATTTGAACTGAACCAGTATCAGTCAGGATCGGACCGATACTGATACAGAATACAGATCGGCGCATAACAATATCTGGTTCTTGTTATTAGTACTGTAAAAAATCTTTCTGTACAATGAACTAGTCTATTTCACATAAAACCACTCTCCATATATTAATTTTTCATATCTTTGATTAGGGATAGAAGTTAAATTGTTACTGGTTCCTGACATTAATATAAAAGTAAAGTGGCCCTTATAGTCACGTGTGAACACACCACAGCATACAGTGTGAACATTGTGAAATTCTTTCTATTCATTTAACCCCTTCCAAAAGTGAATCAGTGGGCTGCCAGTGACAGCGCTCAGGGAGAATTATGAGTACCTTTCTAAAGGGAACCTCAGTGGTGCAACTGACAGTCCTGGGATTCAAACACAAGACTTCCGATCGCAGGGGCAACTCCCTAACCACCAGGCCACCAGATGCTCTAAGGACATGTTCTTGGTCAAACAGTGCCTGATGCCAGATTAGACGCTCTGCAACTTCATTAAATAGGAAACAATTTCACTTGTTATCTCTACAAAAAAGTAATAATAAAATAACTGCTAAATCTTTTCACATCTTTACATGTGATGTTTTTAATTATATCATCAAATTATAGAGAACAGCATCAGTAAGAGTGCTGATAAGTATCAGTACGGATAAGAAGTACCAATGCCGGCATCAGTAAAGTCCTAACCATGCCCAAAATCCTCTTTGATAAAATGACAGATCACAGTCTTTTCTGGAAAATAAAAAAAAGATTCACTGCACAGCAAGAAGACATATAGTTCATAAAGTGTCTGGGTTGGATTTTAAAACTACTGAAGCATGGATAGGTCAACATACTTTATTGGTGTGATGAATTCCATCACATGTCTGCCTTTCGGAGCATATCTCGATATCGTTTTAAAAGAGCACCTAACCAACTGCACGATTAATTACAAACAGCACAATTCATTCTGTTTAAACCGTTTTAATGCAGTCGTATGAGACATTTAAATAAAAAAAATCATTTTCACTCATAGCACTTGATTTTGAAATGTGTCTCAACTGGCTCTTAAGCATCTGCTCCAACAGACAAAAATGAATATCTTGACCTAATGAAATATTGTGAAAAATACCACGTCAACATACAGAAAGACATTCTTTCTGTCTTAGGGTGGTAGGATGGACATATTGAAATAAAATATTACACGCCAGACTTTTAAACTCGGCAATGGGATTTAAAATGGATTTAAATAAAAATAGACTAAGACCAAGCAGTCAGAGTAATTAAGACGCGGTATATAACCCAGTGTGACTGGGAACCACCAATCGCTTAATTGTCTTTTTCGATCAAACCACAAGACGTCCATGATTGAGGTTTATGTCTGCCTGCGGTTTGTATGTAGACAGCATATAAAAGGAATACCCATACCTCTAAAGAAGGATGATTGATAATGCCTCAGTCCTTCCAACAACACTTTGGTGCTATCTTCTCTGGATCAGGCTTGATTAGACATCCAAACCTGAGAACAGAACAAAGAACGTGAAATAGACTAAAAAGGTTCAACAAGCAGAACACTATGCCGCAATCAAAAGAAAATGCAGAAGAGACGAGAAAGACTACTTCAATGGGTTACTGAAATACATCAGTCTGAAAAGGGTTTACAACACCTGAGCCATTTTCTCACAAAGGAGGAACTTCCCAGAAGTGCCTGGCCTACCAAACTTTGTGACTATTGATGTCACAAAAAAACACCAAGCAAAAATCTATGAAACTGCAGGTCTTACCGCAGATACAATCATCATTAGAAAGAGACTGGGTAAAAATGGAACCCTTGAGAGAACTGCAAGGTGAAAACCACCTCTGAGTAAGAGGAGCATAAAGACTCGTCTTACAATTCCAAAAAAAAAGAAAAAAAACACAAATACCTCAATGACCCCAAGCCTTTTGAAATAATGTTTGGGTGAGTAGTGAAATGTGGACCCCTTTAAAATACTAAGATCCTGTCCCATCTTTGAATATTCTAACTTAGCAATCCACAACTAGACATCACCAACAGTCAAACATGGTGGTGGTAGTGTGGTGGCGCGAGGAGGCTTTGCTGCTTCAGAGCTGTAAATTCTGCCGTGAATTTTGATGGAACAATGGATTCTGCTCTTAACCAGAAAATCCTGCAGGAGAACGTCTATGATGTGAAGCTGAAGTGTCGGATTATGCATCAAGACAACAACCTGAGGCACAAGAAAAACTTCTCTTCTGAACTGCTGAGAAAAAAAACAAACCATTTAATTCTTTTGTAATGGCCTTGTCAACTCCTGACTTGAAACCCACTGAGGTGGGCATGTTATAAAGCCTACAAATGTGACTCAATTAATGCAGTTCTGTAAAGAGTTTTACACATAATCCCATATAGATTTTGCCAATTTTCCTTCAAGAAATAAAATAATCATTTTAAAACTGTTTCCTTGTGTATTCCTTGTTTTCTATTACATTTGGTGTTATGATCTGGTGAACTAAAATAGAGGAAAATAAATAGGAGGCAAATCCTTTTTTATGCACCTTATCAGGTCAAATCTAAACATCTGTCAAAAATATTTTTCAAGTAATAATTTGCAAATAGATATTCTGATATCGTCTGTCACATGTAAAGATTGACTTTAAACCAGTGTCACAGGAGAATGTTATGAAAATGATGTCACTGATGTGAGTCTCCATGCTCTGAAGATATTATTTCAGTCCTTCTACACCCCAGTTGACCCTGGTTAGCAGTAACCTTACACAACACACTAACATGTCAGCTGCGCCACTGTAGTGTCTCTGGCTACAAGAACAACTCTGCCACAGTCCAGTGCAGCCTGAAGGGCAAATGTGAAGCTTTAGAAAGATTAGATTGTTTTTTTTTCCATGTCCAAAATAATCAGGGTGTAAATAAATCCTCATAAGAGGTCCTCGACTTTGGTGTACCACTTTAGGAAAAAAAAACAAATAATATAACATTTAACATTTTATCATTATAATTATAACATCTTTAACGAACTATAAGACTTTAGCGCAGTCTTTCTTAACCCTGGTCCCGGAGGCACCCTGCCCTGCACACTGGCGCACTTTCACGGCTCCCAACACACCTGATCCAACTAATCAGCTCATTATCAATCCCTCGCGAACTGAAGTGGGAGTGTTAAGCAGGGAAAGCATTAAAAGTGCAAGCAAGGGTGTCTGAAGAACCAAGCTTGAGAAACACTGCTGAAGCTTAAGTGGTCCTTCAGTATCATAACTCCAAATAATCGTTTGGCTTGATTATTTTTAAGACTTTTAAGAGTTCTACCAAAGAGGGTACTGAGTGTCTAATAAAAATGCTCTATTGATAGGAGCTTAAAAAGAACAAAAATGACTTTCCATGGCATTCTTTCAGTGCAGGCCTTTATCAGTGGCAGTTAAAGGATTACTCCAACATTTTTAAATGAGCCGCTCTCTGTCCCATGTGTAATGTGGTTAGCAGTCAAATCATTCAACCTTTTCCTGTCCTGGGTAAAAGAACAGAAAACCTGCTAACTTAGAGCCAAAGGACAGACACTGAAGTGTTAATACAGGGAGACCCCAGCCTTTGCTCCTTTACCATTCTGGGATAGCTTTACACTAAAGGTTGAAACATTGCATTCATTAGTAGTCAGGTACTGATTTCTAAATGTTTGGTCTGGATCACAAATGCCACACAATCTCAGCCAGCCAGTGCTGGAGGGCTTTATAATGATGCTTGGCAAAGGCATGGTGATCCTAGCGTCATGGTTGGCTGCTCCAGACTGTCCCATTCAATAGACATTATACAAGCTCCTTAAAGCCAAAGTGACTAATTAGATGAGCTCTCTCAATACTACTGGGTATAGTTGTGTTATATTTACTCAATTTATTTAATTTTTCAAATGTAGTACATCACAAAACTGAACACCTTAATTTTACCCCTTAAAATTACCTTAATTTTGACCTTACTTTCCCAGACAGGAAATTAAGGAAAATTAAGGGGAAAAGTGCACAGATTGATTAAGGCTGATTAAGGGATAAAACTACTGAATTTCCCCATACTATTTCAAATTGGCCCCTTAAATAAAAGAACCTCCCAAATCCTCCTAAAGCCTTCAAATTAGGATTAAGGGGTTTCACACTCAATCCTTACATCTAATTTTCAATTAGATTAAATCTAATTAATGGCCATCTAATTCAAATTAAGGGGGTTGGCGTATTTTCAGGGGTATATTAAGGTAGGGTTAAGCCCATCTTAAGTATATTGTGTTTCATTGTGTTAGGTCCTGCCAGTACCTCCTAAATCTCCTGCACAATATAATGGTCAACAGGGCCTCTGCCACTTTACACAGGCAGACTCACAATGTTTTTGTGTGTGGAGGCTTGGGGTTTCCCCATTAAGTATCTAAAGACATCAGACTCCAGAATGGCACCAGTCTGTCAACCTCTGACCTGGGAACATCTGCCAGAAAACTCCTACACTGTACTGGCCACAGTGACACTGTTTCCACTTTTGTTGTTCCACTCCTGAAGTTCAAACAAGTCCATTCACATGACGTTTAAGATAAGTGGGAGTGCATGTGTGTTTTAATAGGCCATTTCGAGAGCGTAGCATAATAACTCCAGCACATCTCTCTTTTTCCAGTAGTCTCCCAGCAACCGAAGGTGCACTGTGGCCTATTCTTTTAGTGTACCGTGCTGGAGCGCGGGAACGCTATTCATAAAAGGACTGTATTAAAATAGCAAAGGGACTTACAGCAGAGAACGAAGAAAGCTAACCTCAAAGGCAAGCCTTAACTTTTAACTCGAGCATCGGAGAGCCTGTCAAACATGTCCCTTTTTTAACTCGAGGTTTTAAAGACAGTTGGGTTCAATGTTAGTGAAGTTAAAACGTTTGGTGGGGAATGACAGAGAAGACTCGGTTTGATGATTGAGCTCTGCAGGGGCCTTGACGTTATTGATTTGAAATTCATATCAAAGTGAAAGTTTGAATATCCTTTCTGTAGGGGGACGGATTAATATTTCAGCACATTAGCTACTTTTGAGAGGAACAATGTCTGTGGTCTAGACATGTTTGCCAAGTTGCGATTGAAATATTTGCTTTCCTGAAGAAACAAAGTCCTTCAAGACGGAATAAGAAAAACGTCTGCATTTAGCTCCCTGTATGCAAGCGTGCAAACAGAGAATGCATTATTGCCTGATAAGGCAGCTTCAAAAAAAAAAGGCCTTGTTGAAGTAGGAAGTACATTCCTGGTCAAATGAACAGCATGCGCCACAAAATGACGCACCTGGGGAAAGCAGACGTGGCCATGTTTCCAGTAGAAGATGGAAAGAAGAACTGCAGAAGAACATACTTCACTAAGAGCTGGCAATTAGTGAACAGAGGAAGAGACGGCAAAAATGACTATCACAGCTATTCACAATAGTACGAACCACACAGTAGGTACAGAAAGACCGTCTTTGATGGTATTTCAAATACCCGATCAAGGCAAATTCATAAAGAGTAACCTTAAAAGCGACTTCATAAGCATAAACACTTTGAAATTAAGTACGCGATCAAAATGTCAGTGGTTGACTCTGACTCATACCATCTAAACTAGCAGCCTACAAGCTTCCTGTGTCCTAACACACCAGCACGCCACAAGATTTCACACAATTCCCTCTCACATCTGACTTGAAGTAAAATGCCAACTGACACATCTAAAGAACAGAAGGTGCCATTGTGATTGTAAATTTTAAAAAAAACGGAGGAACTGTAATGCAAATGTGTCAAAAGTAATTAGGTTATATGAGGCTTAGAGGTCTGATCTCCCTGTAGCCTGGCGAAGCATCTAGTTTCAGGATGATGTTGCCGTCGACAGTCTTGGGTCAGTTTCGAGTTTGTATCGTAATGAGTACATTTCACATACTCATATTTATATGAAGTAGATTTCACATACCCACATACATTTTCTCTTGGGCATGATTCTCTGTTGTGCTCTTTCTTGTGATAAGTGCATTGGAAATACACTAGACAATGGACAAATGTATTGGGACACCTGTTGTTTTTTCCAGGGTTTGGGCTAGGCCCCTTTACTTCCAGTGAAGAGCAATCGTAATACTGCAGCATACCAAGACATTTTTGGACAGCGCCATGCTTACAACTCTGTGAACACAGTTTGGGGAAGAACATATTCTATTCCTGCATGACTGTACACACAGCAAGGACAGCAAGCTGGATCGGTTTGGTGCAGAAGAACTTGTCTGTCCCGCACAGAGCCCTGACCTCAACCCCAGCTAAAACCTTGAGATGAACTGGAATGGAGATTACGAGCCGGGCCTTCTTGCCCAACACCAGTGTCTGAACTCGTAAATGCTCTACAGAATAATTGGACACAAATTCCCACAGAAACTCCAAAATCTTGTAGAAAGCTTTCAAAGTTGTTGTTATACCTGCAAAGAGGGACCAACTCCATATGAATGTCTATGTCGTTGAATGCAATGTCATTAAAGTCCCTTTTAGTGTACTGTTGAAGAGTCCCAATACTTTTGTGTAGCTCCAGAGTCTGAGGAGAGGATACATGTGGCCCTCCAGTGACACAATGGCTGATGAGAGGGATTTGTTGGGTTGATGGAAAGGTCATAGCTTGTTTGTTAAGTCTGGCCAAAGTGTGTAAAGCAGAGATTCCCAACTCTGGTCCAGGGGGTAAAGGAGCCAGCACAGTTTGGCAATTTCCCTGCTAAAAGACACCTGGTTCAACTCACCTTTTACTGACCCAGTTTTGTGAGCATGTCTGAGGGAATCACTAAGCTGTGCTTCACACTGGCCCACCAGGACCAGATGATTTCTCTTGGATCAGTTTCGGGTTTGTGTCGTAATGAGTACATTTCACATACTCATATTTATATGAAATAGATTCCACACACTATCATACATTTTCTCTCTCTGCCTCCTCCTTTTTTTGTGATAACTGCATTGGAAATACACTATAAGGACAAATGTATTGGGGGAAAACCACCAGGTGTGTTCCAACCCATTTGTCCTTCTAGTGTAAGTGCTTCTGCATTAGCAGCAAGTGAAACTTTAGCACACAGAGGCTAACAGCGGGCACCTCCTGGTCAGGTATGTTCATTAATATAAAAAACCCCATGACAATAAACACTGTCAGTGCAGATGAGTAAAATACCATTGTATTCCAGTATGACATAAGGCATCTGTTTTGACGATTTCTGCAATAGACAACAGACTGCAGACACACTGTACCCTGGATAGTAACTATATTCAATTTATAAAACTTCTATTGAATACATTTATGAATAAAAATATGTATTCGTTCTGTTCTTTTATAATCTTTCATATTTGGCTCTTGTTTTCTTTTGTCAGGCTTTTTTTTTTTTTATTATTCAGTTCAGTTGCTGACAGAACCACAACTAATGTGATGTTCTCTCAATTTTGAAATGTAGCACTTCTTACACTACAAGTCTTGCAAAAAGGGTGATGCCCTTTTTGCAAATGGATGTACTTAAAAGAATAGGTGGGCAATATAACTATCTATGGACGTAGTGTTAAATACGCAATACGCTCTTCACAGTACATTGTGAATGTCATCCCTACTTAAAGAACACTGAACAACTGCATGTTTCACAAAGACAGTTTAATTAGCACTGATTCACTAGACCATGAGAAACGCTGAATCAAAAATCCCAGAATTCAGTTTGTTTTCTTTTGTGGAAATACTGGTTTCAAAATATAAGCTGTAATTCAAACTATGCCTGGATGAAACGTGAAAGACATACAGTTATAGAGAAGCACTTATTGAACTGTTTTTCACTCAAGTGTGTCATGGTCACTTTTACTGGACTCATTTTTACCCCAAAGTAACTTTTACACTGAAGAGCCTTTGACTTCATCCATGGTTTTTGGTCAGTTTGATTAAGGCCCCACATAACAAGCTGAAACACTATATTTACTACATTTAGATATTTAGAGTTAGCCATGGAATGACACTTTGGCTTGGTGTATGTATATGTGTATGTCTATTTATGTCTGTCACACTGTTTAGGTGTGTATGCCGGTTATGTGTGTATGTTTGTAGTGTGTGTATGTCTGTACTGTGTACGTGTGCGAAGTGCATCTGTGTCTTTCTGTACGTCTGTACTGTGCATGTATGTCTGTAGTTTGAGTATGTCTGTATTGTGTGTGTGTAACGTAGCAGCCCTCCTCCCTCCCCTCACATTTCCGTGTTTGTATCCTGTCGACTCTTTCTGAAGTATGGAGGCGAGTGGTCTCAGGTACTTTTTCGTCGTGCTACGACTCTGACCGGACACCTGACACTAACACACACACTGCGTGTTAGACGAGGCGTGCAAACGTGTGAAAATGTTTGATAGTAGAGGCAAAGTGTGTCTGTCCCCCTCCTCCTTTTTCCGGACCGAGCCCACGCCCTCCATTCCCAGCACACTGCCCCGCTGCCTGCCTGCACATCCCGAGTCACCTTCACACAAACCCGCGTACACAGCCCCGACTCCTGCTCGGATGCTGCCCGTTTCGAGGAAGGGGGAAAAGAGAAAGCACCGTGGCCACACGGGGTCCACGGCCGAGCCCCCGGCCCGGGAGAAGAGTGGAGAGAAGACTTGGGGTTTCTCTTACCTCGCTTTCTAAGAATCTGGAGTTTCAGGTCCCAGTTAAAGTGAAACTTAAAAAAGCGAAGGCAGCGTCCCAATCTAGCAGGGCATCCTGCCTAGTGTGGACCCAGATCCCTCGGCTGTCGCCTAGACCTGAATCCTAGGGTATTTCTGAGCCCTCTATTTAGTACTCGAGTACTCAAATTGGGACGCGGCCCTCGTCTCCCCCTCTCAATCTGAGAGTGTAACAGGCAGTGACGTCAAGGGGCAGAATTCCAGCACAGCCCAGTCCACCGTTGCCCATGTAAGGCAGTGAGAGCAGCCCAGCCTCGCTGGTGCAGTGTCAGTGTCGGGGTCATTGTGCAATGCCATAATTCAAACTAACCAAACGCCCCAGGCAGCTTTAAAGCAGCGCTGCATTAGATGTTGTGTCCCGAAGGCTACTGGCGAAAAAAACAAAAGTTGGAATGTAACCTGAGAAGCTTTTTTTCTGCTGTTATGCATGAATGGGAAAAATGCAAGTAAAGTCCATTGTCATACAAAAGGCACCCAGTAAAACTAGCAAGGGTGCTTTTGGATGGAGAAGTATGCACTTAGTGAAGCATTTGGAAGAATAAACATTGAGTCAGCTACAGTAAAGTGATTGGGTTCAGGTGAGATGAGGCATGTAAAAAATCATGCCATATACTCTGCATTATCCAGTTGTTTTTGTAATATTAAAAAGGTTTGAAGGCAAGAAGTCAAAGAAGCTCAAATAGAGATTTATTTATATGGAGGGTCATTTAACCCCACAATACACCAACATATAGCAACATAGTTCCACTGAAACAGTAATCAGTTAGTCTTTTGGCCTCATTCACCTCTTGACCTTTTCCAGCCAGCACTGTTTCAGGCAAGGATTTCTCCATCCAGACAGCACTCAGCCACACACCTGCAATTTGCATGCTTTTTGCATGTTTCTGCGCTCAATGCAAAAATCATAACTGCATCACAACTGCACTCCACACTCAGATTTACGGCTCTCTTTCTCTATGTGTGAAAGAGAGCACGCCACAATAGCACTCAGCGACGCTGGCGGCGGTGTTCACAGCCGCTGAAAGTGACTGTTTGAGATAAACAGCAAGGTTCACCACATATTTCTTCTCTCAGTAATACGGCTGTAACATCTACTCAAAAGCTGAGCCTCTATGTTTTCCAGATCTGTCTAAGTATCATAATTTCGGTCTTACAATGAGCTAGATTGCGCCAGCTCATAGAATGAGGCTTTGGTGTGTACTAGAAGGGTTTTGTGGTCCTTTGCCTCTAGAAACAAAGGGAAACTGTCATTAGGGCAGTTTCCAAGGAGAGGCAAAGGGACCCAGACAGGATTACGCCTTAAATGTGTAGAACACATTCTATAGGTCTACGGATCAGCAGTCCATGAACACTTAACTGTATCGCCTCCCTACCTAAAAGCATTCATTTTTAAATTTGAAATTGTCTCTATTTACTTCCAGAATTAAAACATTAACGGAGCAACCTGCAGGTCCAGACTCCCATCCCTCACTCCTACCACTTTAAAGTAACTCAATTACTGTAAATTGTTTTATATGTAGTTACTGATTAATAAGCCATATAGCCATGAAACGCTGACCTAACATTCCCATTGCAACGATTTGATGGATTCTGTCATCATTTTTTAAATATTCAAATAAAATCATGAACCCAGATTTGTGAATTGAATTGACTCATGGACCAGATGTATCACCACACCTCTAGTTAATCCAGCCCCTAGCCTCAGAATACTGTGCATTCTGAAAAGAAAACAAATCTAAAACATTATATAGCTCATGTCCTGCTCCTGATGCTGGCTCACTTAGCTGCATAAACTTACTGACTTACTGCCAACACTCAAGCTAAGAATAAATTAAGAGACATTAACAAACATTGACTAAAGAATGGAAACAATGAGACAGCAAAGCACGGTTTTGTTCATGGAAGAACATTCATCAGCCTGAGCAGGCGAACAGCTATCAGGAGCAGGGCCTTGATATTTTCTTGCACTGAATGCAGAGCCCCAGTCTTTTATCTTTCTTTACATCTGTCATCATGATTACTGAAACGCAAAGTCTGAGCTTGCAGAGCTCATAATCTCCACCAATAAAGACTATCTTTGAACAACAAAGGGATTTTCAGAATAGGCACCACGTTCAGGACACATTAGATTACCCTCTGACTAGACTTTCTCTTGCCATACAGCAAACGCAATAATGTCAAGCATGGGAAAACTCCCGCTGTCTTAAAGAGGTTCACTACTGTATCTGCCTATACTGCCTGTGTAGTCTTTTTTAGCAACCTGCTGAACCTTCCCTCGCTGTGCCAACTACTGTAACCAAACCATTTTATCACCAAAACGATCGAGAGGCAAACCATATCTGTATCAACAATGAAATGCAATATGTGCAAGTTAATGCAAACCCCATTGCACCAAGTGTACTTGAGTCATACGCTGACAATAAAAGAGGGCGATTAAGATGCAGCTTTGACTTGAAGCTCTGTGTTGCCTCACTTCAGACGTTGTCGACAACCGATTAACTCGCGCTCCGAGCGCTCTGTCAACTGTTTTGCACCCCGCGTACGGCAAAGCAGCAGCCAGAACACCACTGGAAGATGAAGACAGGAGATAAATCAGGCGATTGTGCCTCGTTCCGCCGTGGCTGGCCCCGTATCCCCCCGTGTGCAGGTTCCAGGGCACGTTGGAAAGGTAATCTCATTTGTACTGTGTGACAGCTTATTTGCAACTTTGCTTACTGGCAATTTTCTAATGGGCCCCGTGAGTAGTGCCTCCTCACTCTCCATTTCCCCCTCCTCACTCTCTCACAAAGCTGATCGAAAAGACACCCTTAAACTCTTCAGAAAACAATTACCCTGGTGCCAGCATTAAGTCTGCTCTCCAGCCATCAATCAAGTGGCAATTGATGCATTTTCTTACAACTAAATTAACCAGGCATGAAGTCGGTACAGGGAAGGGATGATAAGGGGTGAGTAAGCAATAGGAAACATTGCACAAACACACCACAGGTTTTAGGAGCGAGTGTTAGTCACATTAGCATGGTGCATGTCAAGAACCGTGTGTGTGTGTGAGCATGGCGTGGGCCGCAAAGGCTGTGTTAAAGATCAAAAGGTGAAGGGGGAAAAAAAAGAAATGAAAAAGCACAACAATAAACGAAGTAACAACAAAACAAGGCCCTGATGTGTGACACTCTCAGATCCTTGTGATACTTCATTTCATTTCTTTTTTTTCTTTTTTCCTTTTTTATCATCTCGCAACACAAGGCTAACGTCTCCAGCGTCGGATATCCTGTTGTACACACGCCTCGTTGGGGGCGACACTCGCTTCTCCCCGTACCACTTCCTCTGAAGCACAAGAACGACGACCTCATGCAGCTGTGTTTTCTACTGGCAGCATCAGCCCTTATCCCAGTCTTAACGTCGTGTCCAAACGCAGAACCTTTGCAGCCCATTATCAAACATTAGTTGCGAAGCTTCATCATCAAGGGGAGTGAAAATTGTTAGAGTGGGTGTGTTCAGCACTCTGCTTACACTGCATCTGGAAAACAGGCTTCTGATGTATAAACACTCTCATTAAGTACTGCATGAAGTGTTAACTGAGAATCTGCATGAGGCAATGTGGTCAGTGTGGTCACATATAAAGCAAAAGTTGGGTGAAATAACAAATTTACACAATTTTACACCTAACCCAGATGAAGTCAATCACAGACTTGTTTGATGTACAAATCTTTTTTTTTTATTTAAGAACTGGAGCTCTAAGTGTTTCTATGGAAATTCTTGCCCATTCATTCTGCACAGCATTTGTGAGGCCAGACACTGATGTTGCACGAGAAGGTCTGGATCACAATCTCCGTTCCAGTTCATCCCTAAGGTGCTGGATGGGGTTGAGATCAGGGCTCTGTGTGGGCCAGGCAAGTTCTTCCAAATCAAACTCATCCGACCATATCTTCATGGAGCTTGCACTGGGACATAGTCATACTGGAATAGAAAAGGTTTTTCTTGTCTATATAGTGTAGACATGGGCAAAGTGATACTATGGCATTTCTCATTGATCTCATACAGACTTGCTTTAGTGGTCTGTGACATATAACCTAGACCACTCTGTCTTATGCAAATTCTCAGATAACAATATACACTATTTGACCAAAAGTTTGTAGACACCTGACCATCAAACCCATTTGAAAATCACTGACATGAATATAGAAACCCATTTCATGAAGCTCCTGATGCACAGATCTTGTGCTTCCTGAGGCACATGTTTCAGCATTCTGCAGGCCCTGTCTTTGAGTTTATGTGGTCTATCGCTTCATGGCTCTAGACTCATCCATGTCACAATAATAGCATTTCCAGTTGACTGGGGGAGATACAGCAGGGCAGAAACTGACTCAAAGGGCCATTTTGTGCATATGGCTAAATTGTTTGGCCATACGATGTAGACAGCTCTATAGTTAGGCCATAGAGTGAATATAGCTATGCAGAACACATTTAACATTATATATAAATATAATACCACTTCAGTTAGCTGAACTGTGTCCAGCAATCTAGACCTGGTCCATATAAAATGAGAAATATAGTTAAGTCTACCCTGAAGACAAGCCTAATCTTCCCCTAACATGATCTAAATCAGCTATAATATATAAGGGCTGTGTATGTCACTACGGTACCTATAGCAGAACTACTGATCTTGCGAAATGAAAGCAAGATGATCTCTATTCTATAAACTAACAACCGAAATAATCTCTGGCTATGAAGGGGTAGCTCAGAGACCTAATGACAAGACATAAGACTCTTTTTGTTCCTCTTATTTTCGATGTGAATCCTGGGCACTACTCCTAGCTCTATATAAAACCCTTGAATCCTAACAGTGATGGCAAATTTTTTTGTACAGCAAGCCTATCATTCTCCAGACACAGGCATGAAAAGACAGCTAGAGAAAAGGTAGGAGACACACAAACCAAGCACAAAAAGCCATGTCCTCCAGCTACTAATCAAACAACTCCTCATCTAGATCTAGACTTAAGATTGCTCTAATGAATTCTAATTTGAAATGTTTAAGCATGTAAATATTCATCAGGATAGCAGAAGCAGACAATCCGGGCCCGCGGCCATGGCTTTTGAATCCGAGCGCACAACAGAAGTAGTAAGCCCTTAACGTGGTTTGGAGACATGGAGTCATTTTAAGGTGTTTTGCTTTCTTCCCTTTTTCTTTTTCAGAAGATCTGAAGGGAAGATGGATTTAGCATCTGATGTCGAGCCCTCTGAAAAATCAATTTTGAGCTTGAAAGTTTTGGTGCTGTTGATTTTTTTGTGTTCCCGATCCCTCCACGTGCCGAACACATTCCATGGTTTCTAAATGTGTTACAGTCCCTGGGCCACAGAAGGATCGCGTGACTTTGTCGGTGGTTTGTTTTGAAGCAGGCATGCCCAGGATTTCAAGGTAACCTTTTAAAGTTAAACTTCATCATCTATGGTAGACTGACGAGAAGAATCAACAGTGAGCGAGATGCAGATCACTGGGTGTTCCTTCAGACAGAGCTCAGACTCCACCAGAGGAAGATTAAAAAGCACAGTGCACTGAAAATGCGAGGGTACACCATGAGAGGAAAAAAAAGAAAAGAGAGACGAAGTGAAGAAGATGAACATTCTCTTTTCATGGATTCCTTTGTTCTCAGGAGACAATAATGTGACCACAATAACAATCAGTTGATAAGCAGTTTGCACGTATCTGAAACCATGCATTCTGAGAATACAATTGCATTGCAGCCACAAAACTCTGAAACCGTCGTCTCTTTCTTGAAGAAAAGAAGTCGGCCTTCCAGGGAGCCAAATTATCTCAGCATACCATTGAACCAAGGCCAGCGTCTCTCCAGAGAAAATTTCTCTGTGACATCTCACACTTTGCAGCTTTGGGCCAGACGACATAACATCATGAATATGTGTTCAATCCTTGCTTCAAGGACATTTTTATTTATTTGTTTTTTTTAATCCCTAGTAGTCCATGTGCACTACACTTTTTAGGGTCTCCCTCCACCCGAGCCACATCATTAACTAACGATAAGGTCCTTCTTGAGCTGAAGTAGGTGTTTTAGAGCTGGAAAGGTGAGATACAGTACTGGGGCTAGAAAACACAGGGCTAGTATAACAGTAAATGGAACTATGGCTCCATTTTGCCAGTATATCGGGTAAAATGATTTGTTTATGAGTACAGCAGTTCGATAATGATTAAGGAGTGATTTAATCCCATTACAATATTTGGGTTTAATTTAGAATCATTTGTAAATATCTATGCAAATATGACTAGAGTATTCACAATAATATATAAATAAATAATCAAGATTCGTATTGTTTTGTTTTAAAAATTCAAAATAGCCATTTTGAATTTTAAAACAAAAAAATAACAATCTTGATGATGAGAGTAACAGTAAACCAGCACAATTGCTAGAAACATGTAAAGAGAATTAAAGGGGGAAAGAAAATCTGGTTAAATTATCATGACATGAAACAACACACTGAAGGCCAACTTACTGACTGATTTATCTACGATGGCAGTGATAAGAACCTGTATAACAACATCTACAGTGCAAATAAAACTCAAATCAACTGGAGAACCAGCATACTGGAGTTTAATAATGTTAAGATGGTGGTAAATCAAAATAAAAATGTGTTCTTTGGGGACCTTTTTGCTTTAAACCCTGCATGTACCTCTTACCATTAATATCCCGCAAAAGATGCATTTTAGGACCAAAGCTTATCTCAAAACAATCATAAAAGAGCACCCCAGGCATCATGCAGTACATCTGTAATCATTTCATGTAATAACTTCCTACAAGGTAGCATTTAGAGGCATTAAACACTTCAGGTGTCTGTTAACACTGCTGTGAAAACATCTGGCTAGGAACAATTTTCTATAATAGAGCATTTCACGTCAGACCACTGGTTTCCATCTTAATGATTTAATTATCCAAAAGTGTTCAAATATAGGTGGAAAAATTAAATATATTCAATTTCTCTAGGAGCTGAACGGGAACTGCTGTTCATTAGACTCTGCCAGAGATCACCGGGGAGCTTGTCAGTGCCCCTGAAAAGTTTGAGCAGTTGTTTTACGGAATCATGGCTGAAGACAATAAGGTGAAAGCTGGGACTAGCTGTGGCTGACATGCTGTGAGAGCTGATAGAGTGAATGTGGTTTATGAGGACATCTGCACCCAAACAAGAGCGATTGAGGGAGAGAGGGCAGAAGGAGCACGAGTAATGTGATGCAGAGCTGACCGGACAGCCAGGCCAACAAACTAGGGCAGACGCTCACTCTCTCGTCAGCTTGTCTCTCCATACCTCCACTCTTCGGGTTCCCTTCATCATGTCAGTGTCACTCGGGTGATGGTGCCAAGCAAACCTGCACTGATCTGGTCCTGGATGCACGGAGAGAACCTGACAGAAGTGCTATGATCCATGTAGACCAAGAGAAAAGTCACAGAGTCTTGCAGGACACAGACTCCAGCGAGGGCAGATATCCTCATCAAGGACAGGCTGCTGCTTTGAGCCCTTAAGCAGCAAGAGGCTGTATGTAGGCCTACACTCCACAGTCTCATAGCTACTACACTTATATGAAGTCACTGTCAAAGCAAAACCTTGTGACTCGAGGAAAAAAAGTCACCAACTGCCCTTTACATAGTGCACATACAGTACTTTACATACAGTAAATACATAAATATGCATGTCCCATAATTAGCCTATTTCTCTTGAATATATGTTCATATTCCTGTGTCTGCTCTGTTTAGTATGTCAAACATGTGCAAAACACGCTGATTCAGATTTGAATCTCATTATGAACAGGCCATTAACATTTTTAATCTCTCTTATAAAGGTACTATTTTGGAGATACAAGGTTTCGTCACTAGACTAATGGTGTCAGTAGTACTTAATATATAACTTAATGTAAAGACATATTAACAAGCCTGGAGGTTCAGGTGTTAAGATTAAGTGTTTTATAAGATTCTGAAAACCTAAATGTACAATCCTACAGTGCAGTACAATACAACATTAATTTAGGAAACTAGGCTCAAGGCCAGTAACAATTCATGATAATCATACAGGATAAAACGTGTGAGGCAGAGGGTAGGACATATAAAGATGCAGATAGTGCAGGGATGTGAAAGGAGCCATGCTTAATTTAAGTGGCCAGAGACATTTGAACCATATCTGTTAAATGGAGATGTTGCTTAAGCAAGAACAGCTGACCTATTTTAGGGCCCTAAATGAACCCTATGATGATCAGGATTACACTGTAGTGTTCTCCAGTCTCTAGAAACATAAAGGGGAATTCCACTGATTCTCTCAAGTTTTCAGCGTCATTCATAGAGGCTTAATATAAAATGCTCGATTACCGTAACGTGCCGAATTTGTTCACAGCTCTGGTGGCAGGAACCAGACATCTGAGGTTATGGTCACGAGGGCCAGTGTCTATTTTTCCCTTCTCAAACATACCTAGTTAACATCTACAGATCATATTGTGTCTGAGCAGGGAGATCACAAGTTATCACATGAAATGGGTATGAATACACTACTTGATACTTGATATTTGAGGCATTGTTTAATTATAATTATAAGAGAAGCCTTTGGTTAAATAAAACAATACGCTCCAAGAGCACCCGCATATAGTGAAAAACCTTGTTGTTGTGTTTTGGTAAAAAAAAAAAAAGCCTAAATATGCCCCCAAATATGCTCCCAGAACAATTTAATGTAATTAAATTTCATTTTAAACTCAGAATCAGAATCAGAAAACGTTATTGCTTAAAAAAACACGTTAGCATTAGCATTTAGCATTAGCAGCGTGCAAAGACTCGTATACAAAAGAAACAAAAATTGGGCGAGAGGGGGGAGTTTAAAACACTAAAATACGAGGACAAGATACAGTGCAGTCATGCTACACGCTGCAGCCGACTTCTTTTTATGACGGTTGGCAACATTTCATTGTATTATCGCCACCACTGGACTGGTGGTAGCAATATAGTTTGGTTCTCAGAAAAAATCCTGCTGATCCACGTAAAACTGGGGGTTTATTGTACTTCTTAGTATTTAATGTAAAAACTCAGAAGACAGTGAAGATTAATTGGTTGTTTTGGTTAATAAACAAAATGGCTATTTTTAGTTTGTAACCTTTTTACTATCACCATCACTATAAAGACCAAATCACTCTGAGTGACCTTCTTTACATCTCAACCAGTGAAATAAGCAGAAAGTTTAAACAAGTTCTTTATAATGCAGTGAATGGCTCCTGACATGGAACATCTTCAGTGACCTCCTCTAAAGGTTTCACAGGACAAGGGTCAGTCCTGATGTGCCAAAACAAATTGCTACAAACTTCTCTGTACTAACATAAGAAATACAAATGTGTAGTAAACACATGAGAATTAAATCTCATGAAATGCGAACACATTTGGACATGTTTAACTCAATTTTTTACAATGAATGCTTAGAAATAAATTTTTTATTTCTAACAATTCAAGCCTCACAGTCTTTACTTAACTCATACTCAACATTTTCTATGTAATAGGGACATATCACTATATAGCAGCTCTTGAAACACCCAGTAACAACAAAATTCAGGATGTAATTCTATAAAATCAGAATGCGAGGCTAGAAAGCCAGAACTCATTCTAGCATCTTCTTCTGAATCTGTTTAGATATGTGACAGAAAACCTTTGCATTTGTGCATCCAAGGTCATCTGCAACACTTGAGGAAGGAAATATTCTTCTCAGACAGACATTTGTATGAGTCCTTTGAAATCAGAAGGTCACTGACGGAAGTCTTCCATCTCTAGTTTTGCATCTCTTTCTTCTGGTAGACAGACTGTATAGGTGGAGTACAGTACAGTAGGAAAGGATGAATGAAGGATAAGAGATGTCTCACTTCACCATACATATACACACACACACACACACACACACACACACACACACACACACACACACACACACACACACACACACAC
>JBBPDC010000109.1:6367673-6401137 GCA_037974485.1 Hemigrammopetersius urotaenia | reverse complement strand
ACACACACACACACACACACACACACACAAACACACACACATATTGTGTGAGTATTGTGCTTAAAGGTGTTTAACTTGTGTTCAGGTATATATATATAAGATTCCTAAACACAGGTAAACACCTTTAAGCACAATACTCAAAGACAGCATCCATTCTTTTTCCTTATTTTTTTTAGGCTACAAATGTCAGCCGATGCAAACGTTTGAGATTAGGTCTCTTTGACCTTTACTAAAGCTGATAGCAGTCCCCATGCATGTCGGCGGGCATCGGTCTGACATGAAACACGGACACCATAAAGACCGCTTCTAGATTGCGCAGTCTCAAAGTCACACTGAAGCCACCTCTGGTGTTATGAAAAGCTATTATCATAGACTGACACAATGATTACAGGACCGTTTGATAAAGGTCGTTGGTAGCACAATAACTGCACATCTCTCCAGGAACCTCCACAGAAGCCATCCACACCAGTTTCGACAAAACCGACATGACTAAGACTTGTACACTGTTTGTGACCAGCCTGAACGAGAGGAGTATGAGCAAAACCATCTCCCACTCATGCTGTGTCATGAAGAGTGGGAATGCTGGTGACATTTCCATCTTTAATTTATGTCTATCAGAATACACACATTCTCACAAAAACTGCAAATAATTCATGAGGAGAGCAAACTATATTTTTTAGATATGCGGTGTGCACATTAATACAGTATGTACCATGCATTGTCTATAATGTATTAATGTGTGCGTTACACACACACACACAGGTACTTTACACACTTGTGTCTTCGTAATCTGCAGGTGGGTTGTTATGGTTGTGGCTGGGAGGCCAGGAACCTCATGAAGGGCATTAAATGCGACTATAAACTGGCTTGTTGCAGGGGTTTTGTTTTAGGCCTAATTTTGCTTCTTTTTGGGAGGTTTCTTTCTGTTTTGCCTATTTTTGGACCAGACCACAGACCAGAATGATTGCTTGCCTGGTCAGTAGGCTGTTGTGAATTACATCTGCGCATCAATTTGCAGCATTAAAGCTCCTTTCTAGTAAAGATTCACCCTTTTAGATAGTTGTGACAACATACATATATGTAGTTTGGAAACGGAAACCCTTCTATCTACAATAAAAGATCGTTTAACATAGATTTCAGTATTATGAAGTAAACAAAAAAGTTTTGGGACCAGCATGTAGTTACTAAATGATCAATACACATATAAACAATAACAATATGATAATTAATAAAAAAATATCTGATTCTTTTGGCATTTTTTGGCTAAAATGTAATTATTACCTGAAAAATGAGGCCTTGTTTATATTAATTTCCTTGAAACCCACCATCTGCGACTCTGTTCATCATTCTGTACTCAACTAAAATGGCTTAATTGAATTTTCATCATTACAACTGTTTTATCTCATTGGACAAACTGAGTATATCAACATAGTGCACTAGCTACTGTAAAATAGTCATAATTAATGGAATTTGAAAATATGTTTGGATAAAAATGCAGCATTATGTTAGTGATCGTGTTAACACAAATGGAAACAAACAGCTCAAACAAGAAACAAAACCACGTACCAATGTATAACATACTAACACTGCAATGTGGTTAACTAGCATTTACTGTGTTTCGGCTGAGTTCGAAATTAGAATTGGAAATATATGCTGACCACTATCGACACACCACAGACATCAGGTGCACTACTCTTATTCTTATTTCAACATAACTGTCAGTCTGCAAGAGTCCCACATCTACAGCCGAGAACGGAGGCCAGGAGAGATGTTACAAATAAAAACTGCTGCAACATCCTGATTCTGCAACATCATAAAAATGACTAAATAGCTCAGTGTCCTTCGTTTCCTAAAACAAAACGAGCAGGTCCTTCACAGCGAGCAAACTGACTGCTCAAGGTGAGGCTGTATCTGCCCTGCAAATGTAACAGTTAAAAACAGAACAGACGCTGCAACAAAACAGATGCAGAAATTTTAAGACCTACTGTAAATGTATTTGCTGCATTGATTTCCAGCAAAGTGCAAAAGAACAGGTTTTGCATTCATTTGCGATTCCTGAATGCTGGCCAAAATCAGTTTATCAAATGTATTCTCACTTACTAAACTAGCTTGGAAATCCAGAGACAGATTTTAATATTGACTCTGGTGACCATGCACAATAGCTCTCGGCTATGTTTTTTTTTTCTTCAGGCCTGAGGTAAAGTCTATTAAACGACTCTCCAAATATAACAAGACAAAATCCACTGCTCGTCATGAATAGGAAAGGCTATGACTGACTGGTGTGAATTCAAATGCAGCCATTTGCATGTGAGGAGCAAAAGCAAGGCCCACAAGTCTCCAAAAAAACAAAAAAACCCCAAAAAAACAGGACTAGCAGAGACCTGTCACACGCCTCGTCCTGTTATTACCAAATTACCGCCTTGGGTCAGTGGAGACTTCGGCAGGCTTAAATGGAGCCCGACCCTCTGTAGATTAACAATAAGGAGTAAATGTGAGGAGATGATTCAGTGAGGGAGCTTGGGGCTTGACCTACTGACAGAACTGGGTCAGATGTTTCAGTATTAATGAGGCAAAGCATGAATTTGCAAAATCCATACGACATTGAATCACCGAATGATTCATTCAAAGTATGATATCTAGAGAATAGCACGTGGATGGGATTGCTCCACGCTTCGTCTGATTAAAAAGAAAAAACTCCACATCAGACATAATAAATTAGTGTCAGGACTGGAGTCGTCATGTACCGATCACACTGACGTGCAGTGACAACATTAAACAGCATCAGGTGAACTCTGCCGCTCCTGCTGGGTGCCATGGGTGAGAGCGATCCGTCACAACACATTACAGCATTAAGAGTGTTGCCCAACGCAGCGAGTGTGTTCGGTGTCTTCTCACGACAACAGCCCCACTTTCAACTTTAAACTTTAACGGAGGCGCCTGCAGCGCTCAGCCACGGGGAACATCTCACCACAGCACTTACGGTTTTGGGACGCGAGGCCTCTGGCAATACGGACTGTCATCTTAGCGGGCTCATAAGTCAAGCGCATGACAACGCTCAAATCCACCACCCGCCTCCCACACTCATTCTCTTTATTCAGACATATGACTCGGGAGAAAAACCGGTGTGGACGGCACTTAAATGTAAAGATTAAACTTGCAGGAAATAATATGTGGCCCTGTGCACCGTTCCAAGAAATGACAGACAATGTGCCAAACTGATGTGAGCGGCAGGCAGAGCGGGAGCCAAAAGGCAGGATAACGATATTGAGTTGATTACGAGAGATTATAAAATATGTCATAGTACCCCAGAGTTAATGCATGAAAATACGATGCCACCGCGCGCAGGAGGAGGACTGCCCGCGCTCACGGGCATTACCGTCCAATTTTCGGCCCTAAACTGGCACGTCCCCGGCTTTACCCCGGTGGGAGGGTTGGGGCAAAGTGACATCTGGGATGATGTAATATCAACTCCCCTGCTAGACAAGTTATAAAGAGCAATATCCAGCTCGCAGGATTGAGATCAGCTTTGGTAGATTAATGCTCTAGGACACTGAAATGTTTGTTGTATAAAGGCTCTGTTTATAAAACAATGTGTTGTGGTGGTATATGAAGGACTCTAATCTGGCAGATGGCCCATAGCCCGAGAGCTGCTCAATATTAAGGAGAATAGTAGCCCAAAGGTTTAGAGTTCATGCGCCTCAATGAGATTTCAGATTGTGCCTCATTCAAACGTATTATAAAGAGAGAGAGGGGGTAGAGCGAGAGAGAGAGAGAGAGAGAGAGAGAGAAAAAGAGGGGGCGAGAGAGAGAGAGAGAGAGAGAGAGACCGCATGTGAGAGAATGAGAGAGAGAGAGAGAGAGAGAGAGAGAGCACAACTGGGATTATAGCAAGGGCAGCTTAATCTGTGGGTTTTTTTTTTTTTTGCAAAAGGAAGCACGCCCCGCAATTTTTTAGCATTCATGGAAAGTGGACCATGCAAGTGTGTAGCAATCAATGAACGCTAGAACGCAGTCGGCCTATCAGCTCTGAGTGCCACCGATGCCCTGTGGACCGCTTCCTTGACGCTGAGCGCGCTCAGTCAACTCTGCTTACTTCAGTTCTCTCTGCGCTGTGCCCATCCTCCTCCGCCTCATCCTCTTCATCCCCACTCGCGCTCGCTGGCAGACGCATCCCGACTGCGGGACAGCCTCCAAGCTCTGAGGGTTTATTTTTGGTTTTTTGGGGGCCTGGGGGAAGAGGAGAGAGACACAGAAAAAGCGAGAGAACCATCACCACCCTGAACGCCGGGCATCTTCCTCAGCGGCGTCTTCCTCAGCAACACCTTCAGCCCTACAGGCTTTGCTACGCATTCCCTCGCTGCCTACAAGCTTTTGTGCCAGCCTGGGCTGCACTGCTCCCGCCGCTGAGCTGTCCCAATCTGCACCGCTTCCCCCCTCACACTGAACCCCGGATAGCTGCTGCTTCCCTCAAGGCACCTGTGCTAATTGAGCTCCGTGAATGAGACCTCAAGAAAAAAAAAAGAAAGAAGACAAACCTTCCATCAGCCAAAACTCATAGGCAGCTTTTTGGACTCTGACCACAGACAGAATCAGTCCCAGCAAGAACCGGGCTAAAGCCACGACTGCCCACTGGCCCCTGACTCACACCTCAGCTCCCAGCATGCCCCACTCCATGCAGCAGAACGGTGAGCATGCCCTTCTATTCTCTTTATCCCTCCCATCCTCCCCCCTGACCTCGCTACTGTCCCACTCCTCATGCCTGTTGGTGCCTCAAATGTAAACTGTAGTGAATGAGAAAGAAGCAGATTTCTAAAAACTGTAAAGAAATAAACAGTAAAGTAAATAGAAAGTAAAGAAAGTTTGTAAAGAAGCGTACAAACAAATAGAAACAGCATATGTTTGTAAGGGTGAGAACTTTTCAGCGCCTGGGGAAGACAAAAGAGAGCCATGAGATGAACATCTGGTCTTTTCTCCAATCATTGTGTTTCAATTGAGAGGGTCCTGCTTAAGCAAACAACCAATGCTTACTGTAGATAGTGCTTATAGTAAATTATTGTAAGTCACACTGAACACGTGCAAAGCCTCCTCCTTTCTTACTTCTTTGCCAATTCAGCCACTAGCATAAGTCAATTAGATTCACCTGAAATTCATAAACCTTCTGAAATAACACAGCAGCCTGTGCTGCATGTGACGTGCACCACAGTCCCAGGTCGAATGCATTTTTAATAAGATAAGAATGTCGAATGTGTGCGCATGTTTTTTTTTTCTAATGGAGCGGGGGACAGGAGAAAAAAGAAGGGAAAGTGCCTGAAGCTGTTTGGACTCGGCTCTCTCTGTTAATCTTAGACTGAGTGTTTCCTTGTCTTAACAGAAAACGCTCTCAGGCATCGGACTCATATCCTCTTATTTACTTACGCTTATGTAATTCATTGGTATTTGACAACATATTAAAAAGAGTCTCCATCCCACAAACAATCACAGTCGACTGACCCCTCAGTCGGGAGGTAACATCCACATTCATGCATTTATTTCCTAAAGACATTTTAAAGTGGTGTCAGTTCCAATCCTGTGATTGAAATACAGGTCAACAGGTAAGTGTCTGGGGAGGGGAAAGAAAAAGTAAAAAATGCAAAAAAAAATACACAAGAAGAAATAATGCATAAATGAATACATCTTGGAATGGCTAAAAATAACCGTCTTAGAAAAACCTAAGGCAAATCTAAATATACCACACAATGCAACTGAAGAATTATTAACACATGACACCACTAAATGAACACAATGGCCGTTTTTCTATAAAGAAATGAAACGCCTCTCTAAATGAAATCTGTGTACTTTGCACTTCAATGGATAAATTGTGCAGGCATGAGCAAACATACATGTCCAACATTAGATTCAGCTGAATGTACAGGTAACTGCACATAAACAAAGTGCAATACAGCATTACAGAAAAATGATCGGAATATCATTAAAATATAAACACTTAATTCCACCTATGATGAGCCCAGTGATAAATCCGTACACCGCATGGTTAACTGATCTCTTTTCTAATTCTCTGGCGTAGAACAGTCACGAAGCTGATTAAGAGCATGAAGGATATGACCCTGTTTACAGATTTAGTTAAAGCTCATTTTGCTCTCATATGCTCACATCCCCAAGCGAGATCTCGATAACTCTGACACTATTCTCTGTACTTTTTTTTTTTTAAAAGCCCCATCCACTAAACAGCAGCTGCTGTCCACTCCACTGTTTTCTGGTAGCATGCTTTCACGCTTCTGATTTGTTTGGCGGGCTGAGGGGGTACATATTCAGCAACGTGTGATACATTTTCACTGAGGGAAAGACTCTAATCAGCACAGAGATGCATATTTTAGACTGTAGTAGGAAAGTAAAACTCATTCTTGAAGAGATACAGTAGGGAAGGGATAATGAATTGAAGGCTTAATTCATTTGTAGGGGTGTAAAAACACATCAGTGCATTTTGATGCATTATTCTAATAGTGAGGATTCAATGTCCAGTGATTTTGGAATGCAATAATCAAATTTAACAGACCACAATTATATCTATTAAAGCTTAATTTGGAAGGTCCACTGTAGATGCTTTGTGGATGAGTTCAAGTAACCCTGCACTGAACAAAACACCTAATTATTTAACCCAACCCTAATCTTCACCCAAACCTAAACCAGGCACTAACACCTCCTGAGAATCAACTCTGTTTCTCCCAGAAAGGCTGAGGATTATTTGAATATCTGCACATAATTTATAGAGACTATTCAAATAAAGGCAAAGCTAATTTCTAAAAAATGTCTAACAATAACGGCTATTTTAAAATGCATAATTTCAAGAAAAAAAAAGGGCCTCGAGATACTATTTTTAATGAATATTCTGTGCCATTATTTAATATATAACACAAATTAATTGGATTATTTTGCTCACTATACCAAAATAATCCGATATATTTGTGACGAAATCATGGATTTATATCGAATCGCTGTGATTTGCACTCCTGGTAGTTTCCGGGGATTCTGTTTCACATTGTTGAGAGCAGCATTTTGTCTCAAGTGTGAAAATCGTCCAAGCGTGGTCAGCGCTGGTTATGTCACAGCAAGGTCGCACAAATGCCACAGAACAGGTCACAACAAACGCACGCAGCGATTCTCCAGGGATGGACAGTGTACTCCTATCTCTTTATCTATACATGTGTGGATTTGCCCGCCTCAAGAGTTCTGTCTTTCCAGGGGTCAAAGAGGGGTTGATTTGAACTCATACCCCTCTTAGGGCGAGACCTGCTTGTCGTGCTTCAGTTCCCACCACTATGATCCTCATCTCGAGCAGCGTTTTTTTTTTTCCACAGCGATGACACACAGCTCCAGCGGTGACACTGACTCGAACTGATGTGTTTGCCATAAACATTAGCAGGGCGGTTCATGGGAGGCAGAGTCAGGTCCTGTGCAGGCGAGTGTTGATGGGTGACTAGTTCCATAAGCAGCCTGGAGGCTGCTGGGGCAGAATGCATATGCCCACGCCATCTGTGCCCCCGGTATGAGCACAATACTGGAAAAAGGTGACTACAAAGGAGGGGCAGTGGGGCGTGGGGTCTCCGGCTCAAGATCTTTTAACTTCAGCAGAACTTTTTCAAATTTACAGAGAAAATATGCTGGATCTGAAGCATGTGCTGTTATTTCATTCAAAACTTTCTCAAGATTCTCACGGCTTTATCTTTCTGTATAAAGCACTGCAATTATGATCACTTATCAGCTTATCAATCTTTTTTTCCTCCTTCCATTCTGCGTGAAAGCGTGAGAGTTCAATCGATGTGAAGCTACAGTCTTAGATTTATTTATGTACAGATGCACCAATGACTTTGTCCTATGAGTGAGTCATCAGAGGCATAATTTTTTCATTCCTAATGTTAGTTTAATGTTTAATCATGAGCTCTTTTCACACAGAGTTGATTTTTACAGATAAAAAGCAAATGCGTTTTTCGACGCACTGAAATGTTCGCTTCAGTGCACTTTTTTTATTAAACTTTGCACGTATTTTCAAAAGACATGAACTCAAAGATGCAGAGACAAGTGCAGAATGAAAAAAAAAACTTCACTGACTCACAGTAGAAGCTCTGCAGCTGCACTTTGTGTGTGTGTGTCTGTGTGTGTTTATGTTGTGTGGAGTTCAAGGCTCTGTACTTCAGCTTGGAGCTCTAATCTTTAAAAGGAGTGAACAAACCATGAGTTTGTTACAAGCTCAGATGCGAATGGCATTAGTGTTAATGTGTACGTTTTCAGAACTTGCCTTTACTTTTTTGTTTATTTGTTTTAAAAGCTCAGATTAGATGTAAAAAAAGCATTGAACTTTGAGCCTTGTTCCCCCCTCTGGAGCAAGTGAAAATTGCCCTAGATATATTCATTGCTGCTATTAAAGGCTTTTAATTATGCAAATATGGATACCTATCGCTAATTTATATCAATGATTTTATCTATTTTTAAAACTTTTTACCCCTGGTAACTCTAATTTTATATAGACCCTGTAGAAAACAGTGAACGCGGAAGGTTGTAGAGGTACAGTAACAGAAAAATGTGTGAATTGACGGGAGGGCAACTTTACATGCATCAAGCATTTTTTACTCTGCATTTTTTAACATGCTGAGAAATCTTTTTCATGTCAATCAAGGCCTTATCAAAAGAATAGCAGGTTTGTCTTTGTCAACAGTGCAACATGACATCCATCAAACTTGACTGTCCTGATTAGAAGCATGCAAAATACGCTCACTTCTAAAGTTACACGGTCAAGGTTGTTGGTATAAAAAACAGGACAATCTGTTAAAGCAGTCTGTTGTAAAAACTGTAGACTGCTACTATTTTCCCACTTTGAGTGCTACTGATGTTCAACCACGAAAACAGAAACATTTTTTTTTTAAAAATGATTCGAAATGTTTCATAGAAAAATGATCTGCCCAAGGATTTGCCAAAAGAGCATCTAATGGCGCGGATTTGGAACATATATTTTCATAGGCTTTTTGAAACCCACCCAAAAAATATATACCGCTGCAAATCCCACCCCAATAATCCCATGTAAATTGATATGTTATTAAAAAGCCCAAAAAGCACTTGTTTATCTGCTTTTTGGAGCTGTAGAGTTGGTCAGAGTTGGAGGCCAGCCAAATCAAATCAGAGTTGAGAGAGGGCGATTTCAGAGGCTTGGTTGAATTGCTTTCATCCACGCCAAAAGCTGCTGGTTCCATGTTACCATGGATTACACTCCACTTAGTGTATCTAATGAACAGAGGGAGGGGGACCAAAAACTGAAAAAAGCCCCAGCACAGGCCTAATGGATAAACTGCTCGTGCATTTGAGCCAGATTGGATTGCTCAGTGCCCTGACTTTTCGGATATTAAAGTGTGCGAGGACAGACCATATTTCCTCTATTAACTGATCCTCACTCCTAATAACTGAAACCCAGCTGCCCAAAAAGCTGCTGCAAATTAGAGAGATCTGACTGGTTGGGATCTAACTTCAGTGGGGCAGCTACTGTCACAGAGCGAGGGACAAAGAAAGAAGCTACAACGAACAATGTGATTAGAACTGATGAGTATTATCTTTCTTCTCAGGGACCAGAGTAGGCAGTTTGAACTAGCTGGATCAGTATGAGTTGCAATCCAGTAATAGTCAATGGTTGCACAGAAGTCACCCAGGAGTATCCTCATCAGATAACTAGTGCAGAGGTATTAAATGTAAAATTCTCCTTTCATGCATGGCATGCCTCTTACTGGACTTACTGGATGTATAAAAATGCATTGAAATATCATGATTATCACAATGCAGTAATGCTACAATATGTATTGTGGAGAAATGCATCATGGAGAAAAAACATTCTATTAAATATTTGATGAATCTTCACTGTTTATAGCATTAAACCAGTCAACAACCCAGTCAAGCACATTCCTGCCTCGCCCTCCCCTCAACTTATCGCTCTAAATTGGTTCAGATCTGAATGCAGCCATCATTTTGCTTCACTCCAGTTTCATTCTAAATCCTAAGAAAATATACATGTTTTAATATTGATGATAAAGTTAATGTATCTTGAGTAAACTGTTGAATAATTTATCGAACTGAATTGTTGAGTCGACTGTATCGTTACACCTTTACCACTTACAGAGTACAAACAAAGCACACAACCCACCAACAGACTTAACAGAGGACGGAATACATCCTTAAACCACAGCCTGTATCCAGTGTATACACAAAACAGCCTTTTCCCCTTAGCTGCTAAGTGACCCCAGTGAACAGTGGTTTCATGATACGAGGCAGAAAGAAGAAAAAAAGCTTTACCAAGCTTTTCTACTGTTTACTTTGTAAGCATATAACGTGTATGTGTGTTTGTGTTTGTATGTGAGTATGCGTAAATTCCGTTTTTGTCTTATTTCAGCTGTATGAACAAAACCCCTCACCTCGAAAATTGCGCCTTGTCCATTCATTATAAAAAGTTCATACAATGTGAATGGCTGATTTTATTTTCCAAACAAATAAGTAACAAAACTGTGCTAAAAAATTATAAGTTTTAATAGCTCCCTCATTTAACGGCCAGCACGCGCAAACCTCTATTAGACACACTCCTATCATTCAAAAATAACTTTCCACTGAGTTATTAGTATAGTCTTAGTATAGTCGAATAATATGTCTTGCAATGTAACAAATCTGGGATTTTAAGAGATTAAGCGATTAAGAGGAGTAATTTAGTCTTGGTGGACCACACGCTTATGCACCTAAAGATTCAAGACTCGATTCTAGATGTGGCATTTGATTTTGACGTGTGATACTAGAGGACCAAATAAACATCATTATCAGTAAAACATCATCATGAAACATAATCTAGCATTTAAGCTACAGAGGCGAGTATCACACCTAAAGTGATTTAGAGACTATATAGACATTCAGGACCAAAACGGAAATGTTTCTGAATTACCTGGCCTGAACCTCAGCGAGCGCTGCTCTCTTATTGAAGACAAAACTGTTAGAAAAAACAACCTAAAACAATCAGGAACTGAAAACGTCTGTTTCACAGGCCTGGCAGAGCATCAGCCACAAGATGGTGAATATCTAAGGGTCACAGATTTTAGACTGACTGCAAACACACACAAAATAAACTTTAAAAATTTAACTGGATTATTAATTTAACTCAAATTATTTGTGTGAATTTGACTTATTCTGACATTCTGCACATTAACCTCACAGCTGATGCTTAATTTCAAATTCAGTATGCTGGATTACACTGAATCCATCTACTACTGACCTGAAAAAGTGTTTCATAAAACTTGAACACATGATTTTACATGTCTTGTAAAGATACAGCAGTGCATTTTAAGAGTTAGATACTAAAAGCACCTTTATCCTGCACTTTTCTTGCATTTAGTTTTTCCCCTTAAGCCTGCTTATAACATTGTGGGGTTTCAGATACCATAAACAATCATTCATTATTAATAAAAATGCCCTTTTATTTATCCTTTAGAATTGCATGCAACGTTTTTGTTACTGTGCGTTTAAGACTGATGTGTGTAGCTCTTTTCTTATTGACTACTCTGTACTATACACTTGTAAAAGCAGTGTGGGCTAAAAATGCTTTATGACTTCAGTGTGAACAAGCAGGGACAGCCAGCTATAGGCAGAACAGGCAGCTATATGTAAATTGATGACATAACAAATCCAGTAAATTCATAACGGGCTGTTTTTGTGGCTCAGTAACCATACACAGACTGGATAGACTGAGAAATGAACGCTTCTTCTTGTAACTTTGACAGTGTTTACGTACATGTCAGCTCTTTTATTTCAGAAAAGGCCTTTGTATGAGCTCTTATTTGTGTGAAGTATAACGATAATTCCATCATCTGTTTTTTATGTAGGTTGTGATCATGCTGCATTTTCTGGCAGTATTTCCCCTGATTTCCATAAAGTGTTCGAACGCAAACACTTTACATCTTCAGGGGGACAATCCTTTACAGACACGAACCGATAAGAATGCAAATGCAGCCTAATCACAGCTGCTTGTGTGCAGACATAAGGGCAGGGGGGCAGGAGATAAATTCAGATTTGTAATGCAGTTAATGTAGTTGTGGTGCGAAGGATTCTAAAGAGGAAACTGATATGAAAAGCACGGAGAGAACTGATACTCAACATCCTAACGCACTCCTGTGGAAACAATGAAAGACCTCAGGTGAACCCTAGATTACCTCGTTGCCCTTAAATCTTAAAAAAACGTGTGTGTGAGAAGGGGGAGTCCGTCTGGGTACGTCTGCTGAGAAAGTGATTGTCCTCCAGTAAAAGACCAACCATAAACAAAAAGCCATTTTCAGTTCCAAACACAACAGGACGTTGAGATTAAAAGGTCATGAACAAACAACACACACATTTCATCCCACACTGTTTCAGTAGTGACTGCCTAGTCATCTCAGCACTTTCTCCACAACATTGCTAATATATAGCTAAAGCAGAAGGGGGCTGTTACAGAACAAGCTCTGTGATTGGTTGAGGCAGAGGTAAAAGGGGCAGGGCTACTGAAAAAGAAGCCATTTGTTTACAATCGTTTTTGTTACCTGACAGCTGATCTTTCTCTTCCCCAATGAACTGGCGGGGGCATGAAAACATTCGGATAATGCAATAGCGAAGGTACAACACAAAGCAGCCCAGACTAGAAGACAAGGTGGTTTTCCAGCAGTAAGACTCAGACTGGCACGGGTGTTTACTTTTAACAGTGTACATTCCAAAAATGTAGGTACATTTTTGGAATAGGTACGCCTAGCAGTGTGTTACAGGTTGGGGCTGAGAACTCACCCTGTGAGGCTCCCGGTTTCACACTATCCACCAGGTGGCACAGTTCAGAGAAAACTGCAGCAAACCAGGAAAATTCCAAAATGATCCGCTCTCACTGCATTCCTGGAAAATTTCCAGCTGCCCCCCCCTTAACTGCCAACACGACCATTCACATACACTCACTTACTCTCACACTCTCTCACTCTCTCTCTCTCTCTAGGCAGCCAAATTCTCACTCCAGCAGTCAAAATGCTTAGATTTGTCCTAACTGCCTGATTCCAAAATCAGAAATCTGTGCCGTGCACTCAGACTTTACTCTCGCTCACTCTGTTCATACCTCCTTTGCCCTTTGTCTCTAACAGTCAGCAGAACTCACTAACTACAGACTAACAAACAACCCGTCACGGCATCACAGGATAGACCGAGAGACCTTAAAAGGCTGCTTAAAATTCCTGGTAGATTGCAGGGAAGGGTAGATTCTTTTCTTTTTCTTCAAACAGGTAGGCCTTGGAAGATTAAGTCAGCTTCAGGTAAGCAAACACTCCACCCTCCTCCACTGTGACTTGAAAAGAACATCCACTATTTCAAGTTCAAAACAGAGACGATAATGAACTTCAACACACAAGAGATTCCTTGCAGTGTTTGTTTCAACCGCAATAAGTACTGACCCTGAGCCAGTCCCTGTCTAAAAACACCACCACAAATATACCAGCGTGGACACTTAGCACTTGAACCTTGGCAGTCCATTCTGCTTGTTTTATTTATTTATTTTCTTGGTGGACTATGTGGCCTCTTAAAAACCAAAACCATTTATGCATTATAATTTCACTGAACATTTGACCTTACAATAAACCAAATCCTGGTGCCCATACAAGTATATTAAAGTATCTTAAAATAGGAAAAACTTTGAAATAATTCTGTCGATCAATAAAAGCACTCCTGAGCATCCTTTTGGACCTTAAACTCAGATGGTGTGTGTGAACACTTTAGTGTCTCATTCTCATAACTACTTGATTTACATATTCATATTCAAGTTACAGAATAACTGATAGTAATTAGTGATGAATAAGTTTTAAGTGAACAACCCTTGATGTCAAAGTTGTTCATCGTGTCTTCATCCCTCTTGTATAAGAAGCACTGCACTTGCTGACGGGTCAAAAGAGTGTCATAAACAGTGTCTCAAAAACATGGCTGCAGCTGGTTTGGTGGAGGAAGTGGAGAGGTGTGTGTAACAGCTGTGTGTTCTGAACACCCCCTCCTCATTGTGTTCCCCCTCCTCCGTAATGTCACTGTGCACAGATATAGTGGAGGTGGCACCTCCCCATCCCTGAAACCCCCCCCCAGCCTCTAACATCCTGTCCTGATCTGCAGACAAGCACCCTGACGCTGCATGGCTCATGCCACACAGTCGATCTAATCTGCATCACGCCTGTATCAGCTTCAGACAGGAACCAGCAACTAGAAGATATAAAATACTGACACAAATAAGTACAGCACTCGAGTGCTTGTGCTTTCGCCTGGTTCTGGCCATGAGAAAGCATAAGAAAAGACTGAATTGACTTGAGTGGGTTGCAAGACAAACACCAGGTCAAACCACAGAGAGCCTTGCATTCTCACCACAGAAATGGAGTGACTGAAACACTTGTAGGCGGCTGGAACATACCAGTTTCACCTGCATGTCAAGTGTTTGTCGGATTTCAGGGTGTCGAGCATGGTGATGTGGTCTTTTAAACTGAAAACTCCTCTCTCCTACAGGCAGCGCCAAAAACACCCGCCGCAACTGAGACAAGCTAAGAATATCGAATAGAATCATTTATTAAACCACTAAAAGGGATCATAGAGGTAAAGACAACAGTTAGACCTAGAAATATGAGTACTCAAAGACCCATTCGGAACGTTTTTTGCATGGTCCAGTGCTATGTGTGTCCTATAAAATTATTTAGCCTATCATATATTTACATTGTTCATTTTATCAGCTTCACTTATCTAACAGGTACACTTGGTAGTTTACGGTCCCATACTGTTGTTTCTCTGTTTCTCTGTATCATTTGCAGGCTCCCTTTATCATTCTCAGCACTGACATCAATGTGGCATGTGTGTGTGTGCCGCACAGAGTGAATCACAAAGAGCAGTGCTGCTGGAGCTTGTGAACCGCTAAGAGTAGTCTGACAACAAAAAATATGCAGCCAACAGCATCCTGTGTTCAGATATTGGCCACTGATGAAGAACTAGAGAATGATTCGTACAAATTATGCAGCATTAGATGAACTTTCATCAGTAGCTTTAAAGCTGCAACAGATTAATGATTGAACAGGAGGTGGACATAGTGTGTAAAAACTCCAGCAGCACTGCAGTGTCTCATACCACAACATTCCCCTACCGTATCAGTATCACTGTTGTGAGAGAACAACAGTGCTGAGAAAGAGCCGCCGTCTAAATAATACCTGCTCAGTGGTGGTCCTACGGGGGTCCTGACCACTGATGGGGCTACCGATTGATGCAAAGAAACAGATGGACTACAACTGTAAACTACAAAGTGCACCTGAATAGCAAATGAAAAGAGGAAAAGGAAGGTGTAGGCTAATAAAGTGGCTAAATGCTAATAAAGTTCTATATAATGACTAATATTACTAATATAATGCATTTAAAGTAATTTAGCGTTTCATAATGAACTAATTGGCCTCGTGTTGTTGCTTGTGTGCCACTTATTTATGTACACACTTTAACTCAACCACTCTTTAACGTACACATTTGTTTCACAGCAGCAAATAATGTATCATCAGATTTCATCATCAAGTCATCACCTAACTGTGTGAAGTTTTATGAAGCTGTTACTACTGTAAAATACTGCACGTGTGAGATAAGTGCCAGTCAATTTGAGACGAGTACACTTCTTGTCAAAACCTGGGGGCAAACATCAATACTTATTTACGTAAAATGGCAAATCAATAGCATGAGTTGTATATTGGCCACTGATAAATACATGTGAGCTGGTGCATTAGATGCAGAACAGACTCTCTCCCAGAGTGGAGATGAAAAGCCAGAGCAAGAGCGTCAATAGGAACTTTGACCCAAAGCAGGCGGGTCGGGGTGTTGAGGGCAGATGTGAAAAGTGCAGGGCTGTGCATGTGCCTCTTCAGCTGTCTAACCGTGACTCACTGTGAGAAGAGGACCCACTCCTACAGCTCCTTCCAAAGTCAGGGCTCTCTAGAATCGCATGTCTCAAAAAACCACAGCGTCACTGTTCTTTTGATATTATATCATTTCTGACAGAGCTGAAAGGCCATATGGCGACTCATCCAACCATGTTTTTGAGAGTGTGTGTGCTTCACTTCTCTAACCTGGATAGCTAAGTGACGTGTGCTAAATACTAAGATAAAGCCCCGGCAGATCTTCACGGGCAGGATTTAGATTTGGGTAGGTGAAGTGTGTTAAACTGCTCAGGAGCGGAGAGTACGTAATGATTATACAGCCAAGAAAAGTCATGCTTGAAGCCCTGTCAGTGTGAAAAAACAGGCCCAAGCCTGACTGATAACAATACCGACACTCGCAGCTTCCTTTTATCACAGACAGCAATCTCTCCCTCTTTCAGTGCACAAAGTGCGCTTTCACTATCGGGGTATAGATTTTATCGACCGGGGCACCGAGAACACTTCAATGTCAGCACATCATGTTTTCTAAAAATTGGACCGCAATTTCATACCGAGGTTTTAGGGTCAAATTATTTCACCAAACAGGAAGATTATAAAAACCTCAACCAGGTGCTGAAACACCTGCTCAAAACGACCTCCTGTCATGTCTAGCTATGCTTTCTACTTATTTCACAGTTCCAGCACCGGAAACTGCATATGTTTCCACTACACGGTAGCACGTGAGCAAAAAGAAGCTATGCAATATTAATGGATATTATTAATGAGCTCTGATCTAAAGCTAAATATAATTGTAATACAGCACACTACAGTCTCCGACCTCTCTGATCATCCATTTATTACGTATTCCATTTACGCATTCCGTTTCTTGCGCAACAATCTTTCAAGCATCCTACAGATTCTGCTCAGATCATGCTCAGATATCATTACACACACACACACACACACACATATATATATATATATATACTGGGGTATATATATATATATATATGTCTGGGGTAGCATCTGACCATTTAACCATACAATAGAAAAGGCTGTTGTTATCCTGGTGTTATATGCAAGCACAAAAACAAAATGATATCTAGCCGTGCTAATGGTCCAGCAGAAACAGGATGACACTAATCTGAACTAAGCAGTAAATTGCTGACATGAAAAAGAAGAGTTAGAGTCCATGCGACAGTCCTCTATGGACAGAGCGGGAGGAAAGGCCTCCTTCAAACTTAATAACACAAAAGTGCCTTTTTTAAGAGGAACTGAGAGAGAGCCTCTGAGTACTTGCTAACAGCAGATCCGCACCATGTTACAGGGCGGTTGCATCATTCCTCTGACAAACACGGCCGGTTCGAGTCTTCACTGACGACGAGAGCTGAAGCTGGCAAAAATTTTGCTCTGAAATGAGGGGAATTTTTTTGCCGTTCATGTACAAAAGAACGTGGAGCTTCCGGTCCTAAAGTGTTAATGGGCACTACTCATAGCAGCAGCCAATTTAGCTCCAACAGGCCCTAGTTTTAAAAGTTTTATGGAACACTTGGGCCAAGAGTGAATATCCATGCTAACGACTCTTAAACAGCAGTTTTGCTGTGCCACTCTTCCATACAGAGTACGCAGCTGAATATGTCACTGTTTCTGCCCTGAAGAATATTATATCTAAAATATTCCAAAAAAAACCAAAAATGTCTTGGTCTCATAATCAACCAAGTTAATATCCTCAGAAAATGGAAGTGCCATGAAAAAGTTGCACACACAAGTCACAGGCAAGTCGTTTCTTTTCTAATAGACGAAGGTCTGTGTGTGGCTGTAATGAATGGAACCTGCAATGACACTTGAGCCTGATACTGTTAACAGTCAAATGCTTGCCTAATGAAATAAAGCATCATTGATCATTGATCAGGGCTCCTTTATCACGGTATGCCTGCTGTCTTCTCCTAAGTGGGTCACTTATTTTCATGTGGAACCAGCTGAGTAAAAGTTTGCCAAGGTTTTGCGGTAATTATCTCATTCGCATGTGGCTGGGCACTGCAGGGGGCTGCGGTAAATTACACATTTCTCTCCAAACTCCTGGATGCTTTATGGCCGTGTATTATGCATAACCGCGTCGGAGCGCCTTAAACAACCCCCAAGTGGATTGAAATAAAGTTGACGCTGCTCTTTGTTTTGGAGCTCAACACGCTCTTTATTTGGCAGTGCTGAATCGGAGATTGTTGTGAAGGAGGGCCTTAATTATTTCACAGACGCTTTTCCCTGATGGTTCAAGAACACCTGGGGTGTTTGCAGTGGGATGCCGGATCCAAATGGGCAGATATCAGGGCAGTTCCAGCGAGACAAGTTCTCTGGGCTTTATAGTCGTGACAAGAGCCATCGCGAGAAGGTTCAAACAATTTACCTAAAAGGGGCTGAAAACCTTTAGTCACTAATGCCGCAGTGCACTGGTTTCCCATAAAGTCTCCCCGCCGTTTCAGAGGAGACATTATCTCATTACACTTTTACTTTCCATTATTAAGGGTTGAGAGCCGGTTATGGAATCGCTCTCCTTAAATCTAATGGTGAGGCCTTGCCAGTAGCCAAACATGTCAGAGAAATGTATACATTCCCTCCAATCCTCAGGAGCTTCAGGAGTTTGATAAAAGTAAACTGTAATTACTCAACTCTTCTCGGCCACACACACTAAAGGGCTGTTCCAGATTTTTACCATTTCATCTGTGGTCCATGGTCACAGTGTTCCCTAAGCTAATATAGATCCCTCAGTGATTATGAACTTGAAAGAAAGAAAAAAGAAAAAAAGAAAGAAAGGAAAACATACATTTGTCGGTCATAGACAATTTTAAAAAGTTGATTCACTTTCTTCCTTCCGGCAAGACAACAAAGTAGGTCAGATGGTGTCAAGCAGAAGAAAGTGAGGGAGTTCTTTCACTTCACAAAAGCGGCCGGCATTTTATGTGGTTTTCTGGTGAAAATACTCTGCGCATGGTGGGCTGTAATCGCCCCAGTCGCAGATATTTGAGATTGCGACGCTGTGCTTAGGCTGTAACCCACCCACCAAACGAGGAGCCGAGCAGAAAAAAAAAAATCAAGAGATGTATGGCATGTGCCTGCACCTAAACTGCGCTCTATAAAAGCCCACAAAATCCGAGGTGCAGATAGCCGAAGTAGCGCAGAAGCAAACTATTTTTGGAACATTTCTTCCTGTCTTTCTCACCTCAGCACTAGAGTCATGTAGACTTCACCAGACCTACTCAATAACCACGTATTGTGAACAATGATCTGCAAAAGACAATAAAATAATCATATCGCAAGGCTCTTTTTTTATTCAGCAATAAGAAGCTCATTCCATCTCAATATATAAAAAAGAAAGTAAAGAAATTAAAGTGTAACTTTGTAAACTTGTAAAGAAACATGTGATAGATTTGGAAAAGATTATGAAATCATTTAAAAAAACTGTTGTATGCAAGCAAAGAGTCATGTTTAATATGTTAAACAAATATGATTTAAAGATGGTCGGTAGTTTAAAGTGGGAGTGATGAAGCACTAACAGCATGTGAGTCGGTTAAATAGGCAAGACTCAGAGGACCATGAGAAGAGAGCTGTCATGTGACTCCTCAGTGTTGACATTAGAAATGCTGCCAATGATCAGGAACAATACATTTCATTAACCAGGACTGCTGTGTGCTCAGTGCTTTTCTTTCAGTTGTTAATGCACATTTAAGGGCAAGGCCTTGTAAAGGAGAATAAAACAGATTCAGTTGCAGTAGGGAAGCCTTGGAACAAATCAATATTATAATGTGATTGCCTCATAACTTTGATTAGAACATTATGTGTCAGGGGTTTGTTTATCCTCCCAGTGTCGGGCTAAAAACAACTCGTAAATATCTCCAGCCGACCTGAAAGCTTTCATTTGATTCAAAAATGAACGTTTAGTTACAATTCACATAAACTGTTATTATACCAGCTATAACATTTAGAAGTTACAAAATGTAGTCATTTCAAAATAGCAAAGGGCAAAGATGCTAAATGCTACATTTGAGGCTCGTCCTCGAGGGCAGAGACAGTTCTGTTAGTCATTTAAAGCCAAAGTGAGGGACACACTACACAGTTTTTGTATACAGATTACTCTACAAATCTAATCCAGCATGATATAAAAAGCACGCAGAAGAAAAAAAAAAGCCAGTCATGGCAAACATTCTTCACATTTCCCTATAAAGCCAGAAAAGAAATGCCCCCAAGTTCTCTTAAGCTAACAGTAGCAGGCCTGACGTCTAAACTCCGCGATTGCGTGTTTAACTTTCGGATTAAAAGGGGGGGTTTAAGAAATTATGCATTACATCTTATTACCAAGAATGACTACCAGTGTACCACACAGTGATACCCCCCCCCCACACACACACACACTAATGTCAGCAGAGTTTCAGTCAAAAAATTATAAAAAAAGTCCATCCCCGTGGGGCCAACACTGGAAAAGCCAGGCTCAGAAAGCATGATGAGTGTGTTAGTGCTGGGATTTCCATTTGCGGTTTGTGCCAGGAGAATTAGAAGGTCCCATTAGAAGGCAAGGACACTCCACTTCCCACTGTGCTGCTGTGGCACCCATCAATTAGGCACCTGCATGTTCGTCTAATGTAATTAGCATTCTCTTCTGATGCCTTTGTGGTATTTTGCTGGAAAATATGTAAAGGTATGATTCATTGACATCAGAGCAAGAGCGGTCCGTCACGGTTTGACAATCGGACATTGCGCAGTGAGAAGTCCTATTAGCGTGACAAATACCAAACGGGCAAAAGAAACGATTTGAAACGCCTGTGAGAGTTGGAGCGAAGGGCAGAAAAACGTTTCAGTATGAAAAAGTAGCCCGTTCTCTCAGATAATTGATGGTGTGACACCAGCAAACTTCTCCGTGCACATAGGCTTGCTCACACTACAGACGTGCTCGATACACACTGCACACGCAACAGAAAGGAAGCGCTCCACCTGCACAAAACTTCCTTATCTCTATGGGTCATTTCAGCTCCATAGTTACTTCATTCATGCAACACAAGCACTGCATCCTAAACAGTTCACCCAACTTACTGCTAAACAAAACGCAACCCGTGCCTCATTCTTGTATTTCTGCTCAGTCTGAGAGCGAATATATTAAATGTTAATGCATGTTCACAGATCATTACTTTTATTAATAACTGCAACTAACTAAAGATAAAAGCTCAAAACACTGTGGCTCTTTTGGGATTAGCAGAAACAAAAAAAAGAACTTAACAAGGTCTCTGTTACACCTTCTTTCTCTCTCGCGTTCCACAGCCCAGCAAGTGCTCCACCTGTGTCAGGGCATGAACAGGGCGAGGGCCTGGAGCCCCAAGCGTAGTTATCCAGGTGAGTTCACACACATACACACAAACACACACACACACACACACACACACACAAACACACACACCCACACACACACACAGATTCACTCAGTGCGGTGCATGTTTAGCCTCAGTGTTACACTGAGTGTCTGGAGGAAAATGCACAGATAAAAAGGGCTCCTGTACTGGCGAGTGTGAGATATGTGCTCAGAGACACACACAGTGTATCATGGACCCAATACAAAAAAAAAGATCACCTAAAAATGTAACAAATACATCATTAAATAATAAAAATATGAAAAAAATCATTAAATATAAAAAAATGTCATCTTCCTTGTCTTTATATGACTGCCAAATCAAGAGTGCTTGCCTCATCACATTATAAATGTGTGTGTGTGTGTGTGTGTGTGTGTGTGTTTAGTGCAATCAACATAAGTTAGAAAAATTCAAGCAATTTCATCAGACTTACACCTAGAAGCTGGGAGCTTTATTAATTTTACTTTTCTAGCACAATTAGAAACAGCTAGTTCATAACAAAATATCACAACTCAGTACAATATATTCTATGATCTTTTTGCATGAGATTCATAAATTCGATTTGATCAAGGGCGTGTGCTTGTTCTGACGACAGGAGAACACAAGTGGTTATAGTGATGCACCAACTAGCTTTCATCACCCCATATATATATACTATGGAGAACTACACTAGTTTACATGGCACGAGAGAGTAAAAAAAAATATGTTTGATTCCACTAATTGAATTTCACATCTTGCAAAACACCCAGCCTAAGAACACGTGTAATAAAAAGCTGAAAACAATGTCAGGTACAAAACATTGCCTTTATTGTTACCACACAAGTTACATTTGGTTCCGTATGTAAATTATGAAATTACAGTGTACATAGGATTTGACTTTGGATTAAACAATGTACAAACAACAGAAAACTGACTCCTTAACAGTCTGTGGTTCAGCATACAGCGCAATAAACTTACAGCGATAAAGGCCTTCTCACAAGCACAGCTTCATTTACAAATGTTCCACGGCTTGAAAATCACACGCTGCTACTACTTGAAACTGTACATGTGCATGAATGCGGAGGGGGAAAAAACCCTCGAGTAGCATGAAATGACAGTGTTTTCAGATTGGAAAACTCCAGGCTACTCTCCTTTCTCAAGCACCAACAGGTCTTAGACTGAACATATGCAGTCATGAGGGGATGGAAAAAAAAAAACACCTGTTGAGTAGGAAAAGTGCCCGTCCCCACGGTAAACGCACGACTTCTGGTAACGCAACAGTGTTTCAATTTAATTTGTGATTAGGAAATAAATCCAATCGAGGCACTCTATCATTTGTCAAGCTGTCGAGACCCCTCAGAACTCAGCCTCTAGCAATTAAAAAAGAGCTGATTTTAAACTGCTGGCGTGCACAAGCCGTTTAAGCTCGACAAAAAACAAAAAAAATACCAGTTCTGTCTCAACAAGCAGTGACTGTTTCGCAGACATGTTTGTTAGTGTGTTAGCCCACCGGCTGAGTGACACCTTTAGCTTTCATTACAGTTCTTTTACAGGCCTTGGAGCTCAAAGATCGAGCAAAAGAAAAAGCAGACGCCTACGGAAATACCATTATTACTCATTAATAATTATAGTAATAACACTATAGTTACATTATAATAAATATAACAGCTAAGACTCTACTTCTTTTTGGTATTAACTGCTGTGTAATTTACAAAACAAGTCACTTAATTTGGATCCAAATACTAGAATCCATACATACCTTAAAGAGTTATGCTAATAAGCCCATCAGATTTCTCATGAAGAAGTAAACAACAGACCATAGGCACTATTTTAAGCCTCTTTTGGAGCAGACTGAGCTGGCATAATGGGGTTCTGACCATAAAAAGACTCATTGTGGGCCTTTGTCTCACCGTCCCTTCGGACTCTATCATGAGCAAATGACTTTTATCAGTGGTGCATAATCCTTTTTACCAAAATAAAGACTAAGTACAAGCGGGACACTGAGAAAATTCATAACAGGCTTTACAACAATTCTTTTAAAAACTGATATTTGTAAGATTTTAATGCTCTCATACTGTAAGTATTTACCATATACTAAATACTAAAGGGTAAAAAGAATAGATATAAATAATTAAATGCTCAGATACTAAACATAAAAGGGTAAAAATGTTACATTTGAGAAATTAAGTGCTTTAATCAGTACTATCCGTGAAAAACAGCAGCATGGTCCACTGTCTCCTCCGCTGAATGAGTAGACCCCTCCACACCTCTCCTCCCAATGCCAAGCACCCAGCCAGCCGCTCAGGGTAAAGCAGAGCCATCAGAGACCTAAAGAGCTACAGGCACCGAGCAGGTCTCGAGAATAATCCGGAGTCCGGAGAGAACGATGAACAAGAATTGAAACATCAGAACGCGCCCCTGGAATAATAATCAAATAATAATAATAAGGTGAAACCCTAATAGAACTCGTCCGCTCCAGATATGCTCAGCATAGCTTATGGCTGTGGGTTTAACACAGGGAGGGGTGGAGGGGTAGAGAGAGAGAGAGAGAGAGAGAGAGAGAGAGAGAGAGAGAGAGAGAGAGAGAGAGAGAGAGAGAGAGAGAGAGAGATTTGCTTGTGTAACAGCAAATTAGTTTGGGAGTATTTGGAGGCTGGCAGCTCTCTTGGACCACGTGACCGTCTCTGTCTGGCACTGTCCATTCCGAAGGGGAGACAAGACGGGTCCACGGTGCTCTCATCCTCCCTAGATAAAGGAACACTATCATTTCGGGACACTTTTAAATGTCGCTTGCTAAACGTCTGGAGTTTAATAGCGACGCTTAAACGGGCTGCACGAAAAAATGAAGCCGTGATAAAGAGACTGACAGAAGCGGTGAACCCGAGCACACCCCCGCCCGGAGAAAGTGGTACGGTCGCAAGCTCAAATTCCGAGAATTGAGCTGCGCTGATTCTTAGAACTGCGCTTCTTAGAAGTGGTGATGCAAGAAGTTTCTAGGAAAGCACTACCAGGTGATGATTTTTTTTTTTGGAATCAAATTCTTCTCTTTTTACTCCATAATGTGACTCCTCTGCTCGGGGCTGCTGCTGCCCTGCGCGGGGAGAGCTGTTTGGTGGAACTGCTGATTTTAACCAGAGAAATGTGTCTATTTGGTGTTGGCTTTTGAAGGGTTTTACTTGTAGTGGAGGGTCCAGGTGGGATCTCAATGTTTGGGGTTCTCGGTGTCTGTATGACTGCTTGGCTGGCCTGTCACATCCAAGGGGGTCGTCCAGCCAGGGGAAGGGCACGGGACAGGCTGCCCGTGGTGGTTGTGTTTAGTTTGGGGCAGTGTGCGCTCTGGAGCCATGCTGGGCGTGTGGTGGTGGAGGTGGTCGGACCCTGAAAAGTGGTTCGGCTGTCAGAAAAACAAGTGGAAACTTGAAGGGGGCGCGTGTCTGAGGGGCTGGAGCTGAGATGTTTGTGTGTCTGTGTTGGAGCTGTGGAGCCTGATGCGCTGCGTGCAGCTGCCGTCTCACCCTCGCCCGCTCCTGGCGAAGGGTCTCGGCGCTGCGCGGCATCTGGTTCGCATTAATCCGCGGATGAGGCGCTGCGCGGCGGCGGGACTCGCGCTGGCAGCCCTGATCACACTTAACACAGCACAGCACCCCCGGACAACACTGCGCCGAGGGGCTTTTTCTCCTCGGAACAGAGAAAAGGGGCCACTCTGCAAACGCGGGAGCAGGGAAACCCCGAGAAAACGAGATTTCAATCTCGAAATGTTTAAAAAGATTTCTCCGCCAGCCTGTTGCCTTACTGAGAATGCGTGTGTGTGTGTGTGTGAGAAATTATGAGGGGAAAAAAGTTTGTGCACGGGCCACTTCAGTGCAACAGCTCGCAGTTCTGTTTAGATGAAGTTTGACTCATCAGCCTTATAAATAAAATCCGCATTATAATTAAAATAGCACTGAGCTGCCTCTGCACTATAGGCTTTATTGTTATTCTTATTATTATTTGGGGCAAATTTGCAGGTTACGTATGCAATGTGTTTCTGAAAGGTGTCTCGAATGACAGCTTGCTTCACTACAGTGTGGCATTTAGCGGGAGGGGGGTCATAAAAGTGCGTGTGTGTGTGTGTGTGCGCGGAGTCCGCGTGTTCTTGAGCGCGCTGCGCGTGCTATTCCTGGACGGAGCAAAAAACTTGCGTGAGAGAGTGTGTTGGGTTACAGTCAGTTCATCAGACCCGATCATGCGCTGAACATGAGATATAAAGTATATATATGTGGATGGATGACGCGATGGCGTAAAAAGTGAGCAAAATTAAACAGAAGTAAATTAACACAGAAAAAAATGTATAGATAGGGGCATTTCTACCCATGTGTTTGTGCTGCGTGTCTGAGCTGAGAGGGTTGATAGTGTTGTACAGATGTTTCTTCTGGCTGGACTGGTGATGTGCTGTTCGGATAGGGAGCCCAGAGTGGGCAGAATGGAGCTCGCTGGTGGGACTCTTGGGGACATCTTGTGGCAGAAAAGCACCAGAAAGTTTGAGAAATGGAAAGCTAGAGAGACAGAGAGGCACACAGAGCGGTGGAAGAGAGGCTTCTATTCACATGACAAGCAGGATGCCTCACTGCAGACAACACGAGGAGAACAAAAGGGTAAAAGTTTGTCTTAGGGGCTTTCGGATCACATAAGCCATGCAGATTGGACTTCAGATCAGATCTAGCTCATCTGAGAGTGTTTCATCACCTCTATTTCTCTCTCTCACACACACACACCAACACACACACACACACCCCGAATGTAGGTTAGTGAGCGAGGACACTGACGTGTGGTCTCGCACACTTGAAACGGCATCTGGTTGGGAGCAGATACAAAATGTTCAACATGTAAGACATGTTTACCACCTAATGTATTTCCAGTCAGTCTCACACTAAATTTGTCATAGCACTTAATGAAGTGCCGATGAGGAGGAGGGGGCTGCTAAAACGATCTTGTTATTGGAGCGGAGGGCAGTTACAATCTCTCCAGAGAAACTAAACACTATACACAGTCTTCCAGATTCGTTTATTTAAAGCTTCTTTTGGACAAACTGTCCCCTTCGCAGAACACTTCTTTAGAGAAAGTATCGTTTGCAATAATAAATAGCGATAATATGAACTAATAACCATCCGATCTTTTTCTGTAAATATGCCACTACCATAAAAGATCGTCTGTGCACTTGGAGTGAAAGGGGCAAACTTTCTCTTGCATTAGTGATCAGCTGGCCTCGCCTAGTGGCAGAATCGGGGGATTGCAGTGTTCACTGAAGAGCAACTTGCTCCTAAGATGAGCCGATTTTTTTCATGACATCTTTAATTCCATTTTATTTAACAGCGAAATGATATGAGTGATGGGGGTTTTGATCATAGCTTAAGTCTATAAGTGGCTAGAAAGGTTCTAATTCAATGCTCAGTATAACTGGATTTATACCTAGTTCTACAGAATGCATTACAGTTGATCTAATAACCTGTTATATTGTAAAGGTGGTCAAAACTGATCATATCTTATAGATCTACGATATGATCAAATATGATATACGTGGTTAAAAATGTGGTTGGAAACCTGAAGGTTAAAATATAATACGAGGCTAAAAGACATTAATTTATACCTAGTTCTACAAGATGATACATTTCTAGTGAAGACTAATGAGTAACTGTTTACCTAATAGCCCGTTTCAACTGTTAAATATCTGATCTGTGTTGATTGTTTGCATTGTAATGGTTAGTTACAATGTTAGAATGATAAAAGAATTGTCCAGTCCATTTCCAATAACGTTCTTTCTGTTTACAGTCCACAGCATGTGTGTATTAATCTATCTCCTGCTGTTTCCTTTCAGATCTTGACAAAATGTCTTGTGCAGCAGACAGCTGCATCCAGTTCACGCGCCACGCAAGTGATGTTCTGCTCAACCTTAATCGGCTGCGCAGCAGAGATATTCTCACAGATGTCACCATTCTGGTCAACAGACAGCAGTTTCGCGCTCACAAAACAGTCCTCATGGCATGCAGGTAGGCTTTAATGCTAAATACAATTGAGTCATTCTTCTTGTAAATTGGAGATGTGTTCATTAAAGCTGATTCAGGGGAAGTCTACAAGTTTATGTCTATCTTCTTCCTGCAGTGGGCTCTTCTACACAATATTCACAGACTCTCTCAAATGTAACCTAAACGCTATCAGTCTGGACCCGAAGGTGGACCCAGAGGGCTTTGCAATCCTCCTAGAGTTCATGTACACTTCTCGTCTCACGTTGAAGGAGAGCCTCATTATGGCCGTCATGAACACAGCCATCTACCTTCAGATGGACCACGTTGTTGACACCTGCCACAGATTCATCAAGTCCAGGTATGTTTGCGAATCCAACGTACTTACAAGTGTCGTCAAGCATCAGTATGTGAGTACACACCTATAACTGTCATATCAAGGACGAGCGGCTCCCAGATCTGCTCTTTACATTGTGTGGATATTTCGGGATCAATGAATCAACTGTAACGGTCTAATATTAATATAATATAAAATAACATTTTCCTTTCACTTTCCCCCCTTTTTCCATGTCCTGTAAGGTTACCATCAAGTCAGTGTAATAATAGTTGGAGCTTTTGTAACATTAGTAATAAGACGTATGGTTTTTCCTTTGTCTCCCGCAGTGACTCTTCAATCAAACTGCCCAGAGAGGACTTCCTGGTCAGCCCGCTACTTTTACCTCAAGACGTTCATGGTTACAGACCGCACGAGGTGGTGGAGAATATACCGGGCCGCGGGGGTCCTTTCAGAGACGGGAGGTCTTATGGTGCTGGCATATTCAACGGAGTCAACACTCCAAGTAGCTCCTATCATCTTTATGGCCAGTTCCCCATGCAGGGTTTCCCTTTCCCCCTCTGTAAGCTGACAGATGCCAAAAATACCTTTCCTGATTTCTCCAAAGGAGGCCCCATCCAACACAAACACTGCTCCCCAGCTGACGGCAGCAGCTCTATGCTGGCTGACTACGGTCGCAGCACCACCGGTGGGCCCTCGAGTTCGTGCCACGCAGGCCCCTACTCCTCCCGAGAGCTGGGCAGGAACGAGAAGAGGGAGAGTCTGGAAGAACTGGTGCAGTCAATCGGCATGAGTTCTAGAAAACACGGAATGGCCAGCCTGGCCCAGGAGCAGCAGAGGGAGATGGGTAAAGAGCAGGGGCCTCTGGCTGAAGAGGATCTGACCCACCAACACTACTCCATGACCATGCCCTCCAGTGGCCGCAAAACACTGATGAGCAGCCCCCAGAGCCCTCTGAAGTCGGACTGCCAGCCCAACTCTCCGACCGAATCGAGCAGCAGCAAGAACGCCGCCCTCTCACAAGCTTCACAGCCTCCAACTCTGCAAGGTACACAGGACCCTAAGGCTCGCAACTGGAAAAAATACAAATTCATCGTCCTTAATCAGAGCACCAAGGAGGAAGCGAGTGGCCCTCATGACCCAGAGATGCGCTCGCCACAACGGCTGGGAATGCCCCCTTTCCATCCAACTTCAGAGACTGACCACCCCGACTCGCAGGCCACCAACACCAAGATGAGTGACCATGGAGATGAATTCATTGTGCCCCAAGCCAGCCGCCTCAACAATATCATCAACAGGTGAGCACGTCGATTTATACTACAGGTTAGCCATTCATGTATCATTCTGTGGGTTCTGATGTCCATTATTTGGACCGAAGTTGAAGTGTGAACTAACAATCTGACCCTCAGAGATTAATGGGTCAAAGTGTGTGTGTGTTATTGTACTCAGACACACCACCACCTGACTTTAGAGCTTGGAAAATGCTATAACACAATGTGAATGCATACAAGTCAGCTTTCTGGGGGAATATATATCAGTAAGCATTGTGATCTTACAGAGGAGTATCCATGGTCTGAGCCATGTTGGTCTTTTGTTGAGCAAAAAAACGCATCCAAAGATCTGTGCACCTAAACTGCCATCTAGCCCCCATATGCAATCATTTGAAGAACCGGCTTGCCAGTGTTTTGAGGCACAGTTCTCCTCCCACTACCTCTTAAAAACCCAGATTGAATTTTTCTTCATCCATTCCAATCCTCTTACAGCACAGTGAGGATTTACCTTCTTAGCCAGGATGTGTGAAATTCATCAAACATCCTAAAAATGAGTGTGAGAATGCTAGAGGTGGCTGCATTTGCTCCAGTGAAAATCCTAAAAGGGATAAAAAAGAAACCTTTTCTATTTGTCTTCAGCAGAACGCTGGAAGGATCACAGAGGAACAGTGACAGCCACTCTTCTCTTTATATGAGCCACTTAAAGTGCAGCTCCTGCGGCTCGCAGTCCCCACAGCACTCGGACGTCTGTCCCAACACTCCTGGCTCGCGTCTTACTGAGGAAATGTCTGAGCTTCACTCTGAGTACTCCGACTCCAGCTGTGGTGAGCCTTTCTTACTGCATCAGCTTAAAACATTGAAATACTTCCTCTCACATAGGTTGCAATGCACCACCTGGGAATGTCTCTCATGCTAATGTTGTATCTTTTTGCAGAAAACGGTACATACTTCTGTAACGAATGCGACTCCAAGTTTGCAGAAGAGGAGGTTTTGAAACGCCACATGCTTCAGGTCCACAGTGACAAGCCATACAAATGTGACCGGTGCCAAGCAGCATTCCGCTACAAGGGCAACCTTGCCAGTCATAAAACAGTTCATACAGGTAAAAAACAAAAACAAACCTGTATATGTATATACTGTCAAATTTTATCTTGCAGCTGTTTACAGATCTGTGCCTCAACTGATGTTCTATTTTGTCCATGTTGCAGGAGAGAAACCTTATCGCTGCAACATCTGTGGTGCACAATTCAATCGACCAGCTAACCTCAAGACCCACACACGCATTCACTCTGGAGAAAAGCCATACAAGTGCGAGACGTGTGGAGCTCGTTTTGTTCAGGTACTCATTTCTGTCCAATCATCAGAATATAATGGAGTGAAGGGTACATCAATCAGGTTTAATATCACCAAACATTAGCCGTCCTTAAAATAAAACTGCTTTGACATTATTTGGTCAGGTCGCTCACCTGCGCGCCCACGTTCTGATCCACACGGGAGAGAAGCCATATCCCTGTGAAATCTGTGGCACTCGCTTCCGACACCTGCAGACGCTCAAGAGTCACCTGCGCATACACACAGGAGAAAAGCCCTATCATGTGAGTAAAGCAAAGGCACACACTTTCTTTTGGCTAGTTCATTTATTCTACAGTGTTTAATATAATAGACAATAGGAACGTTCTGCCTAGAATGCTTAAGAGTACTAGACTAATGAAAATTAGTTCTAGTATAATTTGCTAAATGTTTGTTTAATCAAGATAACCTTAATACTGAAAACCCTTCATTTGTTCCGCAGTGTGAGAAATGCAACTTGCACTTTCGCCACAAGAGTCAGCTGCGGCTGCACCTCCGGCAAAAGCACGGCGCCATCACCAACACCAAGATCCAGTACCGCATGTCCACAACAGACCTGCCCACTGACCTGACCAAGGCTTGCTGAACAAACACACGGGCCAGTCCTGACCATGGCATTCTCTGAGCCTGACGCGTACAATCATCCAAAATTGTAGTGCCACACTGTGTCAATCAGAAAAGACGAAAAAAAAAAATAGGCATCCAATGCCATTCTACGGGTTTCCTCTACATGTGAACATAGAACCACATATGGTCTCTTGTCACTTTATTGTTTATATTTGCATATAAATATACAGTAATGTTGGGTGTTTTTAAGTTTTGCGTTATGGAGGGGGGAGGGGGAAAAAGCTTTATTTTGTTGAGAAAAAAAAAAAGGAGGATGGAATGTAAAACATTTAAGTCCGGTTTTTGAAATATCAGTATTTTATAACAAAGACCTTACTTTTCTGAAAGTATTGGGGAATTTTAATTGAAGGTTGGTATATTTTAAGGTAATGGTATTTCTGACAGTGTAAAGAATTGTGTTCATAGATTTTTATATGTGTACAGGTTACACCACACTAGAATGGCCTCTGTTGCGAACGAAAATCCTGGCTGTGACTATGTTTAATATATATTAATTGGTTTTATTTGTATATGAGAATGACGGCTGCTCTCTCAAATGTAAAACATGCATGAGGTGGGTTGCTACTGGTAAACATTCATTGAGTAGTCAAATGTATAAACATTGTGACATAACGCATAATTATATCCCCAAGATTGCTCTCTGCTGGCAGAGCCAATCTATAATTAAATATTGAAATATGCATTTAAAAAAAAAAAAAAAAAAAAGAACTGGTACTGCTATGGTACGACCAATAAGAAATTTTGCTTCAGTTGTATTTGTATAGAATTGTGACTTTGTTTTTATTTCTATCAGCAAGTGAAGGTTTACAGTTTTGTCATTGTACTAGAAGCTACATTAACAGGTTGTAATATTGCCCAGTTTTACTCCCCTCTGTCTGTACATACACTGTGTATTCAAGGTGCCTTTCTCAATGGCGACTGAATTCCTTTCCATTCAGCCCAGCTCTACTAAGGTACAACTGCAGGGCAACACTTGTCCTTTTCCCCTCTTTTCTGTGTGTATGCGTGTTTTCTAAATGCTTTTCACCAACTTTTAAAAAGGAAAAAAAGGCAGATTCATCATTGCTCGAGCTGTATATCTTCAGGACTTGGTTTGGGATTGGGCTTTTTTAAAAAATAATGCATTAAGCTAAATGTATAATAGGTGTATGAATGTAAAATAAAAGTATTGAATTTCTATGTACAAATCTGGAGCCATGTCTTGTTTTAACACACCACAATCATGTCATGTACTGAGCAAACTCTCACTAATATTTGCATGAAATTTACATACACAATACCCACTACTCAATATTCTAAGTGAAAGTACAGTCTCCACAGTTCTGCACATTCGATGAATGTATTGGAGAAAAAAAATCATATTTTATAGCAACAAAGAGAAACCGCACTAACATTGACAGGAAAAAAAACATTTGAGCTTGTTTTCTGTAAATTAATAACTTATTTTAAGGCATGATGGGGTAAAAACCAAATGTCCATTTCAAGAGTCATCAGTTTGATTAAGTGTGCAGTTAAAACTGCAGTGCTGCGGCCCTCCAGGACCAGAGTTTGCGGAAGTCGGGCTGACTGACTGCGAAACTACATGCGGTGGAAAAGCCGCACACATGCCATGACAATAGTGGAGTTGTTAGAGAGTCTGTACACAAGAGTGTGAGGAACCAAACCTGCACATCCATGAGGTAGTGAAAATCCCTTTTAGTGAAAAATTTCCCTTTTACCGAAACGACCAAAGAATGAACGTTTTCTTCATCAGCAAGATGCAAAACAGCAAGCATGAATGAAAGTAAAGACCAGTAATGAGAAGAGTTTGCAGAAGGGCATCTGAAGTCATAATAAACTTGACATATATCACAAATAAGGCCTTCAGTTTTCACTCATCACTTAAGGTGATACTCATACACTGAAATACAGGACAGCAGATACAGAGCACAGGGTCATAAAGCAAGCTACCTTATAATAGTGCTGCTTGCTTCCGATAAGATTGTTGCATCACATTAAATTAAGTATATGAGTCAAAGAACACACCATTATAACTGATGCTGAAATCCACAAAGAGGCAGGCAAGATATGGGGGAAATACCACAAAGGGGAAATCCGACATCAAGCATAACAGGCATTTTTGTTTAGTACAAATCTAATACTAATAAGTTCCAACAATTTGCCTCCTTGGGTTCCTCTAAAGTAAAATATCCATGCAGACATGAGGGGAAACCAATTGAGGAATACATGAATCATTAGACTGTATGACTTTGACCGCTTTAAGTTGATACAGTTCTGAGTGAGAAAATAGTTAAGTTGGCTGTGCATGAATTTAGATTGATAAGAGCAAATTTACTTGCATATGCAGGTATGCCATTTATGTACATTTTTACCCAATAATGATCTAAGCAAGTCAAGCTGGTATAACACATACACATATATATAACACAGAGCAAGAGAGCGCTAGAGAGTGAGCAAGAATTGGGGGAATTTTAATTGAAGGTTGGTATATTTTAAGGCAATGGTATTTCTGACAGTGTAAAGAATTGTGTTCATAGATTTTTATATGTGTACAGGTTACACCACACTAGAATGGC
>JBBPDC010000109.1:6342711-6354693 GCA_037974485.1 Hemigrammopetersius urotaenia | reverse complement strand
TAAAACACAGTAATAAAAACACATGGCTTTCAGAAGAACAAAACTAAAAGATTCTGTGCCAAAGGGCAACAGCCAATCAGCAACAAGGAGAATGAAATAGCTTTCTCGGATAGGCTACTTGGCTACTTTCAAAACCGTCTCTGAGTACAGTTGTATTTCACCATCCCAAGATGCATTTCTTTTGTGTTCCCTGGACAGTACCAATTTATTATTAATAAATTGGCACAAAAATCCATGAAAAACACTTATGTTTGGACATGGCGCTGAGCAGTGGAGGCTCATTCTGTTCAGGCGTCTGATTGTCTTTCTAAAAGCAGCATGAGGAAGTGTCAAAAGCAAAAAACAATGCGGAGGATATCTGAGGTTTCTGAGAATGTGCGGAGTTTCTGAAAACAATTATTAGTACGGTTCTCAGAAAAAATCCACGAGAGACTGATGCCATGACGTCTGAATGGAATTGGAATTACACAGAAGGTAGAACACAATCAAAATCAATCTGTGAAAATATGTATAAGTTATGAAACAATAATAATAATGATCAGTTAAAATGAAAAGAGGCTTCAAGAAAATCCACGGCAAAACAAGACAAATTTAACATTGAGTAGTAGAGCAATACCGGTTTAAAGCTGATGTTGGTGATGTCCCTGAGACCGCCCTTCAATATGTCTATCCATTCCTTCTCTCCCAGGGGGTCCTCCTGCGTTCCAATAACATAGATGTCATAAGGAATGTGACTGGCTGTCTCATCGCGGGTCTTCCCTTGACCCTTGGACTGAAACCAGGATGAAATGTTATTGGGGGGGTTGGCATTTCCTGTGAATAGAGGAGCAACACACATCTGAGTGTATTATCAATGTGCTGAGTCAGCAGAGTAAATGAATACTGAAAGACAGCATGATCAGTTTCAGAGAAACACAACATACTGCAGCTTCTGCACTTTGGTAGAAGTGAGAGAATGTAGATTAGTTTGAAGGACTGGCTTTTACTGTGAGTTAAATGATGATGATGGCCTTACCCATGTTCCATGTGCCAACAAAGATGGTGATCATATCTGGTTCAGGTTTGCCTGAGTGTTTGTTTTTCATCTGCTGTAGTAATTGACAGCAACCTTCTCTTTTCTAGATACACAGAACAACCACAAACACAACACATACACACACACGCACACACACACACACAAAGATCCTCCATATGACTCAAGTCCTGTCATATTTAACGCATGAAAAGAGTTTTGGGGAAACAGCAGTGATTGAGATGATCACACATTTGGAGCAGTGACGAGACAGTGACAGCAAACTATTAGCACAGGAACTTCACCTTTGGGTCATTAAAGATGAACTCTTTGCGCTGAGTCTTCTCCTTCTCCGTCTCCACCACTACCACTAATTTGGTCTGCACTTTCTGGGACTTCACCAACTGCAAGACTGGAAAGATGTTGAGCATTAGTCATTCCTTCTGGGTAAGCTAACTAATGTTTATGTGCAGAACTACAGTAAATATGTCTCAGTGTCTGATGACTGTATACTGCAATTAATATCCTGGAAACACTTTTATAACATTGAGTTTCAATGAATTGGTCACCAATATGAGATAGATGGTGACAGCATGCGACAGCTATATTTATTTCCTATTTGAGGGTATAACAGGAAACAATCTTTCACATCTTATATTTATGTATTTGGCATTTGGCTTATCCAGACTGAACAAAAGTGAATCATGCTAACCAGTGTCAAAGAATGCAGTTTTAAGAGTCTTGCCTGATGGCTCCTATTGGTGTTAGCATGACCCCAGTCTGCACTGTGAAAACGGTATTAGCCACCATGCTGCACCAACCACAGATGTTTTAGAACCACAAACACTTTATTCTGTATCTGGAGACTTACTTTTATTGTGCACAAAGTATTTCTCCTCTGCACCCTCTTTGGACTTCTTGAAGTAAAGCTTTCCACCTTCCACGTCAATCTTTAGGAACATTTTGTTCAACATGGTAAGGTAGTCTTGTTTCACCTGTGAACAAAGAGTACATGGAAACATTAGACAACTTCTGTATAGGAAAGATGCCAAAATGTTCACAATTTTCCATAAGCGCTGCCACAATATCTCACTTATAGTCAAATATGACCCTCTGTATTTGCATGCGGCTTTGAAAAGCAAACTACTAGCGATGTAACACATTTACTTTTTCACTGCAGCAGCATAATTCCAGACAGGGGAGTTACACAGTCAGCACAGTCTCTCTTGTACACATGTGTTTTTGTGCAACAAAGAAAAAGAACTAGTCTTTACACTCATGTTTTATAGTGCGCTATCCATAGAGTAGATATCATTCTTTTAATAAACCTTACTTCAAATGTCACAGATGGTATTAGTGACCTTCTCTGGCCTCCTTCATAACCAACAGATTCAAATACTACATTCTTTGTCTGTGGAATAAACAGAAATGATGTATGGTTATATATTTGTCCCTATGAGCAATGTTTGCTACCAAGAAACCACTTTTGGGGAAACCTGAAATAAATTATAAAAATTCAATTTTAGCATTCATTCAGACTATAATACTTGTAGTGCTGAATTATATGATAATGTAAGATGCACACTCAAGCCATACCTTGTCCTCTATTGAATATATCAGCTTGGTGAGCTGCTCTAGCTTAAAAGCCACAGACTGGCTGGACTCAATAGACAGCTAAAAAAGAAGCAAAGCAGAAATGTTATCTACCTCGTTTTACATTTTACACACATTACACAAATAATGATGTATTCGTTTCTAACTGAATTTAAATGATCCTTTATTAAAATATGAAGAAAACGGTGTGTGATATGGTCACTAACCTGTCCCCTGAGTCTCCCACCTCCAGGGGACTGAGGTTGGTCTACAAGTTTCTGTAGTGCCTCAAGAGTAGGAAGTGTACGAGAAATCTCGCTACAATAGAAGACAAATGTGATGTGATGTGGTTGGTGGTAATTTGATGATATGTTGGTTTTAGAGCTTAAAAGTACAGACTGGAAGCAAAGTGGTAAATCTCAGGAGACTTTACCTGTTGAGGCTTTTGCAGATGATCATCATAAGTTTTTTCAGATTGGGGAGGGTGGGGTTTCCATTCTGAACTTGATCAGCATCTAGACCCACAGCTGAGGAAAAGTAATCCTGAATTGCAATTTGATGGTCCTCAGAAAGGCTACAAAACATCCAACAGCTCAGTCAACTGCAGTTGGTAGACATGCAGAATGCAGGTGAACCCAACAACAAAAAGTTTTGGAAATGTGTTTTTGTGCTTCGGCGCAGTATGTATATGAAAGTTAAAAATGCAATCTCTCTGCTACAATCCATGTACTGCAGAAAAAGCTTGTCATAATGCAATGTTTTTGTGATGTAGAGAAAACCAACGCATTTACACATACACCGATCAGTCATAACACTGAAACTCCCAACTGCCTTATTTGTATAGTTTCCCTTCATGCCATCAAAACAGCCCTAAACTGTTGAGGAATGGATTCCACAAGACCTTGTGAAGGTGTGTTATGGTATCTGCCACCCCTTCTTTTAAAAATGAGACATGGGGACTAGTTTGTTTAGGACTAGTTGGGGGAACTTGGAGGCCTGGTCAACATCCGGAACTCTTTTTCATGTTCCTCAAACCATTTCTAAGCTATGTCTGAAGTGTAACAGGGAGCAGTTTCCTGTTAAAAAAGAGGCCAAAGCCATTAAGGAATACTGTTGCCATAAAGGGGTGCACTTGGTCCGCAACAATGTTTATGTAGGTGCTACATGAGAAAGTAACATTCACATCAATGTCAGGGACAAGTGTGCTCAGTATAATATTGTCCAGAGTTCTGCCAAGTTTCTGTCCTTCACCTTTTACCCGTTTGTGCTACAGTAGCATTTCTGTGGAATCAGATCAGTGAGGCCAGCCTTCTTTCCCTACATGTATCAGTAAGCCTTGAGCATCCATGAACCTGTCACCAGTTCAGCAGGTATTTTCCTTTAGCGGGTCCTAACCACTGCACAGCACAAGCCAGGCCATTTTGGAGCTGGCCATTGTTTGACCCAGTCATCTTATCATCAAATAATCCCCATTTTTCCTGCTTCCAGCACATCTGCTTCAGGAATTGACAACTTCAGGGATTGACTGTTCACTTGCAGCTTAATGTATCCCACTGTTTGACAAGTGCCTTGTTTCTCTCACTATCTCTCTGTGGCTCTAATGTTACAGCTGATCAGTGTATCTGCCCATTCATCTCAAAGCAGTTTAGACCTGGCCATACACACTAAAGTTGTAAAAAAAAAAAAATTTCTATCAGTCTGATTTTTGAAAAGAGGCACAATACAGAGGTGCCACCCAGAATATTATTAACATATTTTAGCATAGTGACATTCTAGAAAATGGGATTATGCGTGCAAAATGAACTGTGACCCAAAACCTCACAGACATAAAGTGTACTTCCAGGAAAATGCAAAAAAAAAAATGTAGGATGTGAGAAATATAAACATTTTAGAATGAATTATGAAATAAGACGTTTAGTACTGTGACATGTCGACGAGTTGCAGTCGCTGATGGTAAATATCCAAGACAGATGGATGACTCGGTTCCACTGCCCAGCCAGAGTCAGCATGGGAATCTCTGATTTCACTGGCCAGAACGTTCCTGGGTGGAAGTGGAGGGACACTGACAGCCTCTGTGGGGAGAGAAATTACCAGCACTGTTAGCATGATCAAAATATGTTATGAAGTGTGTGACATAGATGCTATATAGCATACACCACTTATTATGCATGCAGCTAATACACAGAGCCCTAATAATGTTTATTTTTAGTATATAAAATTAATAATATTTTATATACTAAAAATAAACAAATGTAATTGAAGTATGATCCCACATATATTTAACCACTTTTAAGTTGGCCTAGGAGTTAAGGAATTTTTAAGCAGTCATCAATGATTGCCTGTTTCACTGCCGTATAAATTGAGGGCCCCATCACCATGGGAAAGATTCAAAGGCGTCCTAATGCAATAAAGCTAAATTGTGTTGACTTGCACAAATCAGGGAATCGATACAAGGAAATAGCTTAAAGTGCACTTATCAACAGTTTAAAAAGATTTTTTAACATCTACAGAGAAAAACATCTAATATCAGGGGTTAAATATGTTGGAGGAACTGTGATGCTGTTTCTGCATGGCATTATGGAGTCTAAGATTCTAATAACTACATATTAAACCCCAAAATGATTAAATGAACACAAAATCACACTTTGGCAATGGTCATCACAGTCTCCTGATCTAAATCCAAATAAAAACCTGTGAGTTAAGCTCAAAAAGGAAATGCACAGATGAAGACCCAAGACCCAAGACCCAGAGAGATTCAGCATCAATGAATGGACAAAAATCATTTCTTCTCAAGAAATCCCTTCTCCTAGGTTTTCTTATAAAACTGCAACAGTGCAACTGCCTTGCCAATGCTGTCCTGGTCGCTGGAGTACCGAGCCTGGGCTCCCTCATCTGTATTCCCTGTGTTGGCTTGTCTCATGTCCCCAATTAGTTTCACCTGACTCTTCTTTCGTCTTCCTTATTCAAGTCCAGGCAACTCAGATCTCATCGTTCGTCCGATGTCATATCACTTTAACTGTTGTGAGTGTGTTCATTTGTTTGCGTGTCACTTTTCAGCTCTGATCTCAGGGAGGGTGAAGGTGTCAAGCGCTTTCTCTAAGACACATGGAACATCACTACATCTTTTCAACCTGCCACTAACAACAGCATTTGAGAGTTGAATACTCTTAAAGGAATCACACTTCTGTTGTGTTAGCTAACAAATACCTCCATTTGCAAGCATCATGCTAAGCGATAGGAGGGTAAGGAGGATCGTCCATGATCCCTTGGAGATCAAGGCCATCTAATCTCTCTTGAACTGCTTGCTATGGTTGGCTTTGGCATCACTCAGGATGCAGCAGGTGCTGTAGCTTGCAGATAGCTAAGGACAACAAAAATCTACATATGCTTATACATCTGATGAAGCTTGAGATGTTCATGTGATCGCTGTGAATGTTGTAATGTACAGCAGTAAACATCCTTTGTCTCATAATAAACTAGATATTCACATCTTGGAAATACATTTTAGCAAGTAGGTTTACAATCAGGGAATTTTAATGAGTATTATTCAAAGATTCCAAACAGTACCACACTATTATGTTGTGCTTTTTATGCAAAACACCGTAGCACAACTGGTGCTCTTTTTTGCCTCTCCACAAATTAGCAGTCAAAAGAGTAGTTAATTCATAAATGCTAATGTTGCTATCATTAAGTTAATCAAAAGAACTAGTCACTGATTAATATTAATAAAATGATAGTATGCTTACTGGTGACTGCTAGTTCCCATTCACAGTTAGTAACATTAGCATTTAAGGCATGAGCTTCCTAATTTCTGATGCACCTTCAGTGATTTTATCCTTTGTCTCCCGAGTCTTCTGGTGATCAGATCTCACAGCCAACACAGCTGTGCCATTCAAGAGTCTCCACAGAAGCATGTTGCACTGAAACTGTACCTCATCAGCAATTATCTTAGATCGCTCTTTTGCATTATCATCTCATTAAATGCATTAATTATGCAATAAATATACAATGTGGAGAGGAATCGTTTGAACTGTAGGCTCATGTACCATGATACAGTATAAAAGACTATTGGCTAGGATGCGCCTGTTGATTCTCAGCCTCTAAGACTTCTCTTTCCTGACTTTTCAGTTTCTTAGTTTAAACAAGTGATGTGTACTGTTTTTTTGCACTGGATGGATCAGTTTGAGTAATAAGTTACACTTGCCTGTGTTTAATATATCTCACCATCATGTATCCTACCTGGATCATCATCCAGCTCCTCCTCCTTCTGTACAGGATACTGCAGATGTGTCACTAAACCCATGTTCTCTTTATAATACGCTTCCACCAGCTCTGAGAGCACACTGAAGAATCGAATAGGGACACCTTCTGATGCCTAGGAACACAAGAAAGACAATGAATGTTTTTTAGTATCATCACAGTGCATGCTACACCACATATACATCAAAAAGTTGAAAGAAAAACTGTCTCAACTAATTCCATTTGAATGAAGTGGACAGTAAGTGCTTGTTCAGTTCTTGCAACTCTTGCACTAATCTGTTAACCGAAAGTAGTTTCTCATGCTACATTCCTTGAAACTCCCCTATTTACAAGCATTCAGCCAGATTTACTCCCTCAGTCTTTCCAGGATTAATGGATTTTGGATTAAAATACATCTGATCTGTCTTAACCATAGCAACAAACTTTCTGGGCTGTTTCAGTGCTGGGCATGTTTTGAGCTAATTGTCAAACAAGGCAGTGCAGCTCAAGAGATTATGAAGCGAGAAAAAAAAAGAAATGAAACAAATAGCAAAAATAGCCTGAGTCTATAAACCTTTGTTATAAGGCGTAGCCGTCAAGAGAGACACTAAGGCTTAAAGGAGTCCATTTGCCACATTTGTTTTTTGAACTTTATCGATTGCTATGAGGGCAACGATGTGGTTTCTGTCTGATCTTGTTTTTTTTTTTTTTGTTGTTTTTTTACTTTTTACCATTTTTCAAACTCTCTTTATCATTCAGAATTAAATAGCCTTTAAGGTGAATTGGGTAGAGCTAAAGTGCTTAATAGGCAGAAATACATTGAATTTTGTGACATCTCAATTGATTTAAAAAATGTTTTGATTTCCATATAATGACATCATATGATAGCTAACCTGTGGTATTTCGTTTAATTTGGGGTGGCGTCCATCTTAGTGGCCTGGTTTGCAGCATGGCTGCCAAGAGTAGTTAAACACCTCCCACGCACTTTTCACAAACTGCACCGTATCACCCGGGTGAGCACAAGCAGCTCTTTCTTTATCAGTTCTAATGAGATATGAAAACTTGTATTTCAGAAACTTTCCATCCAGGGTTCAGCATAAGAGGAACCCGGTGGCTTGCCTTACGCCCACGCTGAAGGATAATTTAACCTGAAGCTGTGCTGCACTGCGCAGCTGAAAGAGGAAGAAGTGAGAAGTACAAAAATATTAAAGGGCTTTCTGCACTTTCTCAGATGACATAGCATCTACAGTACCCTAGCTAGTGTCAGCAGTAATGCATGCTCTTCAAAGGCCAGTTAAAAAAATCTCTGATTATATCCTTAATTTACTGTGGGTTATTAGCATATGCTTAGCAGCTGGCCTGTCACGGTCAGTGTAGTTCCGAGTTTGAATAAAAACACCAAGTGGTGTTGCAGCTGCAACAGCATGCTGTCAGCCCAGTGCTTGCGCTGCAGAGGGTAGAATAGATGCACCCTATATGACAAGACACCCACGCACCAGTCACAGAGAGTCCACAGCAGCTGAACTGACAACATGTGTTGGTTAACACAGTGTTGGTTAAACTGTTAATGCTTTGTAAGATGTTGGACGTCCAGTGTCTCACGTCAAATTGGGCTCTTTCTCATATAATTTATAAATAACTAAACCAAAAATTCACATTCACTTGACTTTTACATTTTATAAACCGCATAAGTTGTGTTCGATTGTAGATCTTTTCTAATCATTTGCTTTTCTCACACTCATAAGGTGCCATTTTTTAGAGCCATGCCGTAAGAGGTCGATTTGTGAACATTTTAAGACATTGTCCTTATCCTTTTTGATAAATGACATATTTAAGTGTCAGTAACCTTTCTAAAATGAACAAACCTCATCATAATAAAGTAAAACACTTTGAACACTTGTACATACATTTTGTGGATGAGCTTCAAACCTTCAAAAAATGTTCACTTTCAAAGACGTTTTCCAAACATGATTTTGACTTTTAGGGAAGTGATTCTTCTATGGCTTCACTCAAAGGGCCCTTTGAGGCACAATTTTTGTGTGGAAAAAGTCTAGAGAATAAATGACATCGAAGCTACCATCCATTAAGCAAATGCTCATTACTTTGATCACTGCTGGACAGTAAGAGCAGGCTATATGGTGAAGTATTAAAACATGCATGTCAGCACACGCTTGTCACTCGTATGTCATTTCCACCATTTTGTCTTTTCGCACTCCTTTGAAATGTAGTGCTTCTGCAGTGCAGCACTTCAAATAACATATTTTCAGGTGCTGTTAATCCTTTATTATATATTTCTAAAGTAATCTGCAGTTGCTGACTTAATATCACTGGTATGAATGACATTCCCAGGGCAAATGAGCATGAATTCATATATAATCTCTTCCAGGAAGCCAAAGAAATCTGAAGCACTGCAGGCATAACTACAAACTGCAGCTCAAACGTTTCATGAACTTACTGAAACACTTTACCAAAGGCTGAACCAGAGATAAGTTAACTGTAGTGTAAACTGCATAAAGTGGCATAGTGGCATAGTGTAAGTGGCATAACTACAATATTTTTAGCATTTGGCAAACACTCATCAATGGCTTTTGTCATGTTACAGAGGTACAGAGGTAAATGTGCCATTAGGAATCTTGTCCAATGACACTTACTGGTTTAGTGTTGTGTGCTTGCCCAGGAATAGACCCTCAGGCTGTTATGCATTCAAGCATCTCAGGTTTCTCAAGCAAAGTTAAAACAATACTAAAAAGAGACTGACTCATAGCAGTAGTGCTACAATGCATGGAATTATCAGCTAGAAATTGTCATCATGCATCCTGACAGTAAAAATGACGTCCCAACTCAGATCTCATCATGCAGGGATAAGCTGAGAGCTGATACTTCTGATTCATTATCCTTTCCAGGTTTCAGGTAGCTGCACTCAAAAGCAAAGTAAACTTCATCTCTGAAACTAAAAGGGTGACCTATGTCGTCACTTCTGTGGTTCTCTTACCTGTACAGAGAGCTTTTTCTCTTCATTGGGTAGTATTCTGTAGGTATATACACAATTCTGATACCTGCACATGAACCAAACATTTCAGTTAACAGATATAAACTTATAGATGATGAGGAAGATAACACTTATATGTAGATGCTGGGTTATGTGTAACATGGTAACCCACTAATTCATGATCAAGTTTCAAGGCGGAAAGAGGCTTCTGATAGGAAACCCTGGTACTATTGTACATGTGCAACCTTTTGAAGTTCAGTCACTGACCACTGCATATGGCCATTTGACAGGAGAAAAGTGTCAGACTCTTGTCTGTTTGCTGGTTTGCAGCATTTGCATGAACATATTTAGCACAGGTTGCAGCACATTTCATGTTTACTGTACATGCAAAAGCCAATGCATCTTTTGCATAAATCCACAAAGTCGGTCTACAGAAAGACTTGAGAAGCTACTAAGCTCATGTACTGTTTTAAGGCAGCATATTAAAATATATTAGTAGTACATTAGGGCATTAACCTTCCTAAAATAAAGCAGGTTGAGGACAGATTATTTGTCATTGTGGGTTTCTTGCATGGTGACACTAGAAAATCAGCATCAGTGCATGTTTATCTTCATCGGAAGGTGTATGGCCTCTTCAACTATGCTTTCCATGGAAAAAGTGCTGAAAAACTTCAAGGTAACCAAGCCTACCCTCAGCTGTCGGGTTTCCTGATTCATAACCAGCTAGTAGAAGAGCGAAAGAATGCAGCTTAAGTTAACTCTTAATATTGTAATGGACCACTTTACATAACTGTCAGAGCATGCAAAAAGCTTAAGCTTCACCTTTAGTGCCTGTGCTCTCTATTCCATTAAGATAACACTGAAAGGGTCTAACACCAAAGGCCTCAAGCTGGCTAGTATCGCCACAACGTCCAGCTGATCTAGCTGGTAGGTTGGCAGCAATGGGAGTAACTGTAGTACTCACAGTACACAGAGGGCATAAGCTCCTTGTATGGACTCGCTGTCTCTGAGGAGGAAGCTTCCATCCTTGGCCTCTTTGGACAGCAGGTCCTCCGCCATGGAGCGAGTGATATTGCCATGGTACCATGGCTGGTGGGACGACATCCTGTCCACCAATCGCTTCCTGTTTAACTTGCTCTGCAGACCACCACCTGATCAGTGGTCTTTTCCCTCCAGGGGGCCGATCAGCAGGACGCCAGGCCACACTCAGTGTCCCTTCAAGGCCTGTTTCATGGCGCTGTTTGCATCGGACTGTTGCTCTCTGTCTGTCTTACTCTCTCTCAGTCACCCACTCTGGCTCTCTCTTTCTCTCTCTCTCTCTGTCTCTCTTCCTGTTAAAGAGGCGAAAGCTGTAAAAGGAAGCTGCCACAAACGCGAGGCTGAACTTCCTCATTCTGCATACACAAGTTAGAGAGAGAGAGAGAGAGAGAGAGAGACAAAGAGAGAGCATGAGAGAGAGAGAGGGAGAGAGAAAGAGAGAGAGGCCAGAGAGCCGCTGGCTGCTTCACACAGCCACAGTTCAGCAGAAGTGAAAAAAAAAATGTAAGTAGAAAATCTATACAGGTACTTATCTACAATTCTGCCAGAGTGTAGAGCCTGATCCACAAGGCCGGACAAAACCACACTAACCCAAAGGTCTTGCTTCTTGCATTGGTAATGGTATGGACATATTTAGGACAAGTAACTGGTATGTTTACTGCACATGCAAAAGATTCACCCAGTGCAAGTGTCTTTTGCATATATCCACAAAGGTAAAGATGCACCAAAAGACTTGAAACTGCTACAGTTATATGTGTGGTGTTTCTGTATAGCATGCTAACAAAATCTAGTAAATTAATATTTTATATATTTAGAACTCTGAGAAGTTTTGAACGTATTTTTAGCACTTTTCATTGGGAGACAGACATCTGAAGAAACTTCTACGGTTACACATGGAGTGTTTTAGTATAGCCAACAGGTAGATTAAGTCACATATCTGGAGCAGAGCTCCAGCCTCCAGGGGGAAGTGACTTGTGCACTTAGAAACTTGCAACATCCCTCATCAGCAGTGTGTCTGGGCATTCACACACTATACACACACATACACACACACACACACACACACACACACACACACACACACACACACACACACACACACAAACACACA
>JBBPDC010000109.1:6318348-6338348 GCA_037974485.1 Hemigrammopetersius urotaenia | reverse complement strand
ACTACAATGAGAGTGTAGCAGCATTGTTTTCAAGCCACAGTGCAACTGTGCAGGAGCTCCCAGTAGGTCCAGGCTTCCACTCTTCACTTCTATAAGTTAATTGCTGAATAATAAACTTAATCATTGCCATTCAGAGTCATTTTTACCCCAATTGTATCATTGTTTTCAGTGTTTTTATGTTATGTTTGTAAAGCACCATTGAATTTAAGAAAAATTTTATTGAATGTAATACCTGGCATAGAAATATGTTCTTTGTTTTGTAAACCCTGAAGGTTAAGCATGACTGAAAAATACATTAAAAAAAAACCAACATAAAAATACAAGAAAGTTTAATTTACACCAAGATTGATGACAAGTACATGCATCTGGCATGTTTTACACAAGCAATACTGAAATACATCATAGTGAGAGGCAATAACATCCAAAGGAAAGAGTAATAAATAGTTTCATACCATTTAAGCAAAATAAGCACATCAAGGAGATTAAATATCCCAATGAAAAAGAAAACATGATATATAACTTAACAAGGCCTTTTTAGAATTGCATAGCACCGTAAGTAGTATAAAGTATAATAAACTTACTGTGGTCTTCTAGCCCTAAAAGCACAATTAGAACTAAAGAAACATTTCAGTCAAAGCAGTGTGAATACAGGGCAGTATAATCCACGTGTGGATAGAGATTTAGTAACTTTCTCAAAGGGAAGAATTACAGCATTGCAATATACACTACTGCTTATTGGAACATGATACAGTTGCAGTTAGCATTTTGTCATTATGTAAAGTTATTTCCATTCTATTTACATATAAAAGTCAAAGCAGGTCACAGCCATTAATAATGAAAATGTCCTATCAAAAGGAGAAAAAATGGTCAGTTTTGATTTCAGGCTGAATTTGAGCATAAACCAAAAGATGGAACTGCTCTTCCTTTTTAGTCCAAAGCCATGTCAGTTCTTATAATTATTTTTAGTAAAACAAATGAAATTTTGTTTCTTTAGATATCGCACATCTTGAGCTGAATTACTGATCAATAAAAACGTCAGCACCATATGTCTGAAACGTAATGCACATAATTGAAACATTTTTGTTCAGTAGATTTGTCTCTTCATTTTTGAGGTCCAAGTTCACCCTGACTTAACCTAAAATTAACTGGCAGGTCTTTGGTGTGTGGGCATCACTTCCCATAGTGACTTCTGTTATAGAGAATGCTAACACACCTGAATTAAGTGCTCAGATTTGTGGCATGTGGGCCTAAACAACATGTAACTGACTAAAAAGTTGTTTGGAGTCACACAGATGGCTGATGTTCACTGTAAAACCCATCTCTTCTCAGAACTCAGACTTAGCACTAAGGGAGCTCTCATGTGTCCCCTTAAGTTCTCCACTGGTAGCTCCCGAACCTCCTGATTTATCCCCACAGAGAAGTCTTTGCACTGTGCCTTTGAACTTTTCAGCTCCAAACAAGTAGACCAGAGGGTCAAGCGCTCCATTCAGGCAGGTGAGTGAGGATGTCAGGCGGTTAGCTAGCGCTAGTCCTCTCTTCGTTTGGCAGGACACGTCTGGATGTCCGTAACCGAGGATGAAGGTGGCCCGGCTCGCGTGGTAAGGCAGGAAACACACTACATAGATGAGCATGACCAGCCCAATAGTGCGCAAAGCCCGGAGCTTCAGGGCCGGCTCCAGCCGGGATCCCTTTCTCAGACTGTTCACTATTAACAAGTAGCAGGTGAGTGTGGTTAAGAATGGAGGTGTAAAGGCGACGGCGAGGGAAACCAGTGCCCGGCGAGAAGCTTTCTCTCTGTACAGCTGCAAACACACCGTAGATCCGTCCACTTCTGCAGTCTGTTGGGTCACCAGCAGGGGCGCCATAGACACTATCACTAGAGCCCATAGGGCAAAACTAGCAATATGGGCGAAGCGAGCTTGCCGCACTTTTAGAGAGCTAACAGCATGCACCACAGCAAGGTATCGATCCCCTGCTACACAAGCCAGGAAGTACAGGCTAGCATACATGTTAACGTAAAAGAGGAAGCCTGCTACGCGGCAAGGGACCTCACCGAATGGCCAGTGGCCCCCCGTCAAGTGATAGGTAGCTCGAAGAGGTAAAATGATTACATAAGACAGGTCAGCCACAGCAAGGTGCATCAGGAAGACGTTGGCTGGGGAGGAGGTTCCTCTCTGTCGGGAGAAGATCCACAGGGCCAGGCTGTTGCCGTTGAGTGCCAGGAGGAAAACTATGATGTAATAGAAGCCAAACAGCATGTTCTCCACTGTGTTGTCCACAGGCGCACATCCCCCTGTGGACTGATTGGAAGGCAGGGTGGGATGCAAAGTTGTAGGTGGTTCCATCTTCATAACCTAGAGGAAATGGACAAAAAATAGTTTACAAGCGAAATTATTGCTCAGATTAGGCAGATAACTGAAGCAATATATCACTAACAATTACTAGCAATTTATGGAGCAATTTCCAGCAATTTATGGAGTGAATGATTTGTTTTCATTAAGATGTCACATAAAACTATCAGACCACAAGACAAAGCTGGCTACGGACCCTGAATTTGTCAAGGGAAGATTTCTAAATGCTCTCATTTTCACAATGCAGAGATTTTGAAAATGAACCAAAGAATGCAAAGATTGACAAATGCCTAAATATATCACACACAAGAAAAGACTTCTCCAACAGTGTGTAATGTCAAGATCAACAAGAAGCTCTAAATGCTTCAGTTGGTCTGAGATACTTATGATGTGCTTCTTAAGAAGCACCCCAAACACATTCCTGTCCCTTTGGCTTTGCCACTACAGGTTTTGCTATGAGTGCAGATCGAGGCCAAAGTTCCTGCAAATTGAAATGTTTTGGTTCTCTGTGTGCTGTAGAAGACATTGGGAGGAGGCTGTTTGGGCGCTTGGCAGTGATACAATCATTCTGAGAAACAGGAGATGCTGGCTTGGAGGGAATCTGCAGATGCATGAACCCCCACCCCACAAGCAGGCGGGTGGCTGTGTATCAGACAGCCACACCTGTGTCATGGGACTCCAATGTCACACCCTGCTATTTTCTTATAGCCCCACATAGCTTTTTCCAGGCAACACTATCTCATGTAGGAGATTCAAGACAGGCAAATTAATTCCCAAAATGAAACCACCCACTATCACTACACTAACTGTTAGCAACTGTTCACAATAGTTCCTGTTAATTCCAGTGAATTCCTGATTCCAGGCAGTCATTTGATAACTTTGATCCAGGGCACACCAGGGTATCAAATTTACAGATTCAGTTTGTAAGAGTCACTTTGCATCCAGCAACGGTTACTGGCTGTTAATGATTGGCCAAAACATAATAATATTCACACTTTGAATACATTCTCAGAAAAATATGGTACCTTTAAAGGCACAATGCTAAAGGCACAATTGCTGTGACTGGGGTGGTAGCCTTGCTGGTGTGTCATCAATACCATAATCATAAAATTTCCTTGCAGTTTCATTTTTAAGTCACTTTCACTCCTAGCTTTTAAGTCATTTTAAAAATAGTGCAGTAGGGAAAAAATATACCCCTTCCCCAAGGAAAGTCATGTTCTTGTAAACTTCGTTTATGTACACAATCGGAACTTAAGCATAATGCTGTACATTTAGGGTATATTTATGTCATTTTTACCTTGAGGACAAAATTGACCAATACAATACCTCTTTTGACAGCATATCTCTGTTAATGTACCAACTTTATAGTTAATTCTTTTATACTGTTTTCACATAAATCAAACCAGAGCAACAGCCAGAAACCTTGCCAAGAAAAGCTTAAAACTGATGTAGTCCTGCTTTTGAAAAACAGGGAGACCAAATATCAATATTTTCAGAGAATGCAACAAAACATGAAAAGGGTGTGTTTTAGGGAGTGTTTCAAAACCCTTGGGGTCTTTGCTGTAGGGAAGAACATGACATCAGGACATAGTGGGAGGCAAATGCTCAAATTCCAAACTCACCAAGCCCTTTGGAAACTGGGAGATTAAAGCAAAACTCAGATGTCTAGGGAAAAGGCTGTGCTGATCCCTTGCTGCAAGTGATGACCTGATTTGTATGAATGGGAGCAGCTTTCCGCGCGAGCTGAGCTCCAGATGCGTGAGGATGGCTGTTGTCAGTGGGCACATGGTGTGAAGGAGCCCTAAACAATCTGTGGGACTCTGCAATTACACACTTTCTCAGGAAAAAAGGGTAGCCCAGAAGGAGAAAGCCCTCCAGATTAACTCCTTTTCTCTTGAGAATTTCTGGGGGGGAAATTACCTTTTAGGATGTGATTGAGAGAAAGTGAAAGGAGTTTCAGAGCCAAAAGCTCACACAAAGGCTGTTTAAGGAACATGCCAGAGACTGTGTGAGTGTGTGTACATTTCCCTGTACACACACTATCATGTGTTGCTTAAGTCCATCATAATATGCAATGCCTAAAGTGTGGAAATGTCTAGCTGTTTTACACCTGATCCCCTACTCACTCTGGTATAGGCAGTTCTTTAAAAGCTAAAGAAGTCAGATGAACACTGGTGTAATTGCTGCTGCTATAGAGACATGCAGGCTATGCAGCAAATATTACATCTGTAGAAAATAAATCTTAATGTCACAGTCTACAAGCATAAGTCCTCACAACGTAAACACAAAGAACATAACAATGAAAATGCATACTCAAAAAGAGAACACTCACTAAATAAGATAATGTCCTTCAGTTTGTTTAAAAAGCAAAATTAGCACTGTTTAGTTTACCTAAAATTTTTACTGTGCAGAGATGTAACTAAAGAAAAGTCCCTAAAACACTCTGAAAGCCACAGTGTTATCAGTTGTTAATTTGAGGCTACAAATTCTGAAAACAATAGAGAAGCAAAGTTAAGCATAAAATCCCAGTATGAAGCGAAATGAATGTACTAACATTCTCTTATCAGAGCTGTATTTAGTCGAGTATAATGCATCAAATTATTATGATTGCATCTGAAATATGTATAATCATTTTTTTTTATATAATAATAATTATTATGAAACTATTTTATGAAAGTTCTTGTCAGATTTGTATTTTCATTTTCTGTCTTGCATTGTGTAAATATAATCAGAAAGATATTTTATAATATAATACTCATTATCCAAAACAAAACTTAGAAATATAAACTGAAAAAAAGTTAAAAGTAAGAGTAAGAGTTAAAAGCTAAAGAAGTAAACCCTCTGAAACAGTTTCAGCTGTATATCAGAGAGATAAAGATACTCACCAGTGTTGGGTCTTTTCGAGTGTGCTCAGCAGTGCAAGAGCAGAGGGGAGTAGTGTAGAAGAAAGGAGTGCAAAGGGAGTAGTTTGGCTGTAGACGCAGGTCTGTTAACAGCTGTGAGAGCAGAGGGTTATCCAGCAGCGTGTGTGGAGGAGTGAAGAACAAACTGAAGTCCCTAATCAGTCGAAGGAACACACCATCCCTGTCTTGAACCGTTTTTTCCCCCCAGATATTTTACTATGACTCTTTTTGTGCCCGCAACAAATTTGATTACAAAAAATCGAACCCAATGGGACGGCTCTGGCGTGACCCTTGACCTCAGTCTTTCTGTGCTATGCCATTCTCCTCTGAGAGCCACTTGTGCAGACCACAAAGGCTTGAGTCAGAAGATGCGATGCATTTCGACAGTGGGAGAATAATAGCGTGCCTTTGCAATGTGGAGTCGGTGCGATGTCATGGCAACAGGGCCAAGCTGTGCACAGCATACCCCTACCACCCAAACCCCCCCCCAAAAACACATCCCCAAAGCCCCCAGTCAATACACAGAAGCATATCAATACACAGAAGACGGAATGAGAATTCTGATGGGCCGGTTTATGGATAAGGCCAAAGACATGATCCATTGTGCACCAACTCAAGCCAGACGAAGGAGCCCCCCACAGTGGTCGTTTCATGGCAAAGGAATTCCTGATGACTGAGAGAAAAACAAGAAGACAGAAGAGGCAGAGGCCTTGTTGCTTTGGTGCCTGCTGTGTGGTAGAGGGGTGCAGTAGAGATTGAGGCTGCAAAGGGCAAACATAATCTCATCATGTGATCTGGGGACAGATGTGGAAGGGAGGCCCAAAGGGCTGGCGGATTGCTAATAATTTGTCTTTCATTCTGGAACATCCACAGCTGTGTGGCGGACACATTGGCTCTTTCTCCTCTTTTCGAACGTGTCCTCTTCGATATGCAAATGTTTCTCACTCCTCTGAAAGAGAGCACTATCTGGGTCTCCTGTACTCCACTAAACTTGGCCTGATAATACACTGCCAAGTCTTAACTGGGACAGTTCCAAGCCTATGTATTTAACACACACCCCTCCCTCTGCTGTCCCCCCAATTTGGCCTGTGGCAAAACACAATGTGACCTAACCATTTAAGCAGAATAAAGAGCATCTTCTTCATTCACACCAAGGCAGATGGCTCTACTTTCAAAACATGACAAACTCCCCAGTGTTCACAATATAGTTCTGTTTTACACTTAGTTAAATAGACTCTCCAGACATCGCTCTGAATGATGCTTCACTTGGTATACGATCACTTGACTGAGATCCAAAAAGTGATAACCAACAATTTAAAATTTTTTTTTATTTTACCATTTCTCATCAAAGCAATTTCTTTGGTAATGTAAAGTTCAAGAAACCTCCTGATTAAATGAGTATTAACTGAAGAAACAGGATATGAGATAGCAGAATAGCAGAAGCTGGAAAAATGTGCAAAGAACTTTACATATGGAAATAAATAAATAAGATAAGATCACCAGTTACAGACTCACACCCAACTTTCCTTATTCTGAACAGAAATAGAACAAATCCAAGAAGGCACACATTAGATCTCATGGAAGTAGTAAGTAGATTTCAATCACCGATTACAGAAAAATACAAAAGAGTTATTTCATCATTAAAAAACACTGAGATAAATCATTACTGAGTTTATACTTGTATTCAACAGTACATCATTTAATATTGAGACAAGTTATGCATTTCAGCAGAGAATTCTTCTCTTGAGTAAATAATCTATACCCCATCCACATTTTTTCGGGAAAAAAGCTAGAATAATGTGGATTAGTGCTGGAATAATACATCCTCCGATTCTAAACACCAGATCTGAAAAATGATATATTGTTTGAGAAATATTATTATAGTATTTCATAACTGATGAAATATAAACAGTACTTAGTTGCGAACTTTGCCTTATTTGTATATAAAAGTGCTTTATACCATCCAAAACAAGTAGATTTACTCCAATATGCTTTATGATCCTCTTTGGCTCCATATAATCAACACATGGGAGTGTGTGTATTAAAAGGCTCAATGCATTTCTAATTTCTCCCCTGTGGCCACATCTCAGTAGCGCTGGTTTCTGGGCCTCTGCGGTTTTCTCTCGCTCAGATACATGTTGGCGTAAGACGTCAACAGATCGTCCATTTTGTAGCCCTTGGGAAGTAATACAGACACACTGTAATTAGCTTCAGTGTTCTGAAAACATTTTAAACAAGTGAAAAGGCTTTGCTCACCAGGGAGGTTTCACACAGAATCTTGTTCCCTCTGACCAGGTTGCCTACAGTCATGTGGAAATACGTGCTTCCACTGCACCAGCTTGCAATCTTGTTCAAGGGGTGCGTTGCAAGGACATCCTTAAACAATAAATAATGGTGGTTTATCATGACAGAGTCTAGTACAATGGATTAAAATTAATACTGAAATCATTACTATTAACTAAGGAGCGCTGGTTAATTACTCAATAGGTAAAAATGAATTAGAAACAATATCAAACCTGATGCATTTCCTAGGAAACTACTAACTAAGGCCATTTTTATGATAACTACTGATGCATTACTGATCACAACATTAACTGCTGTTGTTGGCTTGTTTTACATAAAAAATGATTCTCCAATTAAATCATTGAAGAGAAAATGTTTCCATTAATAAGCTTATTGAGCCTTTACCTTGGTTTTAGGGTGTAAGATTGTAACCCCTTGTCTGCTGATGGCAATTCTCACTATATCGGGCAAGCTGGGGTCAGATGTTTGCTGCCAAGAGAGATAGTTTTATGCATGTAGGTACATACAGATTCAGCATGCATATCTCAACATCAAATAAAGTTAATACTTCATTACCTTCACTTCAAAGAAGGCACAGCCAAAGGTGGGCCACTTGCAGACCACCTTCAGAAAGCCCACCATGGCATCTTCCACTGTCATGGCTGCCTGCTTGTTGTAGGCTGCAAAAATGTTCTTCAGTGGAAAGATTAAAGAGAATGAGATTAAGGGAATACAAAATGTTAGGAAGCCATAGAGAAAATAAATCATATTGGAAAACTGGGATATATACTAGTGTTTAGTGCAAACAACAGCATATTTAGCGATATATACTGGTATACATTATGTTACATCAAAACCTTTGAATAAAAATAGCCATTCTTGGAAATCTTGGGATAATAATGATGATGATAAATATTTTGAAAAAGTTTTTTATCAAATCTGAATTCCAACATTCCACACCTTTTTCCAGTCATCAGCTGACATGGCCTTGAGCTGGTCATTGGGTACCAGCTCTTTTAGAATCTTGGGGATTGTGACAAACTGGGCCTTATCATTGTCCACCTTCACCCTGAAGAGAAGAGCGCCCAGCTGCACCATATCCTCTTTAGTACAGCGATGGTACCCGCGCAGATACTTGGGCAACTCCTGCATGGACAGAAAACCAGTGTGAGGTAATGTGTGATGTTTATGACAAGCTAGAATGTTCCAAGTTGCACTTTTATTTTTTTAGACAATTCTATGTTCAAATAATTTTTGAGCACCTGAGGGAAGTGGAAGATGCGGTCAGCTTCCAAATCCCTGCCAGGAATTACACTGAACCACAGTTTCCTCATGAAGAATACCTGGTACGGCATGCTCAGCGGCCCTCCTGTAGTTCAATCGCAATTATATTACTATAAAACACATTCTAATAGCTAGACAGCAGTTAAAACTAATCACCAAGTTCACAAAAATCAATGTCCTTAATAAATAATAAATGTCCATTTATTATTATTATTTACATTCCTTTTTACCCCTTAAAGCAGATTTGATATCGTCCTTCAGTAACTCTCCTTGCATCAACATAGCTTAAATATTAATCTCTGATCAATTATTCAGTAAATCACATAAAATAAAGAGCAAAGCGCTTCATGATTAATACACGCTTAGAGTAGAAAGGTTTAAACAAGGCATGTCATGACAGGTGACAGGCCTCTGAATCATCATAAACTCACCATCCTTCGCCATCTTAGTTGTTCGGGACCAGTCGGTTATCTGCCTAAGACTGTCAAAGAAGTAGTCCGCCTCACTTAGGCTCAGAACCTGGTAGAAAAACAGTGCGCTAAGTGAATTTAGTGTGTTAAGAGCCATTTAGTGTGCTAAGTGAATTTTAAAAGTGCAGTTTGACATGATGGATCGGTAGCCGGACTGCCTGCACACACCTTGTCTGGTGTTTTGACAAAGATGCTGAAGCCATCCTCAGAAAGCAGACCGAGTTTAGTGGAGATGGTCTGGGCCAAATCTCTCACCTTAGTGTTGGTTGCAACTTCAACTATCTGTCCACAAAAGAGTTCAAGAGAGTTCACATACAGTGAATAAAATTTGCACCTCAGCAGGCCAAATTTGCTCACACCTTATTGATGGTTTGTAAGAAAGTTGTTGTGTGATGGCTTGCATTGCTTTACCTCATCAGTGTCATTAGGGAAAAGGATTTTGTGGAAAATCTGAGTGCTGTTCTGCTGAATGGCATCCACTTCTACCTGGTGAGGGGGAAGCTTCCTGGGCTCAGCTCTGTCAGAAAAAAACACACAGACACAAGCTTCCTGTCACATTCAATACTTTCACTATTTACTATTACACAAAATATATTTCTGGCTTTTAAAAACAGTAATCCCCCGGGGGTTACGTTCCACGAGCACCTGCATGTAGTGAAAAACCATGGTGTTGTGTTTTGGTTAAAAAATGCCTAAAAATGCATATTTTTATGGTGTAAACCCTAAATATGCTCCCAGAACACTTTGTCATTTTAAACCCTTAAAGAAAATGTAAAGGTAAACCCGTTTTTGAATCTAAATTCCTTGCCAAGATATGCAATATGAAGGTTATGGAACAAAAGTATTGGGACACCACAGTTTTTGGACAATTAAACCTGATGTACTCAGGCTAAAAATACAAATGAGGGCTCATTGGAAAAGTTTCGCAGAGATCTACCGAGTTTGAAGTGTCTGAGTGCTTTCCCCGCCAAGATATGCAACTCGAAAGGTCACGGGACAAAAGTATTGGGACGGGTCCCCTTGTGTGAAAACATCCAGGAAAAATATACTTATTGCCACAAAAAAGCAAAAAAAGGGGGAGGATATTTGCAGTTTCCAAGTGATTGTGGGGATTTCTGCGTAAAACTATGAGTTTGGTTTTTTAAAAAAATCTGCATGTGACTGAATCCGCGACTCCTGATCCATGTAAAAGTGGGGGAATACTGTATACTCAAATCCTTGAAAACAGGCTTTCTCACACATATATCCTTCACCCATCAGGGTCTTTATACTGATGCTTTAACGGCGAAAACCCGATAAGAAGAACCGACATTCTGAATGTATCCACATGCTCTCACACTATCTGTCCCAGTTCTTCCAACAACAAAGTCAGCACTGTGCATCCAAAGTGAAAGGAGACAAAGACTCTGGATAATTTTTACCATGAGCAGTAGTGTGAAAGAGTTTCCAGTGACCGTAGTGTTTCGTTGATCTCAAGCAGATTCCAGCCCCAGCATGTGTGATCCTTATTATTTCATCAATCATCTCACACTGACAGTTTCTTGGTACTTGTGCAAGTTTGGCATGGAGGTGCAAGGAGATGTGTTGCTATGTTAATCAGCTAACAGCAGTTTAAGTACTGAATTTCAAGAGCAGTTTAGCATAAAGACAGGATTATAGTCACTGTTTAAAGAAAAGGCAACAGATGATTATATTATATATATCGATTTTTTCCTATAGTGTTCTTGTAGGCTGCAAATACTACAGCGGCTATAAAAGTGCACATTGACCTGGCCCTTGTTTTTAAAAGGCACTGGCTGAAAACACAACATATGCACTGAGGGACATGTTCCAGCGCTTCGCTCAGACTGCCATGGTTCACAGCTTTAAAGCAACTGTGCCTGCCATCCACATACACCAAGTTTAACGGTCTGGAAATTCTAAACTGTAAGGTCTTTGCATATCTTGCCTCATCTGATTTCTCCCTTGTTATGCTTACCTATGTACTGTCTGAATCATTTGAATTTCTGTTTTTTATTTGAATGCTGTTTTTCACACAATTTTGGAATTATTAGCAATTTCCATCATGGTTAATATGCAGTGGGGTTGATTATTATTTTCAATTTTTTTGGCCAATGCATGAGCAATTCGAATGCATTTTTTCAAAGTTACAGATGTGAGTCTGAAGAAGCTTTACCATGTCTGAAGACTGTTTGGATGTAGTTTTCTTCTTATATTTATTTTTTAAATGTATTTATTTATTGCTTTTGAGGTAGCGTTAGCATGGAAGCAAATCTGCAGCCTGCTTAATTTAGCAACACAGTCCAGTTTGATAGTGCACCGTGGTAAAGTGAAAAATCTATGTTTTCCGCAACTCTAAGCAATGTACATTCCTTATCGTTTCTATTAAAGGGATTATTGAGGAGGCTTTGTTCAGATTGTCCACTCTGGCCATAGTTGCTATGGAATTAATTTGTGGATGGAGCATGAATAGGTCAGTTGATAATGTATACAGATTTAGAGGGTCGACATGGACCCTCAGGATTTATCAGGTACCTCAGAGCACCCTGCAGTCTGTGCACGCAGTCAGAGGCCAGGGTCTCCCTTCGTCGGGTCTCCAGGAAACGCTGGGCATGCTTCAGCAGAGAGTTACTGGGAGGGAAGAGACCACAGCAGAGCCACAGCAGCTGCCAGCCTTGCTCCATGCTGTACCTGAGACACATTCAACATGAAAGTTATTGTGCATATATGATGCATATAGTGGTGGTGGACTTTATACAAATAATAGCTGTAGCTATATCTGTAAAACTAGGTAACCACTGTAGGAGGCATGATGCTCATGGTAAAGGGGCATTAGGCACACACACTCATCCAGAGCGACCTACAATCATTAGTTACAGGGACAATCCAGCTGGAGCAACTGAGGGTTAACCTTTGGTCATCAGGTTCACAGACAAGTGTTTTACCCACAAGGCTCCTACCACCCTGCCACCCAGGTATAATAATGTGCATATATGGCAAGGAACATGCCAGTTCATTTAAAATGATCCAATAAAACTACAAAAGCTTTACTTCAAAGGTTATTTAACCTAAACATGTACTCCAGTATTCCTAGTTGAATTGGTTAGAACAATTACATTTTAAGAACAGACCAAAGCTAAGTCAAGCCAAGCTAAACCCAGTGTTGCAGTGATCTAAGAAAGGTGACTTTGGTACTGGCAACTTTATCAAGCCGTCTGTGCAGAGCTCTTGCATAATATTGTGCAACTGTCCTTTCATAACACAAACCGTGCTAGAGGTTAGGATTTGAACAGAACTGTTTTATATACTTTCACAAATGTACATGAAACTGAAAGAGTCACATGTTAGCCCTCAGCACATGAACATGTGACGATCATTACCGGTTGTTGTTGCTTGTCATTTGTTTCATGATCTGGCAGTAGATCTCATCTCTCAGTGCTTCATGTTGAGTGGCAGGCCCAAAGATCTGGTCTGTGAGTTCTAGAGGGTTCTGAATCTGCCTGGTCGGGTAGTCACCCATGTACTTCAGGATAGGTGCAGAGGAAATCAGTAAAGGAAACACAGCCTCTACTGAATGGCACTCTTACCATTATGTGTTCCTTGCATATAGTTATAGTCACATGAACAACCCTGCAACTTCTCCACCAAACACCAAGTTTACACTCCAAACTACACTTCAGCATCAAGTCAAAATACAAAAGCTGTCCTTATGAAACAATAATATTTAGTGTTAATAAATATGAATACAATTATAAATTATGTAATAATGCCAAAGTGCTTGGAAATTAAAAGATATCAGTGAAGGCCAGGCAGGCCTGGTGGCTGAGCTCAGGATTGCCCAACAGTCTCTTCAGCAAGGCCTGTCTGATGGGTTCTCTGGAGTGGGCCCACAGCCTTTCAGGGGCCACGTTTTTGGAGATTACCTGCCGGTTTACATCTTTAGTGGGGGGTCTGAAAAAACAGAGATCATTTTCAATCTTACTTATGTTTTCTATTATTTCCTTTGACATTGTAATAGTAATTTACATAATTAAGAACAAAAATCCTATTTGGAAGGCATGACTCAAACAATCAGTCAGAACAGTCAGAAATACCTAAAATATTCAATGGAAAACTCTTTGAGAGTTGCAGGAGCCACTCTCTCAGTTGCTGTTCCCCTGATAGTGTTGTTAATGACTGTCTTCCTCTGATCTGGGGAGAGACTGATCAGACTCTGGAAAAAAACAAAAAAACAACCAGTTACTGACTGGTGTGCACCAAACTTTGCACATGCCGGAAACTCCTGATCTATTTGTTTTATGAAACCTCACAAATCTGCACACATTTAGGCATAATGAAAGTGAAAGTGACCATTTTCACACGTGAACACACCACAGCACACAGTGTGAACAGCACGAAATACAACCTCTGCATTTAACCCTTTCACCAAGTGAAGCGGAGGCAGCTACGAACACTGCGCCCGGGGAGCAGTGCGTAGGGACGGTAGCTTGCTCAGGGTACCTCAGCGGTGCCTAGCGTCTTGGGAATCGAACCCGGACTTTCTGGTCGCAGGGCGAATGCCCTAACCACTAGGCTACCAACTGCCCCTTCAGAGTTAAACATGTTGGCCTTCAAATCAGAAAACAGAAGTTGCAAGAATGACTTGCTTCTTGTCATTGTTGTATAGCTTGCTACTCGTTCAACAGAATTAAAGATGACAAGTCCTTACCAAGACCTCATTGGTGGGTTTCATGAGAGTAGGAAGAATCAAGATGGCTTCTGTGGGTACTGCCCCCTTTTGTCCAGTTCGCTCATTCTGTCCCTTTAACCAACCATGGCTTACAAAAACGTCATCATCTTTAATCAGGAGAATAAGTTCTCCTTTTTTGAAGCTGAGAAAGGTGGGATCATCTGAAATAGAAGAACAGATAATATTTTACTTGCATTTAAAAGCTGCTGCTCCCTCTGCAACAAAAGGAAATTATGCTCAGGTATGTCATTCAACAGTTAAGTGTTATTTCTGAGATGTGTGTTTACTGCTGTATGTTGTTGCATATAGCTACTGTGGATACAATAATAAATAAAACTGCAAATATAGAATAATTTCTCTATTCATTTACAAACTGGCTAATGAGGAGACACTGCAGTTGAACCTATATTAACATTCTAAAAGGTAACTGACAGTTATTCTGGTCTTGAAGGCTCTAAGGTAAGGCTTTGAGGCGTCTAACCTTGTCTGTTGACCTCCTGCAAGGCCACTGCATACTGGGAGCGCTCCGTTAGGCCAGCCAGGAACAGAGCTACCAGATCAACTATGTCACCAGACAAGGGTGTGTTCAGTGTGAAGTCTCCTTTCAGAGTCAGCAAACACACAGACTGGCTGGACTTTCCTTCTCTAGGATGAATAACAATGAAGACATTAAGTAAGCTGGGTTCACTTTCATGTAAAAGAGTTCAGAACAGTGAGTTGATTTTAATCATACTACATTGAGCGAAGAATTGTAGTGTCTAGAATGAACTGTAACACACCTCTTGGTGTTTACCCCAGTCACCATTGGGTAGGAGAGTTCTAAAAGCTTCCTCTCACGTTCATCCAGGAACGTTATTCCAGTCCAGTTGATAGCCATGATGAATTTGTTCTTTGGTAGAGAGGGGCCTGATAATGTACATGGAAATGGTAGCATAAATAAAATGCACATTTAATTACAAATGAAAGCTTACTTCTAGGAGACTATATATGTGACAGCAAACAATGTAATATATTGCTTTCAGTGTTTTATACCTGAATGCCTGGCAACCTCAAAGAACCTTGAAAAGAACATGGGCCACTTCTGACGAGCATAATCCACCACCTCAGCTTTGACTTCAGCAGCTCTGGTCTTTGAGTTTATATAAGGGCCCTGAAAAAAAGAACAAATTCTGAGAACCTGCTATGATTAAACATCACACACGAAAGACACAAAAATATCAAGTGAAATATGGATTATAGGCTTTAGAGCAGGGGTCCCCAACCTTTTTGAAACTGAGAGCTACTTTACAAGTACTGAGCCATATGAAGGGCTACCAGTTTGTCACTAGAACAGAGTTTACCTAAACTTATCTAAACTTTTAATTTATATAAGGGCCCTGAGAAAAAAGAACAAATTCAGAGAACCTGCTGTTCATATAGATTCACATTTGACTTGATCTTTCGATTCATCAGTGCTTTATCTCAGTGTTTAATTAAGAGTTAGTCGTTACAGAGAGTCGGAGAGTATGAGCACAGCTACCTCTAGGTGTGCTGTGTTGACCATCTGAATCCATTTGGCCTCTGACTTGGCCTCCAGTAGTGTGGAGTTAACACAGTCCTTGACGACAGTCTTAGTATTGTCTGTACTGCTGTCTGAGCCGTGCTGTACGAAGAAATGCTTCACCGCCAGCTCGACCACATCACCTTCCTTCAAAATTCAAGATTCTTTATTTGTCACATACACAGTTATACAAGTACAGTATGTAGTGAAATGTACATCTGAGACAGGATTAACGTTTACAAATAAATTAAAGAGAAATTTGGAATGGACAAAATGAAGGGATACAAATATAAAGAAAAACAGACAAGTAGAAACAACAGAACAGTGTGCAAATGTAATGGAATATAATATCTCTGTACTGTAAGTGCAATGTGCTTGTATTGTGGTTAATAAAATAAGTGACTGATAGTAAAGTACAGCATTCTGTCTTTACAATGCATGTGTGTTTTTATTATATTTGTTAACAGATTTTTCCAAGATTCAAAGTTTATCATTTTAATGCTACACAAATCAAAAAAATGCCATTTATTGTGTATAATTTGAATCTGAGGTGTGGAGAGACTAAACAAATGCAAATCCCATCCCTCTGTGCTCTGTCAATAAGTCTCAACGCCATGCTAGCTTACCTTCTCGCACTGGTACTCTCCATACTTCAGGCCTCTGATGACCTGTCTGTAGATTAGGTCAGTACTGACGCTGTCCTGACTGCAGTCATGCCAGGGAGTGAAGATTTCTTTGCGGAAATAGAGGCGCCAAGGGGCGTGCTGCTCCTTCCCACCTTTGCGCCTCACTTCCTGCTCACACTGGGAAATGGCATCCATCACATGCTCGCGCCCACTGCCCAGAGACCAGACCTGAGGAGAGATAAAATACTCAATATTATATATATATACATATAACTTCTAAATACATATTTATTAATCAATTTGAAAAAGGTTTAAGACCATTTCAGTTGATATGATTACTATATACTGTATGAGACAATAACTTGACTAAAATCATCAGTTTGACAAAGTTTTTAAATGTGCAGATTCAAGATATTTATGTGTTTATGTAGCTACACTATAAGGAACCACTAAGTGTAACATGTAATCAAACACTGTTGATTTTGTATTTTAAAAAATGTGAAAAAAACAAATATTGTGTATACATGTAAACACAATGCCTGAATATTAAATAACTGACATGTACCCATTTATAAAGGCTCATTTCAACAAATGCCAATAATCAAAACACTTTCGGGGGGTGTATTTCACCAAATACACTTGTATGACATCTGATGCTTGTAGGAATAAGTCTTTATAATGTAAGTGTTTACGTGGGTGTCATACAGCCTTAAGAATGCCACTCTTAGGATTCTAAAGTAGAGACATCTTACCTTGTCATACAGAGCCATATACAGAGAGAAGCCAAATGTATCTTGGAGTTTAACCTTCTGGGAGAGTACTTGACAGACTTCTTTAGAGGTAGATGCAGAGTCCACAGGCAGGCTGAGAGTTCGCCCGTCCATAAGAGTCACAGAGATGGCCATGGGTTTCTTGGATTTGGTGGCCTATGATTAAACAACAGACACGAAAGACACAAAAATATCAAGTGAAATATGGATTATAGGCTTTAGAGCAGGGGTCACCAACCTTTTTGAAACTGAGAGCTACTTTACAAGTACTGAGCCATACAGAGTTTACCTAAACTAATCTAAACTTCATTATAATAAACATGTTTTAAATGCTTTTTTTTAGATAATGTCATTTTCCAATCTATATAAAAGTAATTAAAGAAGAATAGCAACAGGTTAAATCAAAATGTTAGACGCTGCTCACTAGTTTTAGAAAAGGTCTGCAGGCACTGTGTTGGTGACCCCTGCTTTAGAGCATCCTTGTATAGAGTCTTGTATTACCTTGCAGGCCTATTATCATGTATTCATGTTAAGCCCCTATTATTCAGTAACTGCTTTGATTATATTATTCTGCAAATTCTGCATGTACCAGGGTGAAAAATGTATGAACGTTAGAGTTTAAGGGATTAACTATGTTAGATTTCCTAAACAAGTTCACCTCTAGCTCTAGCCAGCTGGGCGGTTCTCCGCGGACTCCGTTGGCCACAGTGCGCCGCAGCCGCTCTGAGCAGTAGGGTGCATATCCAGAAGGGCCAAGACGAATGAAGCTTTGCAGGTACTACAAGAAGGGAAATCAGACACCTTTTGTAAACAAACTCTTCAAGAAAAGCAGACAGGCAAGTTTGGCTTAGTATGCACACCATAGTTTGACAGAGACTGATGTGTAAGGATCACCTTAATAAAGCGCTCAGAGGGAGGGAAAATGCCCAGGCAAAGAGACAAAAGGATCCAGCCACGGAAAAAGCTACCGCGATTCCCATTCTCTTGGAGTTGCTTACAGATCTGACAGTAGATCTCATCCCTGAGAAATGGATACACAAGTTTAGATGTGTATTTACTGGCTCAGCTTTCTGACAACTGGACATTGACATTTGAAAGGGTATCCTGTCTCAGTCCTGTTGTATGCAAACACAATTATATTTATTTTTATAGGACACGGCTGTGATCTACTTATACAATTACACTGCAAAACCTACTCTAGGTAAGGGGCTTACAAGCTTTTCCAATTAGGGGGTCACTGAGCCACCAAGCACAAATTGTCTGAATTCAACTTTTTGTTTAACCTTCATGTTGATGCCTGCTCCTGTATGACTTTGAAAGCATTGGGTTTTTTTATCCGGATCTTTAATTTTAAACCTGTCCACTAAAACCTAAAACTGAATTGACTCTCAGTTCATGACATGTATTCATACAGTACTGTGCAAAATCTTAGGCACATGAGAATATTATGCTTAAAAGCTGTTTACTGCTGGGCAGTGGTGTTAAGTTAGTGTTAAAACACTTACATTACAACAAATACAAACAACATTAATGCAGTAAATGGTGGTTTTATGTGTGGCAAAGTATTCGCTTAACCATTTCCAGACTTCTTTCCAATTTTACTTGCAGCTCCATCAAACACCTGGTTTGGCTCTTTTTACTGCAGTAGATTTAATTAGGTGTTGATTACGGAATTTTATTAATTCACCCAATGACTGGAGGCCCTGAGCAGAAACCTGGATCCAAACCTGTGTTTTCTAACCAGCTCACAGAATATTGACTACTTTTTAGAAAAAAGAAATCTTGATACTTTTTACTGTTTGCTTGTTTGTTTGCATTTATTCTAATGTTCAGCTGTTTTTGCTGGCTGAAAGAAGCCACTGCTGATATAAATGACTTCAAACAATTTGCACAGGTGCCTAAGGCTTTTGCACAGAACTTTATACATGTTATTTCTCTGCATACTGACACCTTACATGAAGAAATCACACTATTAGGACAATGACACCCTTCGGAGTCTCTCACCTGAGGTCACGTCTGACAATGGCATATCCTACAATGATGTGCAGTTTTTCAAGGGAAGTGAGTGGCCGATCCAGAGTGGGACCTTCTGCAAGCATAATGTCCTCTTCTTCAGTGATTGTTTGCACAGTGGGTGGCTTGGAAACCTGAGTATCATCATCTGGCTGTTAAAGTAAAAATGTAATGATTGAGTTATGAAGGATAATCAACCCAAACTGTCGAGAAAGCAAATCTTTTTTGCAAGTTTTATTTAGAATTTAAATATTTTTTTTTTTACATTTAATGTATGGGGAAATAATTAAGCAATGTGTGCTTAGTTATGAATTGAAGTGATGAATTGTTGCAGTCCCACCTCTTCCTCAATAGAGGATGGTTTTCTGGAATGCTTTTTATTTGACGGTCCTTCCTCAGAGATTGTAGAGATCTTTCTGTTCCGGGTTAGTAGATCAGTGAAGGTAGAGGACTTTCGGTTTTTGGGAGTCTCTCCAGGTATCGAGGAAGTTTTCCTGTTAAGTGTGACTTCCTCTGGCATGGTGGATGTCTTCCTGTTTCGTGACAACAGATCTGTAAATGTTGAGGACTTTCTGTTCTGGGGAGTCTCCTCTGGAACTGAAGACTCTTTTCTGCTCCTTCTGTTTCTCAGCACCCTCTAAATTGGAAAGACAAATGGGGAAACTGAAATTCCTAGTCCAGATTTGTTTCATTTAATTTTTTAAAGGTCTATGTTATATAAAATCGTACTTTATGTATAATAAAGTGAAAGCAAACCATCTGTAGTATATGTACACACCACAGCACAGCACACCGTGTGAACAGTGGGAAACCGTTCTTGCATTTAGCCCGTTCACCAAGTGAAGCAGTGGGAAACCAACACAGCACCTGGGGAGCAATGTGGTGCCGCTGGCTGTCCTTGAATTCAAAACCCTCTAACAGCTTAAGTCACCACAGTTATAGGTACTGTGTAAACCAGGGGTGGGCAAACTTTTTGACTCGCGGGCCACAATGGTTTCGAAAATTTGACAGAGGGGCCAGACCAGAATAGG
>JBBPDC010000109.1:6283592-6301322 GCA_037974485.1 Hemigrammopetersius urotaenia | reverse complement strand
CAGTCTGTGTGGAATGAATGTATACATTATACAAGTTTTACTTTTTGAATGGAATTAGTGAAATAAATCAACTTTTTAAAGATATTCTAATTATATGACCAGCACCTGTAATGTAGGCCTTTTATGTACAGTGTTTATTATTGCACAGAGGAAATTTGCCATATGCCCTGTATTGCTATCATTCTCCTAGAAGTTAAAAACATTGTGCAAAAGCATCTGCTATAGATATACTATGGGTCTACATTTTCCCTCCCTTGACGAATTTTCACGCAGAATGCAGTTCCATTATTTTCTGATGAAACTGCAATCAAAATAAATAATAAAACAGAAGAACACTATTAACATGGTTTGCATCTCTGCCAATGTTAATGCACATTTACTTTACTAAATATCAAATTAAATAGTAATTGTGGCATGGGCAAAGGTTTGGACATCAGACTTGAACATTACTGGGTGAAAACCCCCAGACACAGACTAAACCAAGCAGTGATTTCTGTTCTTGTTTGCAACCCCTTTCCTTGCTGAAAACTTCTAGTTCGGCAAAAACTAGGCCATCTATATGCACAGCATTTTTAAGGTCTACAGAACAATTTTCAGTGCTGTTCATGTCATGATTGAAAGGGTCATTCTAAAAGCTTCCGCTTACATTTCTTCTTTTGAAGTGCTTTTTGCATCATTGTCACAGAAGGCAGTCACTTTTCAGCTTCAGCTTATTGACTGCATCATTCTTCCCAAATTTGCTGGATACCCTGAAACACAGATCCATATCTATGCTTAGTAGTTGGAACGGTGCTCTTTGCATCTTAAACTTAACTTGTCACGGGTATGGTTATGACGACTTCCATGCAGATCATATTTGTGCAAGCTAAACTGCATAACAGAACAGTAACCAAAGTAACTCCTGTGCTGACTACACCTTCCTGCAGGTCCTCCAGTGCCAAATGGAGTGGAGGGGTTCTATGCAAGTCATTATCACTTTTATTAAACTCAAATATACACTGTATTAACATTTGCAGAAATACATGTATTTTTTTCATTAAAAAAACACATTTGTTTTTAATTCTCCATGTAGCAATCTTGGCTTTTAGAAATGCACTATATAAATAGTATTAACAAAATTAAACACATTAATGCTAGCTACATTCTGTAGAAACAAATCAAGTCCATTACAAAAAGCAGCTCCCACTATATGCAGTACCTGCCATCACTTCACAGTCACAGCTCAGTGCAGGAACCAGGTGAGTATTAGTCTGCAGGGCAAACCTGATGAACTGTAACCACTTTAAACATTTCCAGACAGACCGCCCCTGCCATACACACACACACTACAGAATTGCTTTTTCTAGATACTGAAACAAAGAATCTGCGATTCTTATGGAGTGAGTAGAATCCTGGAATGTAAGGCAATATAGCAGCAGCTTTGGGAGCAAACCAGTCATTTCACATCTGCAACAGAGCTAGAAGTTTAGACAAGACATAATTTTATATCAAACTGGGATTCGCTAAAAAGCTGTGGCACATCAAATGAAGAATCAGCTCAGCAAGTCTCAGAAACATAAAAAACTACACCTCTACAAATACAGTAGTTTTCATTTACTGTAATAGCACATAGTATACATAGAACAAGAAAAACAAAATGTACAAAAGAGTCCAAATTATTCCTCAAACCCAGTTAACCACAACATTCACTTACCATCAGCAAAAGAAGAGCAACATTAACAGGACACAAAAATGGTCTCGCAGAACACAAAAAAGGAGACACAGTAAACAACAAGGCAACTGCATTTACACAACAATCTTGTTCTGAGGTTCACATAAAAATCCATTCTTTAACACAATTGTACTGTTCTCTTAGATGTACATACTCAGCCTTTATGTACCAACCCCAACTGCTCAACACATATGCTATCCCACTATCCGCTTAATTAGAGAACAAAAAAAAATCAAAACGAGGAAAAAAGGGTTTTTGCATGCCAACCGTCGCTGCTTAATAAAAATGTGTACAATATACTTTCTGGAGCGTTAAATGCAAACAAATTCTACAGTTATGCACGTGACAGAAGGCACTGAAACTTGGTAGGTTTACACACTAGTGCGTTTGTGAGTGTTGCATACCAAGATTCATACCTGTACATAATTTTCCTTGGTCAATTTTTAACATTTTAAAGTGAACCAGTACACAGTCTTGGATTCTTGAAAGATTATAATTCTGTGACAAACGAATAGATAAATGAATCTTAAACAAACGTGTGAGTTTCCAAAGCCCACTACGGCAAACGCTACTGCACTACAACTATGAAATGAAAATGGAAGGCAAATTCACAGTTCAACAAAAAAAAAAGAAAAAACGATTTTCTAAAGAGGAGGAAAACAAAAAAAAAACATGAGTCAGGCTAACTGGGGAATTGTGTACCCACGTAAGCAGACATTAGTCCTCAGTAAGCAGCAGTTGCTGTGGGTAAGCAGTTCCTGCGAGTTCAGTTTGTGGTCTTGGAGAGGGAAAAGGTTTAGAACCTGCTTTTTCTCTGCTCAAAAGAATATAAATGAGGTGACTAGGTGATTGTGCACAGCAACCAGGAAAAAAAAAATCATCATGACTGGTCCAAATTCCAGACCAAATCTTTCCGCTTGACCTTAATGGTGCATAAACCAACAGAGAAAGACAGAGAGGAAGAGGAAGAAAGCTCCCGTCAGATCTAGGTCCGTTCTTTGCGCTTTAACTTGGAGCTCTTCTTGGCAGTGCCGTTCTTGTTGAGTAACTTGAGAACTCTGTCTTTATGGTCTAGCACTTTCATCATGGTGTCTCTCGCCTCCGTCACTTGATCCATCACCAACTTGCAGCGTTGCATGTTACCCTGAACATTAAACGCACACATAAATGGAATGAAAAAAGGAGCATCAGAAACAGGGCATCTTGTTTATTTACTAACTAATACACTTGTGTTCACTCATGTTGCAACAGGAAATGCTGCAAGTATACTGTTCGATATGGCTTGTCGTTGCACCAAATTGGAACATCAAATAATAGTTACGGTGATGCAGAACAGTGACATTAAAGAAAGACGGCGTGATTGATTGATTGATTACTCAAGTAGTTGATAGGAATAAACTACAGACACCATTGTCCGTCTCCTGCACAGACATTACATTTTTACTCCTTGCTGACTCCCTAGAATTCTGATTTCTCCGCTGATATTTTGTTAAACATGATACTGCATACTTGAAAATATTCTTTAGCATTTGATATACAGTCATTGCCGAAATGTCACCTTTAAACTTTACATTTGGGGAAATAAATCAATAACCCAACAAAAGCTGACCTGTATTAGCTCATTAATGCGGTGCAAGTCATCATCAGCTCCCGCTCTTTTCTTTGGGATGAGTCCTTCCTGCAGAGTAGTGAGCCGGCTATACACGTCATGCTCTAGGTTTGTCTAAAATAACAGAACACATACATGCAGGATAAAATCACTGTAAAACAACATATGCAACGGAAACAACTAGACAAAATGCACTTTAAAATAACATTAATTTCTACACCTTTACGGTGGGACAATACAGTCCGCAACTCTGGGCTCACTTAGCAAGTACTTACCAACTGCATGAGCTGGGCGGCACAAAGATGCACCTTCCAGCCCTGAGCACGACATGCAACTCCCCTCTGATTGGCCACATCTTGAAGGGAATTCTTCTTTTCCTCTGAAACAGAAAATTAGTGACTCCAAGTTCAATAACGCTTATGAAAAAGTAATAAAAATCAGTGTCAGTTCAAAATTAGTCAGCAAAATGAATATGTGAAAGGCCTTTCAGAAATAAATGCAACCACTCTACATGTATAGCTATCCAGTCTCGTCACAATTCTATAGCCTTTGGTTTTCTTTACAGCAAACCCATGCATTTCTTTTCTTTTTTTAAACCCATAACAGCTCAACACATGACAACATAATCCAAAACCAGTTTTAAATTAAATGTGTTGAAAAGTTATAATGTGAAACAGTAGTTTCGTATTCAGATGCCTGGATCCAAACAAAATTGACCTTAGTGAACCAACCACAGGAATTGCATTGAATTAACAGCAAAGGTCAATTGTGAATAAAAGCTTACTGTATTATCAGAATAGTATTATGATACATGCAGAGGTTAAATTTAGACTTGGAGCACATCAAATTTCTCCATGATAAAATGCTAAGCAAATGTCTCCTTAGCATTGCAAAGACATGTATAGCCTCAAACATGACATGTGCAATCTGTGGTCAGGATATAACTGGCAGATTTAGGTTTCTAAATATATTCACTAAAACAAAAAAGATTAAACAGGATTTACTCTGGGGGCAGTGGTGTTGCCTTTGAGAAGTTAGGCTTTCCTACTACACTGGAAACTGTCTATGAATGAACTGAGAGTGACAAAATAGCTGATGCATGCAAAGATCTATAAAGGCTGTTCGCCAAAAGGATGATACTGTCAAAATGACAACGCTAAGGTCAACTAATTATGTGTCAGAAAACAGGCCAGTAAAATAAACAAACTAATATATAAAACATCCCCTTCCTGCCAGAGATTAAATACCGCGTAATGTGACACTCATTCTAAACGACTATTCAGGCATTTTCACATTTCAGTGTTCTCCTCAACTGTACCACTACACAGAGTGAGTAAGTATGATATAAAACCTTAACTGTAGTAATCAGTGTTACACTGGTTTTGTCATAACATTTACACCAGTAGGCCACAAACAAATACAGATAGCACAATGTGCAAAACATGTTACAATTAGCTGATTTAGCTGAATACATTAGAATTAGCGTTAACATCTTTCAAAAAATAAATGTACATTCCTAGACACAAAACGGCCTTGGAATCATACGTAAAGAAGCAGTGGGTTTCCGCTAATTGCCAACGCCCTAACCACTAGGCCATCCAGCTGTCCTACAATTTATTTATTTTATTTTTTTCCAGAGATATCATGAGCATAGTAGGGATATAACAATATAACGAATATAGCACTACCATGACCTAACAATCTTAACACAATTAAGCTTAACTTTCAAACATTGTACTTTTATAATGTTGAACATTACAGTAAACTGAAAAGCATTGTTGATTAGCCACTGCATTAAAAAATGACAAAATTCAGATGCCATTATATAATACTGAATCAAATAATTAAATTTTGCACACCAAGAGCATAAAATATGTTGACAGACTGTGTGAAAACTGCAGTATGAGGCCTTATGGCTAAAGTATAACAGGTGAGAGTGTAAACAACAGTTGGTATTTTGGGATTAGCCTTTAGTATAGTATGGACATGTGCAGGCTCGTAGTACATATATTTTCTCTTGTGTCAGCTACCACAGATAGCGGTCAGGCAACACCGTAGCCTGAAAACAAGCAGAGAGGCCCTACAGTTTCAGGTTGTTGTCACTGCTTCAGATGACTAAAAACACTGCGCAATCATAGCAGGACTCTCCACAGTCTCTCCACACAGCTGTTAGACAACTATAGAACGTTTGACATCAGAATTTAGAAAACAAACTGATGAGAAATGTGAGGAACAATGTGTCTCTATCCAGCTAAATAGCAGTATATCACCAGTAACAAAATAAAACGCCTACCGACAATTCTGAGAAAAATAATCACATCTGCTCATACAGAACCATGGAGTATTACATAAAAGATAACTAAAATGAGCAACTTTGCATCACTAATGGATTGCCTGAAGGAGAGAAGACAGCAGCAGAAGCACTAACCTTTAACTCTAATGTCGTTGTACCTCTGGAAATGGTGGTACGCAGCTTTCCAGGGGTTCCTGTAATGGCGCAGAAGGGTGATTGGGGGTCTAGGGCGAACTGGCACATATCGCACACCCTCTTCATCTAAAGAATACATTAAAAAAAAAAAAAGTCAAATCAACTAAAATCCTGAAAAACTGAAAATAAACTATCTGACGAAAACTAAAAACATCGGCCAAACGCATCAAAGAAAACTGCACTGCACTACATACAGTCAAAAAACATATACTAAACATATACTTATGGTTCATTATTTGGGCAGTGGATTGTTCTCAGCAAAGCAGTTACACTGGCATGGAGGGGGTTGTGCGTGTGTGTGTTGTACAAAGGGTTGTACAAAAGGTTTCAAACACTGGGTCGTCTTTCTGTGAACTTCATTAGACGCATCTAAACCATTAGTCCACCTGACACTGCATAGTTTCCAGTTTTCCAGTTTTTGGCCACTGGACACAACTGGCAGGATATTTTTAATTGGTGAACTATTCTCAGTCCAGCCCAATGAAACATCAACCACATAATAGGGGCTCACTGGTGGTACTGTGAGGGTCCTGACGATTGACAAGCAAGCAAAAGACCCTGAGAAAGACATACATTCTGTAACTGTAAATTACAAAGTGCAACTATACAGTAAGCAGAGCTAGTAAAATGGACAATGAGTATGAATACAAGGCAAGCGTTAATGTCATTGGTGGGGAAAACCGTTTGGTCGATTGTGTCTTATGGCCGGTGAGAAAATGCATAGAGAATGCCCGGTCTCATTAACCCCCAACAATAGCTTTTGGTGTAGAACTAGTAAACGACCACAAGATGTCCCTCATGTTGCACAGCATTCACTGGCCAACACTATGCAACACTGATATGTGCACACACACAGAAATTTTTCTAATATATGGTACATTAAGTGTAAACAATTAAAATAGTCAGGGGGAAAACTATTGAAACAAATTCCTTGTAAGGGAATACATGTTACCTTATGAAGAAATAATGCACCATTCTGAGATAAATGTATTATTTGAAAAAGCTTACCATTGCCATTACAAAATAAAGTCATCATTATAAACAAACCAACCAAACAAAAACCTCTCTGAGCCCAGTGTAGCTTTTGCTCCATGATAGATTACTTACCTACATACTCCCTGGGAGGAGACTCATGTCTTTCTGCCTTGTTCCCAGAGGGTCTACTGCTGGTCCTCTCCTCATCCGTACTGTTCGTCTCCATCATCTCACTCTCCTCGGTGGAGATAACATGCTGTTGCTTGCGTGGCTTTTTTCGCGGGGAGGCCCCTGGCAGAAGGTCCCCAGACTGAGGGGTCACAGTGAGACCTAACACCTGGGAGGACAAAGCTAAAGCTGGGGCTGTTGAAGAAGGGATGGAGAGAGCTGGAAAAGAAGCAAGCACAGGCACAAGCAGCAGTTAATTATTATATGTATATTTCTACTTTGCTATTCTGCCCTACAACACCAGAGTGCAGTAACTATGCCAAAGCTGAAACTGAGAACTTTTTTTCTCTCAAATGGGACCACTTTGAACCTGGACATTAAAGTCAACTTTGACCAAATATGTAGTTACTGCACTTTGGCTTTGTAAGGCAGTATTGAAAATGTAGTATTTCATTTACTCAGTATTTAGTAGGATGAAAATAGTACCTAATACATTACAGAAGTACCTAATGCACTTCATAGGCATGTTTTATTTTCATCTTGGAGTTGTGTTGGGGGCGTGATAAAGCCTAAGGTTGAGTCCAATAGAAGGACAGAATGAGAGATTGAATCCTCATAAGCTCAGAATCCTAATGCTAACAAAATAAACTCAACTTTTGATTGCATGGCTGTCAAACATTTAATCATTCTTAGTTTAATAGGTTGTCTGATGGACCTTGGACTGCAAAGGGGTTTCACTCCTCACCTTCATCACACTTATAAGTGGCAGTGTTTAAAGTGGCAGCTGTAGTTTTGAAAGGCATGTATTAAATACATGTGGCATTTTTAAGCATCCCAACATTAAGTTAAAATTATGCACCTGGTTGCGATGTGTCCATAGTCTCTGCCTCCTGTTTGACTTTGACCTCTGAAAGGGCGGAGCTCAGGGCTGCTGTGCTACTGGCTGCTGGCTGAGTGGGGGATGCAACAGCATTGGCCATGGATGCAGGTACAGGAGGAGTGACTGCCATGGCTGCAGGCAGGGCAGAAAGAATAGCAGCTGGTTGGGAGGGAGGCGGGGGCACAGATGGGGCGAGCAGGGTGGGAATGGCCTGTGATAAGTGCTGAGCAGGAGTTGGTAGGGGCTGCTTCTCTCCTCCATGACTGGGCAGCGCCTCCACTGTAGCCATCACAGGCGGTGTCATGGCAACATGGACATCAGTCTTAGGCTTGACTCTAACCGAAGAGAACCAAATATAAGCCACATTACTAAATACAAAGGAGGAGTGATGAGGTGTGTAGATGTGCAACAGATAAACTGGGAAAGTTGATTAGCCCAAGTCCTATTCTCCTTTGGTATTATTCCACATAAAGGACAGTCAGCCAGGGCTTACCCTGCTGGTCGTGGGGATCCGGCCAGTCTTATGCCACTATCCACTCTCCCAGAATTAGGCTCGTTCGGCTGCACTGGGATGAGACTTTTACGCACCGCCCTAGAAATATACCCCAAAATCAGACTCACGCACAGCCCCAGAAATTCATACCTAAAACCACACACTGGTCTAGATTACCTTCTATCAGAAAGGGGAAACTACATTCTTGGAGGACAGGGGCATGCACTGTGTGTTTTGTGTCTGTGTAATCATCTGGCTCCCCGTGCAGTTTTAAACATGTCTAATAATATCACATTTTAAATGAAAATACACTATGTCTTGGTTTTAGGCATAATCTGATGGTCCACTCACCCCTCATTCACAGGCTTCTTGCGGAGGATGCTGGGTCTGGGGGAGGAGACTAGTGTAGGGGTACTGGTGCCAGACCCCTGTGAGTGTGTCTGAACAACAGTGGTGGCAGGCTGGGTAGCACCAAATGTGCTACCGATAGGGTTGGTCACAAACGCAGTGCTCTCAGTCAGAACTACACCTAATAAAGAATGATAACAGATTCAGTCCAAATGGAAAAAAAACATGTCAAAGAAAATGGTTGCTTTTGTTTATTTCTACCTGATGGTTTTGACTCTGGCTGTGGCTGCTGTGCAGCAACTGGTACCTGCTGCATGCCCTGTGTGCTGATCGGTGCAGTGGCATGCAGGCCTTGCACTCCTATTGGTGCAGGCTGTATGCCTTGCGCGGTCATGGAAGCTTGCTGGATATTCTGGGTACTAATCTGAGCAGACTGCAGGCCAATTCGATCTACAGCCATCAGCTGCATGGGGTTTAAATGCACAGTGGTGGCCACACCCACACCAGCTGGGGTAGGAAGTGCTGAAGTCTGGGTCTGTCCTGAAACTGGAAAAAGAAAGAATATAACAGTAAATAAAATTAAAACAGTAAATAAAATGTTCTTGTAATTACAATAATCTCTAATTGGATGGAGCATGTAAAAGAAGCACAACAGAAATTAAACTTTAACAGCACTTCTTGTGTTCCACTGAATTTTTTCCCCCATGTGACCACAATAAAGAAAAAGAAGTAACTACAGCATGAGCATGGTGTTTTATTGTCTTTTTAAAAAACCTTCATTATGGACCAACATCAGTCAGACAACAACTTAAACACTATTCTGTAAATGACACACAGTTTTAATTTACCTGGGTAGGGGCGAATGGTGGACACAGAGCTGGTAATGGGGGTATAGGTGTGTGTCAACGGGTAAGCAGAGGAGGGGTATGTAGGTAAAAAGTACTGGAACTGGACTGGCACTGATGGCCTGTATAAAAAGAGTGCGAGAGAAATTATCAGTAATTATCAGTATGTAAATACAAAACATCTGGAAAGACTGCATCTAGCAGGCAAATTCTTGCAAAGGCCTCCACAATTATCAATTAATTGTCATATGAACAGTTTTTAAAAGCCATCACCTGTTATCACTGCGGGCCTCCATGGTGACAGGGTTCGGAGAGGAGCGATGGCTAGGGATAGGGATCAGGTTGGCCCTTTCTCCTGAATACTCTGGCTGAATCCGAGGGGAGGTGTGTGCAATTGGCTGAGGGACCACTTTAGCTGTACGCAAAACATACAACTATGTTTTAGGACAAGTGAGTGAAGATTCCCCCAAACCAGGAATTAGAAATGTTCTAATATGCCCCCAGTACAATGATGTTTGCATTAGAAACTGTTAAAAAAAAAAAACTAAGACAATAATACACATACAGAATAGTTCCTACATGGTTACAGAAAAAAGAAAGTTGTACAAATGGGAAGGGGCAAAGGGGAATGAGCAACAGTGGATTCATGATCTAGAGGTATAATGCCCAGTGCTTACCAACAGGAATTGCTGAGCTGGTTACAGGAGTGGCATGGGAGTGGGAGGCCATTGCCATAGTAACTATGGTACTGCTGCTCATCTGGGTGTGGGGTGCAGAGCCTTTTGAATGAACACAGATTCAGAATTGTTTTCTCACATAAGTGATATATGCAGATATTTAGTAGTATCCTACCTGCTGTGGTGGTCGATGGTACAGTATTAGTAGCAAGAATGGGGGCAACAGTTGCTGCAGCAACAGGAGTCACAGTGCTGAAAATAGGCTTCTGTAGAGAGGAATATATAGTGTCCTTTATTGGATTTATAGTAGAACACTGAAGTGTAAGGTTTAATTAAACAATCATTTGCACCTGCATCATTCCTATACACCACAATCTAAACGATTATATAAACTTCAAACCATCCTTCAAAAAAGCCTAGAACTCAATATATTGTTCTTGCAGCATCCAGCCATTCTGTTGGGGACAACAGGACTTCTGCTGTTGCTTGCAGCACAACTCAGAGTAATATAATGTGACAGGCAAAAGTGTGACATAACACTGAGGAAAAACTGAACTGATTCAATAATAGTCCAAATAAAATAAATAGTCATTAGCTGCAGGCCTACAGACAAGACAGGAGTTAAATGAAACTGACCTGAGTCATTGTGTGTGGAGGCTGGGCTTTTTGGGCTCCCATGGCAGGATGTGAGGGCAGTGTTATGCGTGTGGCTGTGTCTCTTGGAGTTGGAGGCCGCTGGATACTGATGGTGGTGGGGGGAGGGTGAATGGCAAGTCCAGGTCTCCTGGAATGGCAAATGATAGTAGCATTTTAATCTATTCTTATTTTGCTCAGAACTATTGATTCACTGAGAGACACAATAGCCCTCACCATTACAAATTTTCAATTAAATGCCACAGAACTATAAAGTGCACATGAGTTCAGAACAACCTACCCATGCACAATCTCTGCAGGATGAGTAACTGGAGGGCTGATGACAGGGGACTGAGTTCTAGCTGCTGAAATGGGAGCAACCACAGTAGGCAAGACAGCAGTGGATGTGGTAGCTGTAGGTCGAGACTGTAAACAGACAAGTTACGGTTATAAAACAACAAATATTAGATGAACTTCTGAAGACATGCAAAAGTAAATACAAGATGGAAGAACTGCACCTCAATGTGGAGTAAACATGGACAGTATGGAGAACAGAGTTTCCTTCCCTATCTACTTTCTTTGACTTTACAAGATTTGTTAGCCATATGAATCTACATGCTAGTCAACTAAATCATATATCAGCAGAATTCATGAAGAATATGCTAAAAGTAGGAAGAGATGCAAAAGGAGGCCTGAACTGCTCTGCAATACTTTTAACCCAGATTGAATGCAATCTGGGTTAAATCTTCTAAATTCATATCTCTGTTTCCTTGCAGTGAAAAGGTGTGTAGTGTGTTTCCTGTCAGGTTCCATACATAAATCTGCGTTACAGTCTGTAAATGTCCAAATGTCAGTTTCAGCAGAAACAACAGGTACTCTTTGCTCCATTCACTACAACAATTTAATAGTTTCAATTCATTTGATAAAATCTATTGGATGACAGTCTTGTTTTCATCTTGGGTTATGTGTCACACTGGCCTAAATGGAAACAGCAGGTATATTTAGATAATCAGTACTCAATGTGCAATACCAATGTGGTCAATGAAAAAGCCCAAGCAGAGAAACAATTCCACAAAACATACTGGAATAGTTTAAAGAATTTACACCATACAAAAGCCAAAATGTCATATCAGTCAGGGATCCTTTGAAAGCTAATAAAACAAGACAGAAATAGGCAGTCTCGTTTAACATCAGAAAATAAAGGGAACCTGAATAGACTGGTGGATGATGTGCTGTACAGCTGCAGGCTGGCCTGGGCCTGCATTTGCTCCACAAGCAGGTCTCAGAACAGTAGGGCCTTTTGTGCTCGACATGACAGCTGCAGCAGCTGCGCCTGAAACCCCAAACGCACAAAAACCCCCACACAGGATTATTACATTCACCATTGCTCAACTCCATCCAGCTGTGACAATCAACAATTACAGTCCAAAATAAACCACTAAATTGCCCTCACAACACTAAGTAATGAATATGCCATGTCAGGGATTGTTTATACTTTGTTTCAATCTTTTTCATGTCTATGTGTAAAAGTTCTATGCATCAGTATCAGTTTGTGTTTTATTTTTTTTCAGTAAGCTCTGCTCCCTTGTAGTCAATGTTTAATAATAAACAATTTGTTACACATTTTGTATGAATTACTAAATTATTTAATGTGTTTCCCACTGCAGCAGCACATGCCTGTGCCCAATATGGGGATACATATATAATTTTGTTCAGTTAAGATTTTTTCGACTAATTGGAATGGCACAGCATTTTACAATTTTGCCCACACCATATTAATTTTTGAACCCATGTCATGTAAATGCATAAGGGCAGAACAAGGAGAGTTAGTCCACTACCTAACTGACTTGTTTTCTCAGACAAAAGAAAATAAAAAAACAAAATGCTAAAACAGGTTGCTAAAGGTATTAAGTATATATATGAGTGGCCTCCTACAATAAATCTATGTTTGAGAAACACTGGATTTGTGGCACCTTAATCTGCAGTGTAAACATAGCTTTACTTTACGTACTGAAGATCAAACGAAGATCTTTGGTAGCAGCACAAACAGTACACAGCACACACAAGCTATCAACAACTTTAAGCTGACCTCGGGGCAAGTGGGAGGTAAATGTGTGAGGGGGAGCCGTGGGAGATCCAATCTGCAGCGCAGGGGTACTGCTCCTGATGATTTGGACATTTGTTGCCATTAGATGGTGGTGCAGGTTACTTGGTCCCTGCAAGAAAAAAAAAAACAAAGCATTGACACACATTATTCACAGTCTCCCAGCACCTCAATGTACAAATCCCTTAAATATACATGAAACACCATTCAGTGCTGCAGCCCTACCTGCTGGCCGCTGATGGTCGCCACAGGGATTGGGGCTGGAGGTATACTGCTCTCCAAGGTAACAGTTATATGTCCAGGCACCTTAGCTGGTCCAGGTAGATGCCCTTGACTAGCAGCTGGAGCTGGGGCAATAAGCCGACTGGGCACAGGAGGCTTTAGGCCAACCTGGACCAAAAAAAATGTATTTAAAAATCAATAAAGTTTTCCATTATACTGCAAGTATATTTTAACTAAATGTTCCTGAGCCCACACATTTCACCATTATTAATTGTTTTGTGCATTTTTAAATTAGGCTTTAGAAAAACCTAAACCTAAGTTTGGTTTAAAAGTGCTACATATAGAGAAATAAAAACACTTAGGTTTTTCTAAAGCCTCATTTAGCAAAATCAGCCCAATTACAAGCCATTTCTCCTAATGCACTTATTTTACAGGGGTAATCTATGAATTGTCCTACATACTGCTGCCATGGAATCCACAAGATAAGTCTAACCACTTTTGCCATTACGTTTATCTGACTACTCTCCTGTTCCTTTCCCTCCTTTTTTATACAAGAGAATATAATTTTGTATGCATAAAATCTCAGTAAAATGGAGAACCATGCAAATAAAAATAACCATGAATTACTTGCCACTTTTCAGTTTACTTTTGTTAGAATCTGCCACCCAAGTAATGGCATGTGCAAAATGTATGTAGATGACAGAGCAACTATGTTCAAAATTACAGTAAATTAATTGTGGGGAAAGTCAAAGGTGTTACTTAAAAGACTTCAAACTGCACAGTAACAAAAGCCCTGTATTTTGTTACTGTTCACCTGCTAGGGGGACAAATGATCCAAGTAAAAAAGATTTAATGTAAAACACTAATATACAGAAAACAAGGCACCTTCACTGCTCCATCTGTGAAGGCAGGCTGCTGGGCTGGAGCCAGATGGGCTGGTGGAGCAGCCATGGTGACCGTGGGACTGGGTTGGATAGGCACATGTTGAGTCAAGGCTGAAGTCTGCACTTGAGGATAGGGCCTGACCACCACTGTCTCCTGTTTCTCATCACGAAATGGTAAAGCACCTCCACCAGCACTGCCAGTGGGCAGAGGGTCCTGAGTGTGATCTGGTTCTCTGTTGCCTTCTTCACTAACTAAAAGAAAATAATGGTGGGTGTAACTCTCCTCAAAACAATAGGAAACATGTAGCGAAGAAAGAAAACATTGGCAGTGCTCCTCAAACCTGGTTGACTTCCTGGCATGAGGTTACTGTTGGTGGCAGGGACTGGGCCTTGGGCAACTGAAGTAGGCAGCGGCACTCTAGGAAACTGCTGAGAGCTCATCTTCTGTCAGTAACCTACATGTAGAGAAGACCTTATGAGAAACACTTCGCTTTCTGTTAAAGAGTAAGCAGTAAATAAATCACCAGGGTTAAACATGAGTAGAGCCCCTTTGTCGATAGTCCATTGTCGATGTTTAACACAAATTCAGTTACATATAACTAATTAATGTTACCTTACCCTTCTTGTTACCCTGAATCAAATCCAAACTAAGACTCAACGCCTTGTAGCACAAGAGAGAATCAAGCAGGCATTTTGTTAATGATCCATATCTGCATAAGCATGAACTTTAATGAACAATCAAGATAAAGAGGCCTTAAATAACTTCACAGTACTAAGCCAAAGCGTCTAAAGCAGGCTGTACTATATATCTAAGATGATACGTCAGTGTTTTGGGGACAGTCGCTTGATAAACTGCAGGATATACAGAGCTTCATCAATAACACAGCTGCCTCTTCCACATCTGAGGTGTCTTACCCTTTCATTTCTAACTCTACTTTGTCCACCAGAACTGACGTTAAACACGCAGTGCATTTTCCGAAAAGGAGAGATATCTCAGGTTATTAAAGGAGACAAAATTTCAACAAAAGCAGGAACAGAGACGCTACTGTTAGAGCTCTTCTCGTCGGTAGTCGAGAAACTGTGAAGAGTACCTTCTTCCGAGGACATGGACCTTGGTGTAGTCTCATTTATTCACTATTAAAACAGTACACTTAGACCTCCAAGCAGCAGAGAAATGCGTTGTTAAACCACACATCAAAAACACGAAGTACAAGTTTATCTAGAGCCCCGTGGACAGACCCAGGCGGTTAGCATAGCCTAGCTAGCTGCTAAACAATATTTATCAGTTTTTCCCAACAACGGACCGTCAAGAGAGACTACAGACCTGAGAGAGACCGAGGGTCATTTTCTTCGATTCGGATTTAATTTTAATTTCGCTGCACACTTTCTGCAGGCCTCTGGACCCAAGAGGAGACAGTAGAAGGTGTTTTTGGGGGGCAGTACCGGGACCGTGAGGGTCTAACACCAATCAACAGACACTAATAGAGGAGAGAAACAAGACAACACTAATTTTCAAAATACAAGTCCACCTCTTACGTTCACTGGTACGATCAGGGTTCATTTAACAGAACAAAATATAATAACGTTAACATTAACATTAACATTAACATTAACATTAACAAAAACAACAACAACAACAACAATAATAATAATAATAATAATAATAATAATAAAAAGACGATCTGATATTAGTCATGAACATTCTCACAGCTTACCTAACAGAATAAATAATTTCCACTACTATTAATATTAAGAACAATGTTGCTACTACTACTTCTACTACTACTTCTACTGCTGCTGCTGCTGCTACTACTACTACTACTACTACTACTACTACTACTACTACTAACAACAACAACAACAACAACAACAACAACAACAACAAAACAACAACAAAACAACAACAATAATATACAAAAACAACAACAAAAGATTGAGAATTTAATAACCAGAATTACAATTTATCACCAGCCTTATTTTCATCTGGTTTGGAACAGAACATTTGTAAAAAGCTAGAAGGCTTGTGTTGATTGTAGTCAGCTCTTTTGGCACTAGATGGCAGACTTAAGCTGCAGGTCAGTCTAATCAGGTCTCAAAGCCCTTGCTTTTAGTAGCTATGGTCAAAATGTCAGGACATTTCCTTGGATAATGACTATACTCTAGTGAACACGAACATGTTGTGATTTATTAAATGTGTACTGTGGTTTAAATCTATATGTGACACCGGTTCCTATTTCCCAACTGTCTTGCCACACTTCCGCATTCCACACTGCACTGAAACAGGCGCAGCACGCAGCCTCTGAAGCTCAGTACCCTGGACACCATTGTATCTGAAGTATTTAGTTCCACATATTCACTGTTCTGCAAGCCAACTACTGCATTCCAGAACTGTCGGCATAACAGAACAAAACAAGGAAGACGTGGCCTATTTGGCCCAAAGTCAGGAGCAATTTTATTTCTTTAGTAGCCAGCTCAAATTTAAAAACTATGTGGGGGGAAAAAACTTTCGTTCTAAAACAATGCTGTTGTCAAGCTGATACCATCGCTGTACCACTTCAGTGACCTGATGCAGGCCTGATCTTCTTGTATATTAGTGCCCATGGTGGCAGTGGGCCGATTTCAAGGAACCGCTTCCCAAAATATCTCTCAGTGTGATTGTCCATGGAAATTGGGATCAGAGGAACAAATGTTTCAGGCTTCCTGTCTGGCTCCAGTCCAGATTGCATTCCAGGGGCCTCCACCAATATTTACACAAGACATTCCTCCATATTCGCCTCTAACATCACTCGAGTTAGCCGTTCTACATCTGACAACCAGAGAAACGTGTATGCCATTGCAAGACTAATTTGGTTTGACTTAAGGTTAAGCAATAGCTGTCACTATAACATTGTTAAACTTCCCTCAAATCATGCCATCCTATTAATCAGATTTAGAATCATAAAGCTTTATTGATCCAATAGGAAATTGCTTATGTTATGACTGCGAAGACACACAGAGACTAGAATAACATAAACTAATCTAAATAAAAATCAATAAAAATCAATATAAAAAAATACGCTATCTACACAAATGCTGAACTTTATCAAAACTATAGATCCTAAGATTATTTTAGCCTTGTAGCTCCAGTGTAAAAGTAAAGAAGCAAACTATGGACACCAAGCACATTTAAACTAAGTGACTACATTTAAGGTAATGGGAAAACTATGCGAGAACCATTGCTTTGAGGTGAAAAGCCAGTTTGTTTTTCCATACCCTGCTGAAAGAAGTAATAAAGGCAATATAGGCGAGGGGCCCTAGGGGTCAGATGCATGACGGACCGTTTTGGATCTGAAAAGTCTCCAAGTGCTGACAACAATCCGTGGGCTCTGGCGTCAGGTTACTGTCACATCTCTTTGGGGGCATTACATCATCTGGGTATTAGGGCTACTTGGCAGTCCCAGGGTCATGTATGACCCAAGTGTTGTGGTCATTTTTCCAGGGAACCCATGTGTTATTTCTGTTGCCTCACACACCCACTACCCCTTTCAGAAAGGTGTCTCTGCACAGCTGAGGCATGTGTCAAAGCTACATTTAAATAACTCCTTTACCACTTCAGTTAAAAAAAATTAAGTCCATTTGTGTAACAGATGGGAGGTCATATTGGTCAGAGGGGGGGGGGGGGGGGGGGGGGGGGGGGGGGGGGGGGGGGGGGGG
>JBBPDC010000109.1:6262372-6276276 GCA_037974485.1 Hemigrammopetersius urotaenia | reverse complement strand
CACACACACACACACACACACACACACACACACACACACACACACACACACACACACACACACACACGCACACACTCACAGGTCAATAATTACTTGTGAGATATTCCACTGACTTAATACTTTGTAATACTGTACCTGGACAATACTAGGTCTATACCTGCAACTAACCCTTACCCCTCAATAACCAGCCTAATAAAACAGCACATTTCCCCATTTTCACTACTTTACCAGTTTTTATATCAGTTTGAGTTATTTGGTCAATAAGGTAAGGTAAATTTTAGGCCACACACACACACACACACACACACTGCTGCTGCATTGCTCAGCAACTTTAGGTGCAGAAGCTCTAACCCAGTATGAAAAAAACAAACATTCCTTTTCTTCCAGTTATTTCAGTTGGAAAATAGTGTATACGTCAATGGAACATGTGTTGTGCTGGTCATCCAAGTGATTCAGGTATTCAGATACTGAAGTGAATCAGTAGCTGAGCTGTAAAAGGCCTAATTGTCTAATGGCTGAACATGTCCAACTAATTGTGAATGGAGGAGGGGTGACCAAACGGTACACCGACTCATCAGCTGACCTTGAAGCATGGAGTGTCTACCTTGTTCTTCATGGACAGGACAGAGTGAGACATTCCTCGAGTGGCTTTTACCCCCATTACCTCCAGCCTGAGCCGAGAAAAGTCGCACCCGCTTGCCACAAGCAAACCCACCAGCTAGGAAACTTGCAAAACATTTAAGGAATGCCATCTCACACCTATCGAGAGCACAAAAGAAAGAAGGTATTTCGAGTGGGAAATGAGAGCCAGAGAACAACACGTGTGGCTTTCACCCCAGCCAACAGAGCATTAATATGGGGACATATGAACAGTAGGGTACACTAACCATCCTTAGATAAACTGTAAAACCATACTGAGAACAGATTTAGATTCACTGATCAAGCTTCACCATTACGTTAACAGACGATCAATAACGACAGGGTTTTTCCTGTTGGTTCCAGTGGAATGTTCTCCAAGATGATCTATGGACTGACCTTTTGCTCCTTATTCCCTTAAGCAAGACTTCAGACATGAAGAATTGTCCAGTCTGTATCTCACCACTGCCAGCTGACACACACACACACACACACACACTAGCAATGCTTATTTCCCTTACAGTGAATCATTTTTGAGGCGAGTATTTGAAAAATGTGCCCAGTTTAGGAACGAAAGTTCTTGAGAGATTAACGCCATTCACAGAAGTCAAAAAGGGAGGAAAGGTGAAAGTGTTCCAGACAGATTTTTTTTGCAATTAATCATTTGAGCAGTTTCAACCATCATAAAGGAGCACATAAAGTAATTCTTTCACAGTCCTGTCTAACGAGCATGTATTACAAAATTCAATAAATTAAACCCATAATGCCGTGTACTCATTTGATTGCTAACACATTTGATACCTCAGGTCCTCCTCATTCGTTAAGGAGCACAGCAAGACATCCCAGATACTCTTTTACTGAAAAGTCCAGCTTTGCATTTTTTAAAAAAAAATGTGTGTTAAAACAAATGTGACAAATACCTTTTTGATACTATTTGATACGATTTGCTTCAGATCAGTGAGTCCACAGGAGCTGTAGAGAAAGACCAGTTTTTGCCACAGATGGAATGCTTTGTTAAAACAATGAATAAATGTAATGTCCATTATAACATCATATATGTTATATATAAGTGTTCATTTTGTATGTGATATGAGGCCTTTAATTCTGCATAATGCCTTCCAGGGCATCAGAATATTGATAAACACAGAGCACGATTGATTTCATATATGACTAACACTGACAGTCGCCACTGAAAATTTAATTGAAGGTCTACAGCCACAATGAAATTCTTTTATGGCTCATGCCAAATGTGATCTGCCAATTTATATATCAGAGTGAGAAAGACAAATGTAACCATTGCTGCCTCTGTTGTAAACATGTCTACTCACCACCTACAGTGCCATTATAGGTGGAATGTGTCTTAAGGGCTTTGTAATGAATAACAGAGGGCAAGCTGTTTTAAATGTTTTTCCCTCCCTTACTTGCTAATGCAGAATGCAGAAGGGAGCCAGATATCTAAAACTACTGCTAGGAAGCTGAATATCACATACGTGTTTAGAGTGGAATTTGAACTGGGAAGTTTTAACTGGAACCTTGGAAAGTTGCAGGAACCTCACCATCTCTGATCTCAAAATGCAAGATGGCTGCTCCATGCATTAACAATAGTGAAAGCTGTAGTAGATACTGTTTATTAGGATTCATTTGTTTTATTTGTGAATGACTAATTAGTTGTACACACAGTGCTGTTCAGCTTCTATCTGTGAATATGTTGCCAACACATTTGTATGTGCATAACACATCACGATGCATTACCAACAGGCATTGCTACAATGGATAAAGTTGGCTAACCTGGCTACAACCAGGCTTGTACTGGAATGTGGTCAACTTAGGTGTAACGTCATTGCCGGTTCCAACTTACCCATTATTAGCCTCTTCATTACTGCATTTCTCTGCACTTCTGATCTCACTGTAGGAAGTAGTAACCCAATGCATGCTAGGGATTGTAGTGAAAGCAGGTTAAAATTCTGTCAAATACTGAGAGATAATACTACACAACACATCAAATAATCTCTTAAATGCTAGTTTAGGCTTAAATACCCCTTTAAAAATAATCTATTAATATTAATTCAACATATTAATTTAATATCAGAGGAACGGAGTAAAAAATGTTGTGCATATTTCAACACCAAATGGATCTTGAATGAGGAAAATGAATGTGTTACATGTACAGTATCTACTTCAGAACAATGCGGAGATCCCCCTGGCTGCCAGAAGAACTTATCAAAGCATGGACTCCAGACTACCTCTCGATTTGTCTGAATTTGGGTCATTAGGAAATACAATTGTCATGAAGGGGTATTCCAGATCTGCTGCAATGTTCATGTAGGTGGTATGTGTCAAAGTAACATCCACATGATTGACAGGACTTCCCAGAACTGTGCACCCTGGAGCTAACTCTCCCCTTGTACACACACCTGGCTGTTCACATGATGTTAAAGACAATGTGATTCATCAGACCAGGCCACCTTCTTCCATTGCTCCATGGTCCTGCTCTGATGCTCATGTGGTCACTGTGGGTGCTTTTCCTGGTCAGTTTGGGCACTCTGACCAGTCTGCAGCTATGCAGCCCCATATGCAGTGTGTGTTCTGACACCTTTCCATCACATTCAGCATTAACTTTGTGTAGCAATTTGTGCTACGGTAGCTCTTTTGTGGGATCAGACTGAACTGGCTAGATTTTCCTCCCCACGTGCGTCAATGTGCCTTGGACACCCATGTAAGTCGGGACCCCATAATGTTTAGGAGCAGCTAGCATCAGTTTGGCCCGTGTTAAAGTAGCTCAGATCCTTATATGTGCTCACTCTTCCAATGCTTTCACTTTGAGAACTGACAGTTTTTTTGTTGCCTAATTTATGATTGCGGCCCAGTCATGCAAACAATCTGTTATTTACATCAACTGTCAATGATTTAAGTGTTGAGGCTGATTGGTATAGTGCATCCTCAAATGATCAGAACACTGCAGAGAAGTTTCAGCATAAGTGAATCTTTGTCAGAACATTTGTCCTGAAGAAAAGTAGAATGCTGACTAAAGGCATGAGCAACAGACACATTGAGAAAAGCAGGTTCCCTGCCAAGAGTCAAGCAGGTGGCCGAATTGTTTTGCTGCAGCGAATAAGGCTGCTTTCTTCTGTGCTGAATGAAAGATACCATTCATGCTGATGAAGAAACTCAGATTAGAGGAGTTTGTACAGACTTGCACTTGTAAAAATAAATAAATAAATAAAAAAAGGCAGTGGGTCAGACCACAATCACCACTTCTTCCCCCAAGTACATCTGCCTTTTTAAGTTAGTGCAAGGACATTCCAAACAATTCATGGTAGACTTGGTAAAAAAAACAAAACAAACAACACTGTTTTTGAAAAGATATATATTAAAGTTTTTTATTTAATTAATGAAATGTTAATGGCATACAAAAAAAATCCCATTCCAGAAGTTCACAGCAACATCTAAGTATGGGTCAACCAGTCTGAGCAAGGCATCTACATTTCACCTCACTAGTTCTCATTTTCATTATATAACTTACTTGTAATGCAAATCTTTGGCATTATGTTCATGTCACTAGATGCTATAAAAGGCACAATAATATACAAAATATATTAACCTCTTTTCTTTTCCAAACAGCCCTTTCTGTAAACGATCCAAGGAACAAAAAAAAAGCATTCAAGAAAGCATTGGACTCCTCTACAAATCAATGACCAGCAAATACTTTGTGTAGGAGAACAGGCAAGGGAGAGAAGTAGCATGACAGTAAGGAAAATTGGTGCTATATGGATTACCCACACTTCCAGTCTAGTATCACTCAGAGAAAACTTGGCTTTCCAGTCTAGTTATAATGAAGACCAAACATGTTAACCCTTAGTTTACCATCAAACCCAATGTACAGTCCTCAGACAGTCTTTTCTGACCATAGAAATGTAAGTCTCTCACAACATTGACAGTAACAATTCAGAATACCATAAAACCAACTGGCTGCTTCATTCCACATATGACATATGACTTATTATTTTAACAAACAGAATGATGAAACAGTCACATATGGCTACATGTTGATATATGTAATTATTTGACTATTCTGATGTTAGTGGTAGAACCAGCTACCACGAGTGGAAAAAAATAGCCCCAGAAAGAGAATAGTAGCGTGAATGCCAGCCATTTCAAATAGGCCAGAGGTCAGGCAGCAGATAGCCTTTTACACAGAGCAGGAGCATACCGCCACGGATGGATGCGAGTAGATTGGCTCTGGCTTGTCAGCAAAGGACAGTGAGGCATGCTGGATAGCTGCTGGTAGAGGCACAAAGTGATGATCTGGCATTCGAAGCATCAGCCCCTGACTGTCCAGAGGGTGATACCTCTCTTAAGTCTCCCTAAAAGAGACAAGTATGTGCCCAGCAGCCTAAGTCCACAAAAGGAGGCTTCTCATTCCACTGTTTATACAAGGAGAGAGAAGCTCACTGGCAGCCAATTATATTAAGAACAGCAACTGTAATTTTAATTTAGTCAAAGGGAGTGTCACAGTTCAGTCAATCAGTTTTCACCCAACTATTCTGGTAAATACTGTAATCCTAGGCCTACCGCTTTTACACTACAGTTGGCTAGCCGCAAACTTTACTATTCTTTTTTTGGGACATTTAAGGGTCATGCAGTAGCGACAGCACATGCTTACTATACACGGAACGACCAAAGTTAGCCGTTACGCCTGTGCGTTTTATCCAGGAATGCGGGATATTATCTTACACTGAGCAGTATACTAAATTGCTTGCAGAAACACAGCCTTGCGTTTATCTGTCAAGAGAAATGGAGGCACAGACATGACAAGTGCATCATCATATACTGCTGGATAGGAAAAACAGACATTCAAAAGTTCTTCTATTCCTTCCTACACCCTCTCGCATACAATAACACTCTTCCAAACAAAACAAAAAAAAACAAACAACTCACACAGTTCAGCAGCACTTATCATAAATATAAATACAAGGCAAGAAAAACAATTCACATATATATTTTACATGTTCTTTAGCCATATCACAGCAGCCTCTTGGAGATCTGCAGAGTCACTGTACAAGTACCTCAGATTTATACTTGCGAGGCAAGCTGAGAGAAAGTCACCAGAAGAGTGGGTGCACTCTTTTTTCATGTTGCCTTTTTAAGTGTCAAGGAACAGTAAAGGGAGCTCGGCTCTCCTCTGCACTGTAGAAAGTTTTCCTCTAATTCACATCCTTACTTTGCCTCATCAGAAAACAGACTGGCTTCATAGACAACCACGTCTCAAGCACCATTAGGGAAGAGAAGACCTTGGCAAATCCTGTGCGGGTTGCATATTGGGACAGCATGGAGCTGAATGTCGTTCTTGCATAAAGCAGAATTAAAGAAAACTTTGGGAGAGTTTCTTCCTCTTGTCTTTAGATGAGAATCTCCACCACTTCGCTTTCATTGCTGCTGTCCCTGGCTGAGCTGGCAGATGTTTGCATCGTTGTGGTAGAATCTGCAAAATAAAAGAGGTTGTAAATGTAATTAGTAAAACTTATGAATGAACCCAAATGCTCTGCAAAGCCTGAACTTTGTGGAGTCTGAGTGAAATGACAGTCCACACACTTCATCTACACCGCTATGTACATCACTCTTTCCTATATAACCAAGTGTGGATAAACATGTATTCTCTTTACAGTTAGGCCAAACAATTCATGCATACAGGACAGCAGTTTTTAAATATTCTTACTGCAATCAACAATCCAATTAACAAGCTAATGAACAGACTCGAGTTAATGCAATAAGGTGGTTTGAAACGAGAACGCACCAAAAAACCCAGGATATTTTATACTTTTTCATTTTAATTCCCCAAAAGGCTGAGATTTTGGTTCACCCTGAACTGCAGGGATTTGAATTAAAGTTACACACCAGAGCTGGGTGCTGGTGTGGGTTCAGGGACTGCTGGTGTGCTTTTGGGCCTTGGCATGGGATTTGTGTCGTCTGACAGCTCGTCGCACTGGGTACTGCAGTCACGGCTCTTTGCCTTTGACAGCGAATGGGCCACGGGGGGTTGCGTTGCAGTCGCTGTCTGGTCATCTGAGAGGCTCTTCCCTGCCAACACAGACAGAAAAAGGAAACAGTTTAATTACATGCACTCGCACATAGACAAATGTGTCCCTTGCCACCCCACCCATTCACACATCTGCTCTCTTGTAGAAACCAGTCATCTATTCTGAAGGTCCTATTCCAGAACAGGGACATGAAACTACATTCCAGTTCACAAGACTATTTAAGGCACACTGCCAGCAGTGACATTATTTTGGAGGATCACATTCTTTCCAGGCAACTTTACATTGCCATGTACTGAAGGAGCCACCAGTTGGCAGGATAAAAACATCCCCAGTTTTAGGCAGTCTCAACCCTGCTCCTCTGTCCTCGAACCCCTCACCTTTGGGACGAGCGGTGATTGTGGAGTTGGCCGTGCTGATAGATGGGACAGATCGAGCGGGCCGGAGGGCGGTGAGTTCGGGTCGTCCCTGCTCCCGCCGTGAGCGCTGCTGCAGTACCTTAATCACAGCATCTTTCTCCAGCAGCTTTGCATACAGAGCTCGGATCCTGCACAAAACACCACATGTTTAACTTTCACAGCAGTTCACAGAACTTCTTCACATCCAGCAAATATATCATTCAATAAGCTTTTTAATTGTGGTTTCTTGACATATCAGCTGTGAATGAAAAGAGGCATGATGTACCTGTTCTCCATTTCCTGATGTCTGTGGTTAGATGAAGGAAGGACCTCGTTAAAGCTGTTATTAGGTGAGTGTCTGGGAGAATGGTTGATTATGGTTGTATCTCTGTTGACAGGAGGATAGAATAAACACACTATGTCAGTCATGCCAAACAAAAGCCTCGCATTGCAAATAAAGACAGTCCTTATTTATCACTTCACTCACCTTTGGGCAGCAGCAGTGGCTGCGGCATCCATAGCAAACTGACGCATTGTGCTCTCCTCCAGATACTTCTGCTCCCAGCGGGTGATATCAGCCTCCAGAGCCAGGATGCGCTCTTCTCTTTCCCTTAGCCGTTGCTGCAGAGAGGAGGCACATAGGCTGGATGCGGAGGAGTTGCCCAACTGATGGCCTTGGGACTGCCACTGAAGGAGGTATGACAAGACAGTTGGTTAGTCTAAAACATCTTCTCACAAATACAACTGCTGAGATCAGATGATGAGTAAACATGGACACAAAGTTTACCTGCTGTGTCCTCAGACTCTTCAGCTCATGCTCCAGCCTGGTGCGAAGCTTCAGCTCAAGTGCCTCCCTCTTCTCACAGGCAGCCTGCAACTGAGCCAGAGCACTCTGCAGCCTTTCCACCTTCTCCACATACGCTCTCTTTTTCCGCAGCTCCTCCTCCAGCTGCCTGTTCCGGGACTGAGCAGACACCAAAGCCTGCTCCAGGGCCTCCCGACGCCTGCTCCACTCCTCTCCAGAAGCTCTCAAACGCTGCAGTTCACGCTCCAGGCTCTCCCGCTCCCGCTGGTGCTCCTCATCTGCACCAAGAGACAGAGAGAACACTGCTGAGTAATGTTTTATCACTTGGATTTAGCACTGAAGAATTTGGCAATTAGTTCTCTCATTCTTCATCTAAAAAAAACTATACTGTGGAGACGCACTGAATGCAGCAGAGACCATGGTCTGACCATGGCAGTTAAGAGGGCCACAAAATGAATGGCCACACTTAAGATCTAGGGTGTGCCCGGAACATTCCCCAGGTCATTCTAACAGATTTCCATGAGACAACCTTCCCACAAGAGTCTAGGACAAAAGAAGAGTTCTTGATTTACACATGCCTGTCTGGGCAGTAGGAGGAGGATCAGCATATTCGTCGCTGTCCTTTGACCCAGCATACCAGAGATCCGGCAGAATTCCCAGACTACCAGAGCGGTTACAATTTGGTAAACCGAATTCCACAACCCCAATTAGCACTTAACATCTCAGCACCGAGAGAACACACTTCACCCCCAGGGGTTGTTTTTTGGGTCTGAATGCTTTGCTAAGCAAGAAAACAAATTAAAAAAGGAGAAAACAAATTTCCTTGACAGCCCTCAGTACTCAAGCCTGCTTATACAACCCAAAATGCCGGCCAGGAATGGAATGCAGACTTCCTCTTATCCACTTATGCACACAGGCGTGCCTTTATATCCAGTGGAACTCTGGAACGCCTTTGGGCCAAATGGTAAACAAGTACTACAAATACCTCCTCAAGGTCAGAGTGCTAACGTACACATTGCTTATAAGATAGGAGATGCTGGATCACATGCTCTCCTGAGCCAACAGTTCACTCTGAAAGCAGTCCTTATACATTACAATCTGTCATTTTAAAACATTTTGACATGGAGTGCTTACATAAATGGAGGCATACTGCCTTTAAGACAAACATTTCAGCAGTTGAAGGAAAACTAATTCCATTATGCAACATAGTAAGGACCACTTTGAGCAGATTAGTTTGCAATGCAAGGTCCGAATTAACATTCCTGCGAGAGTGCTGTAATTCAGAAACGGTTAATTCAAACAGCTCAACAATAGCCAAACTGCTTCAGAGATTGCTAGTGCCATCAGCAACTGAATACCTCCTCTTGTATTGCACAAAACCTGTTTACTTCTTTTCTGCATTCTTTAGCACCTCTATGCCCAAACAAGGAAAGACAGTAAGCCAGGTCTTGCTTAAATCAGGAATGAGTATCTGAGGCCTCAGAGGAGGCTGCTCTGGGCCTCTTTGGGGGGGGGCTGGGACACATTCCACGAGCATGGAATAGCCCAAAATACCTGAAAATATTCAAGGAATCCAGGCCGCATTTACCAATGCTGTTAATAATGGCTTATGCTCAAGTTCCAAGAGAGACTCTCTCAGTTAGGGAAGAGCATGTTACCCTCTGATTGGCCTCAACTAGCACAAATGAACAGCTACTCACACTAAACTCAACATGCCACAGGAGAGCTGCCCTTTGCAATGCTAATGGGCCGCTTAATCTTGGAATCTGATGTCAAAACAAGAGCTTTCTCAGGAATTGCAGCCATTACAAACATGCGGAGCAGTGTCAGATGAGGAATGTTAAGGTATGTCCACATAACCAAGCTAAAACGTCTAAACAGATGTAATATATGGGTTTAGGGTTTAGCAAGAGGAGATGTATCTTTTGAATAAACTGAAGCAGAGGGGGATTTTTTTTTTTACTTACTTTGCTCGGCCAGTTTGGCAAGGACATGCTGGCTGTGATCTTGATCTTCCATGGCTGCTTTCTGTTTATTGGCTGTTTCCAGGCGATCTAAAATAAGCCACAGAAGTAGTGGAAATTAGAATTCACAGAAATCAAGATTGCTACAGGGCCAAGATCAGATTAAAAAGTGCAGGATTTAACTCAACTCAACTCACTGCATGAGTAGGAAATATCAACAGTAATGGACTTACCCCTAAGGTCTCTGTTGAAGTCATGAAGTCTCTTAATTTCACATTCAAGCTTGTTCCTCATGGTTTTCTCAAGAGTCTCTCTCTTCGCAGATCCTCTCATAAGAGTCTCGTAAGCCTCCGATATCCTTTGAATCTCTAGTTCCAACTAGAAGAAAGAGAACCGTCTTTTGAAAAATATATATTTGACCACAGGAATTCCACAGTGGCCACCTGAATGAGATTAAAGGGATACTCTGTGTGTTACACCAAAAGCAGTCAGGCCAGGATGGGTGAGAATAGGAGATAGGGAAAAATGTGCTTGGCTGGGCTGCTCATTGTGCTTGCCCACAAGTGAATCACTCTCTCACAGAGCTCTTTAGGGACTGGGAATTGAATCAACATTCCAGAAAGAACACTTATGAGTCCCAGGTGTTAGTACATTCATCTCTGCATGGCAGGATGCCAAAGGCAAACCAAAGGAACAAAGATATAACACAAAACATTCACGGGGATACCCAGGTATTTGCGATAGGCAAAATGTTCCATGAAGTTAGAACATCGAGTGTGGTATGGGTAAAACTGGCCAATCTGAGGTACAAAAACCTCTTTTTTGTCTGCTATCCAAAAGCAGTGATGGGACACAGGGTTCCTCATGGGTTTCTGCTTTAGGGTGAAAGTGAAAGAGGCCATTCAGTCTGGGAATCCACAGCTGTGGGGTTCACCCATCAGCTGCTGTTTGTTCAGAATCCCCTCACAGTTCTAGACACACTGGGATGAGCTCCGACATCTGCTCCAACTGGCAGACAAAAGAGACTTCAGAGGGAACCCAGGGTAGCGCCCCTCTTCCTGCTTCAATTTATGGCCTATTGATCCACTGGACCATGGCCTGATGCATAGAATTTTCAACGTTTATGGGCAACATTCTTTTCAGAAGTAAACTATAGACTTCCAGGAGCATGGCATTTACATAAACTAAATTAGGATGTTTGCCATCTTTTAAATATGCTAAACAAAGCACAGCTAAACAAAATCTAAAATGAACCTCTAAAACTACTGCGTAAACTAGCTGTCCTACCTTAAGTTCACTATGACATTCTGGCATCTCTGTACTGACATTAGCCTGTTATGGTAAAACCCTAGACATTGACAAATTCAATACGTTTTCAGTAAGTTAATGAAATTTGAAGAAATTTCACTCAGTTACAGAGAATGAACGCTTTTTAAATGAAATCAAAATCCTTGTGATCCCTCCATTGCACACATTCCTACATGGCTAGAGAATTAATCTCTTTGGAATGCAGCACTGAGCAGTGAACAGCAAACTATGATTTCTTTCATCCACACCCACTGTAAACCATTTCTGAGCTCAAAACAAGTGCTGCCCATGTACATAGTTGCTTACTGAACATGTGTAAAGTGAAAGAGTTCCAAGCTGACATAAATCACCATGTGACTTGTCTCACCTTCTGCAGTCTTGCTGCTTTTTCACTGTAGCTCTCCACTTCCTTCTTCAGCCTTTCATTCTCCTTTATTAGCTGCTCCATTTGAGGATTAGGAGCTGAGATGCTGTAGCCTCCGACAATTACGTCCTGGCCAGCAGGTGTCATTGTGGGTAGGGGGTTATGTCTAGCCACCTGTGACTGAGCTGGAACATACCTGGAACAGACAGAGTAGGATTGGTCAGTTTTTATTAAAGTTATGATTATGAGAAATATAGCAGGTTGTCAGAAATATAGCAGGTTGTCTGTTTGTTACCTATGATGTTGAGAGTGAAAAGCAGGAGGGGGCTCTTTGTAATAGTGTCCATTTTCCTGTGAATGGCTCAACATATATCCAGGGGACTTGACCGTAAAGGGATACTCTGGTGGTGGTCCACGCTGATCAGCTCCATCATAGTTAGCAGCACTGGCGTGGTTACCGGATAGCTGGGGGTAACTGTGTGATGAACTCATGTGCATGTTTTCATGAGCACCATTCCTCTCCAGGGAAAGCTGCATGAGACGTTCACTTAGCGACCTAGCGTGCTCTAGTTTAAGATCCCATGTGCCCTGGTCCTGCTCAAGCATCAAATCGGCACCAAGGGTTTCCAGACAGCTCTGCTGAAGGTTCGCCTGACCCCTCTGTGAGGCCAAGTACTGCGAATGAGCCTTGGCTTCCTCATAGGTGGGTAGCTCCTCCGTGTGGAGCTGGTAGAGATGGCAGACAGGGCTCTCCGAATGCTGGTAGTCCCCCTGGTGCTCCTGGCCCTGGGGTTCCTGTCTTGTGGACATCTGGAGGAACTGGGACTCCTCCTGAGTGAGGCTCTCCAACGACGAGCGAGGACTCCCTGCGCCACCACCGCTGCTGCCACTTCCCCGCAGGGCTTGCTGCTGGATGGCTAAGAGAGTGCGCGTGTCTGTGGGGTTCCCATACCGCAACTGCTCCTGGATTAAACGGTGCAGCACCGTGCCTGAGGACTCCTCAGCAGTTCTCATCTCAGTCAAAGTAATGAACAAAAACACTGTTTTTCAGGATTTGTGTGCAAGTCTCTGGTTTGACTGGTCAACCTGGATGAAAAAAAGAACCACACATTGGCTCAACATAGTAAAATGTTTTTCCATATGCTGAAATATCCAAGTTAAAACATCACTATCTTTCAGCACTTGTAAACAGAGAGCTCTCTTCATGGGACACCAAACTGCCTCACCAAGAGCAAACATAACGGAGTGGATTCTCATTTACTTGACATGACTCTGTTCAGATAACACCAAGTCAACCCACATCCAGACCCACTCAACTCCACAAAATTCCTAATCTACACCAAAGTCAGCACACATCCAACGTCAGTCATTTTCCAACATGCAATTTAGGACTACATCAGAGCTTACACAAAACTAAACCGTTCCACAGACAGAAAAAACTCCAACCATTTTTAACTGTAGGCTGTTTGACCTTAGGGGACAACCAGGGGGTGAGGGAAATTTCTGCGTTTGCGTCAGAACTTCCAGCTCTAAATTCCTATCCTTTGCCTCACCTTCACGCAACCAAGTAGCTCTTGAGTAAAACAAGAAGCCCGCATTTACAGCAAAACAGCTTGTATGTTGAACTAAAATTACCACCATACCAAGGACTATGTTAGAAAACAAGCAAGAGAGTAAAACTGGGGAGAACAGTACATTACAGCTTGTAACTGCTGGAAACTAAACATGTTTTGGTCAAGCTGTTGCAGGTAACACAGCTCATACTAATTACAGAAAGTTTAAATTGGTGTCCTTGAGTTAAAACAGAGTCTAAAATGAACCCAAACACATTGAACTATGTCGTGGAAAGAAAAGCAGCGGAACACAACATATATATACTGGACACACAGATACACTGCTGCTGTTTTAGGCTGCAGATTCCAAAACTCACCAAGTCACAGTCGCATCGCGGCAATAACAACAAAAGGACGGAGATATTACGCGTATTTCTTGAACTGTATGATCCTTTTTACTGAGTCGTTATATTTCCATTCGTGTGAGAGCGTGGTGTCGAGGCTCAGTGGGCTCTGCGAGCTCCTCCAGTAGACTGGGGCTAGAGGGAGGAGCCGCCGCTTTAAACCGCCGGGGCTCGATTGTTCTCCAGTCCGGAATGTGAGGAATGTGAAGGCTGCAAGTCCCTCAGGGATTCACACAGGCCCCGCCCACAGAGCCCGGATTGGCTAGAGGGACTCTGGCTCCTGCGCTTGGATTTGTACTTTGCAGTTTGGTTATGTGTTTATATCTTTACACATTTTATCGCTCTTTTATATCTAGCTCTACATATATATATATATATATATATATATATATACACACACACACACACACACACACACACACACACACACACACACA
>JBBPDC010000109.1:6230491-6258520 GCA_037974485.1 Hemigrammopetersius urotaenia | reverse complement strand
TGTAAAGCTGCTTTGTGACAATGACCATTGTTAAAAGCGCTATATAAATAAAATTGAATTGAATTGAATTGAATTATCTCTTAATATCTCTATGGAGTGGTGGTGACCTAGTTGGTAGGATACTTGATTTTGGACCAAGAAGTCATGGGCTTGAATCCTACGTTCAGCAGACCACCACTGGGTTCCTGAGCAAGACCCTTAACCCAGAGACTGTCCCCTGTAGTTAAGGAACGGACGTGTCTGCTAAATGCTGTAAATGGAGAATAGTCAACTATACTCTACTAGCACTGTTTGACTCCAAATGTCTATGTAGAAGGCAAGTCTTTGCTTGTTGATGCATGTACTTGGTTCCCCCGATATGTGGATGCAAAGCGATCATATCTCCACCTGCATTTGTTACAACTGACTTTTTCAGTCAGCATACAAAACCTAACCACAAACCAGATAAAAAAGCAAACACATCGTTGAGAAAAGGCCTGAAGGAAAATTCAAAGCAGCAGTTGGTTCTTGACAGGTTAGAAATGGGGCAGAAAAAGTACTCTAAGAGTCTAATTAGTATTTATGGTTTTTAGAACAAACCGCTCTTAAAATTTTCATATGCATGTTTTATATACATGTGGAATAACTCACCCCTCCAAACATTACCAGTACAGCATTGCCTAAATATCCCTTGGCAGAAATTTTGTTTACTATCCATGACAACCAGTGATCTCATGGGTGTCTTTTGTGTTTTACACAGAATGCTGATCATGGCAAAAAGAATGGCTAATCCAGAAAATAACATTATTTTCACTTCGAAAGGTTTGTAAAAAAGCGTTAGGCCTAAACCTCAAAATTAGTATAAACAGTTGTGTGTAAAAATAGCTTTATGTGAAGTAGCATTTAGAAGTGTTTAACACTTTCCAATCACAATTGTGAGACAAAAAAAGGTGATCTATTATGTTCACATAAAATCAGGGGACTTTTGTTTATTATTGCAGCTACCACTGTTTCACTGACATGAAAGTAATATGTAAGTGATGTAGTTATAAGAGTGAAGAACAAACATATGGACCCACATACAGATTTTGTGAGTCCAAGAGGTTAATGAATAACCATGTGTAAGTGAGAATGGCCACTGCTGTAAACTGTTAAATGGACAGATCACCACAGTCGTCTAATCTGTCCAGTCGTTACAAACTGTTCCAAGACCTACATTTCTTAGGCTCCCAGTCCCTAAGTAGGGGTTTGGTAATTATGATAGTAACCTTAACACAAAATTAGATCAGTATGCTATGCATAGAGCGGCCCACAACACAGCGTTTACCTTGCAAAAATAGGTCAGAGGTGAGATAAAGCCGGGGCTCGACCTTGACTGTCTTTGTCTTCCTGCAGAGGGAGGAAATGGCTGCATTCCACACATTAGCATGAGCAAGGGAAGTGGCGTGTCGGCCATTATGGCTGGGAAAAGGGGGTGAGTAGGGGCGCTCGCATTTTCTACTTAATTAGGCTTTTCTTTACAAACAACACGTCTGCACGCTTGAACGCCTGAGCTACCCCATGTACACCACACAATGGTCGCCGTGTGTGTGTGTGTGTGTGTGTGTGTGTGTTCTCCTATTGGGAGAGAAGTTCAACTGAAGAGAGATTGCGTAACTGTAACAACATTTCTCTCATACTAAATGATACAAAAATATGCAAAATGTTTAAATGAAATAGGTTTCAAATATAAAAACAGCCTCAGCAATAACTGCACCTACCTAACAACATATTACTCAATTACGCACAGCAGTGTAAAAGAATACAATACAATACAATGTTTGTAAATCATTAATTAGTGACATAATATTGACTGCAAATATTTTTAGAACATTAAGCAGAGGCTCTTCTGAAAGTTAATGAATGTAGGGGAGGGAACTGTTGACTCTACTAAATGAACACTGAAACAAGGCTCTTTCTGTCTCAAAGGCAGTAACAGACAAATAGCAAACACCCGAATGGCACAAGGAGTGTGTCAAACAACTGCTCTTAAACTGTATTTACATGGAGTGTGTGCTGTTCAACAGGCTCGAAGTGCACCTGGCCTGCAGCATGAATTCCTCACCAGAGTTTCAGGAGCAAACAAACAAGCCCTCCACCCCTCCGCAGCTTCCAGAGGGAGCGAATGGCCAACACTACTGCAAACACATTTGGATTTTTGTTGAGCAAAACTTTTATTATTACTGTGATTAATCCCATTGAGTTGTTATAATTGTCTTTCTAGGCCATTTACATGTAATTATATAATGCATTACATTTTTACATAAATTACATTGGCTTTCAGTGTACATTCTGTACTGACAGGTTCAAGTCAGTAATTTTCTCATTGTCAATAAATGACAAAAACATGGAAAAATATAATGGCTGTTTTACAACAAGGTTTCATGCAATGACACCTACAAATACATTTTTCAATGAGCTACAAATGAAAAAGAATTCTATTAAAACCTAAATTGTACCTGATTATGAATTATTTATACCATTAACCAAAAATCAATAGGGAACCCTCTCTGAACAGAAAACTGTTTCATAGGCTCCTCTTACTCTCTGTAACTCACACAGAATCCACTGTTTGGAGCAGGCAATGAACTAGACACACAACCAAGCAGGTAAAAATATATGATGGCAAAGTAGAAATTAACACCACAGCAGGCAAAGGACAGAATTATGCTCGGACCATACTTGAAAAATGGCACCATTCACTGGGCCATGTCCACAGGAAAAATCAAAAGATTAGTTGGTCTTCGTGAAGGCAGAAAAGAAATGCTGTGCTACTCTGAACACCCCCCCCCCCCACCCTCAGTCTGTCAGCTTCATCAGTTAGAGCCACAGCAGCCAGGGGTCAGAACTTATCAGGGGTCAGAGTGCAGCTGGTGGAGCAGATCTTTATCGCTCATATTTCCCTCTGCCCCTCTGACCTCTCATTTGCCTAACCAAATTCATCCTGGCCAGAGGGCCACTTCAGACCACTAGCAGCTTGGCAACACCCCCTAACGAACACAAAAACACGTATAAACACACATGCATGCACACAAACATGACAGCTGCATGTGTCCTGGAGTTACTCTTAGAAATCTCCAAATGTCTGTGACCGTCCTCATCAGTCCTCCTTTGTCCTTGTTTCTCTCTGGGTCATCTGGATGGCCACCTCAGCTGTCCACTGCTAACGCGTGTTAGATCAGTTTTCCACATTCCATGCCTTTTGTTTGACTATGATAAACCACAGCAAAAGCTTACACTGCACTTTGTCATGTAAGTATCTGCAGTTTCTATAACTGATTAAGGTTTTGAGTGAATCAGCACTCTACACCTATGTCAGAAAAAACAGCACAAAGCTTATTTCGTATAATAGGTCACCTTGAAATATGGTTGATCAGCATAGACAATTTCCCAGTGTTTTGTGGCAACCAGTACTAAACCTCTTACAGTGCCCTCCACAATTATTGGCACCCTTTGTAAAAAAAATAATAAACAAGATAAGAAAAAAAGGCACCATTTGGCAAAGAAGCGTCATCTCTGAAAAAATTGGGAAAAACCCAAAGATATTTATTTTCAGAGAAAAACAAATCTCTCATGAAGAAATACTTATTTTCAACAGAAACACATGTGGCACAATTATAGGGACCCCAGCATTTAATACTTTGTATAACCTCCCTTTGCCAATAAAACAGCACTCAGTCATCTCCTATAAGATTTTATAAGGTCGGAGAATACTGAGCAGGGCATCTGAGATGCTCAGTGTTTTGCAAACTGCAGGCACTTATGTTTGTGGTTAACAGACAGAAAAGGCTTATTTCTGGCACACCTTCCAAACAATCTGTTGGTATGAAGGTGGCATCTGATGGTGATTTTGGAGACTTCATAACCTCAAGATGTTGTAACAGTTTCAGTTAATGTCCACTTTTTAATTATAGCTCATGCAAATAGCTATTTTTATAGCCATTCCCACACTTCCACACCTCTATCTCATTTGGTTTGTGGTCTGTTGTCTTTCCCATGATGGATGACTAAGGGAATTTGGCCTCTGTGTTACCTCATATTTGTACCTCAGTTAATCAGGAATCAGTTCATCAGGAGCTCATTGATTACAGCTGGAAAGTTCTTTCACACTCAAATCGACTCAAAAACTTACAATTTAAGTGGGAAATTAATAAATAATTCACACTGGCATGGATTTTGAGGAATTGTACTGAACCTGATGGAGAAAACACCATTTACTGATGTCTGATCTAAATGCAAATGCCATTTTAGCCATTGTACTTACTAAAACACTTGGCAGTGAATGAAGCTCTTGCTATCAGTGCAGGATGTAGGATGTTAATTGCTTAAATGAAGATACAGATGGTGGCCGCGTCTCACCCCCAGCTGACCCTGTATGGCAATATTTAACATTTTCCTCCATGGTGAAGGGTGGTGCAGTTGGTAGTACTGTCACACCTCCAGGTCCTGTGGAGTTTGCACGTTTTCCTCGTAGAGGCGTAGGTTTCCTCCGGGGTCTCCAGTTTCTCCAACAGTCAAAAGACATGACGTGAATTGGCGATTCTAAATTAGGTGTGAGTGAATGGTGTGTGCATGTGAGTCCTGCCTCGCACCCATCGACCCTGGCACCCGCCACCATAGTAAGGAATAAGCGGTTACAGAAAATAAATAAAAAATAAATGAATGTAGAAAACAGTATGGCTGCCTAGGAGGCATTCTCCACCGTTTAATTCAGGTCTTTCTTTTAATTTTTTAACCAATTAATCTACATAAAGACTACCGTTCTTTGTTGGCTCATTTACCTGAGTAGCGGCAGTTTAGCCCAGACCCCCCACTAAATTAGCTTATATTATGTTTATATTTATGACTTTATATAGGGATGCTTTAGAACTTATACATATTCCATAGCTTGTATCTAATGCAGGATTGCTTAGTCACCTATGTACTACAATGGCAATCTCCATCTATGATGTAGGGAAATCCAGCTAATAATGCATCCATAGTAAATGTTGACGCTCATTTGAGCTCAAAATGCTAAGAATAGTATCAGCTATCCAGGTGTGCGATGAACCCAAAAGTGGGTTTATTTCTTACATTCCATGACACACGTGTGACGTCTGCTCTTTAATGGAACTCCAAAAGTCCCACTGACGGCTGCCTTCAAAGCCAAGTTACAACTTTCCCCTGTGCTGTAAAGAACACAATGGAAGCTTTGGCCAGTGCCTCTGAGTCTGCACAAAGAACAAAGGGGCCGGTTGTGTGTTGGGCTGAAGGCCGCCACTCAAATCATCACAGCTTACTTCACGACATTTGCTAAAACAACACAGTCTTAATCAGGACCTAATTCCACTTTTTGTTAAACAAAATTTATAGGAAGAGGGCCTGCATATACGTACATATATTACAGAAGGCTCTAAAGGGGTATTGATACAGCCCAGCTGCAGAGTAGTTGGTGTTGACAGGCAATACATTGTGCGTTTACTGTTCCACCTCAAGGTCCAGCAAAAAAAGTTAACCTTTGTGTTATCAGTACAACAATGGAACAACTTAGATGCTGAGTACTGAAAAAATGAGCCAGGTTGAAGCTTGCCCTTATGCCACCCGCAGAAGGTCAGGCATTCCATGATATCACTGTTGCAGAAAAGTATTCCAGTTGGCTGAAAACCCTGCCCTTTCTGTTTGTGGCATTCAGAAAATAAAAAGCTCTCTTGTTTGGACCATAAACACAAGCTCTTTAAGTCAGAACCAGTTTCCAGGTTTCCTAGTTGTTTGCAGACAGTCTTAAAGCCTCAGCATGTACTGTTTAGTAAACATGAGAAAATAGAGGTCACTTTTGTCCCATGAAAACATGCAGTTTGTCTTCTTTTATAGCGTTCTTTACAGGATTTATTACTTTATTATCAGTCTAATCAACATTTGTGAAAGACGCTGACATTACTTGAAATGAGTATGCTGTGTAAGATGCATTAAATGTATTTAGATATACATTTACTTAGATATACATTTACTTTGATATGGAAGATATTATAAAGAAACATGATCTGTGTGGCTGCTAGGAGTCATAACTGACCTGACAAGACTTAATATTAATGCAAAAATAGTACTGATGCATCTTATTATTTTATTATTTTATAACAAACATTTCAATTATGTGCAGTCAATCACTCTTCCCATATAGACCCAAGAAATAAGACCTTTCTTGAAATTGTAGAAGTATTAAAAAATCATGTCATGGTCTTCAGCACAAACAAAGGCTCCCACTATTGCTCTAAATCAATGAAAAGCTTGCTTCAGATCTAAGATCTGGGGTCATTTGTGCCAATGACTGGTCTGCAGGTTTGCATGCACGATTTGTGGGTGCTGCTGTTTTAGTGTAAACAAAGCCAGAGGAGGTCCAGCCCGGAGCATTAAGTAGGAGCTGCACCTGTCCCTCCACTACTACCATATGGTGCATGTGAGGGAAGAATATTAGACAGCCCCAGCAACCGCCATTCCACCCTTTTCTCATAAGCACGCATTCACAAAATGCTGCTTAAAAATTCATACACACTGCATAATCAACACTCTCACAGACACTACTTATACTGTCACTACCATTAAATATCTGTCACAAAACTAGCTAGTTATGTTTTCAGCCTTCATTTCTTTAACACAAGCTTCCATTTACATTAAATGAGCAATTCTTGGTGAATGGGTCATATGCCTGAAATTGCTTATTTTGACTGATGTTAGATTACAATATTTTTCTTTACCTAAAGCCTGAAATTACTATTTCCTAAACAGTAGATTGTCTAGTAATTGCCCCAATGTTTAAGACAAAACCAGACAAAGTTATCAATTCAGATGTAAAGACGTTAAACAAGTGCAGCTTGTCACACACCCATATAAGTGTATATTTACGGGTCTGACAAAAGCATTCAATCTCCAAAATGGAAACTTTACAAGCGAAACACAGAGCTTAAAATCTATATTTGTAAAATTGGAATAATTTGAACTAGGAGAAATGGTCCCATATTTGTTGGAACAATCACATGAAATTTTGATTGGATGTCAGCTGGTCAATTTAAATTAGAAAAATCGTGTTTGGACATTTGGTTTATTGTGTTATGAAACAGCATATGAAAGCAAGTGGCTTTTCTATTAAACAGGCAATTGAAAGATATTGTTTCTGGCAAAGTATTCTCTCTCAGGGAACAAAAACATCCCCAGACTTTAAAATGTTTTAGAGTGCCCTTCTAGCATCTGGCCAGACTTTCTCCACACAAAGTGTCTACTGTCAGATTAATGTTGTACTAAAAGAAGGTTTTCTTTGAATCAAGTATCTTGTTCATTAAAGTTTGTTACAGTGTTTGTATACATTTTGAGGACATTGTGTAGATTGTGTAACAAGGAAACTGAAATGTTGGACTAAATGTGAACGGGAACATAGACCTATTAGGGTGAGAACAGATTGAGAGAAATAGCCTCTTATAGGAGGAGTTCAAAGCAGGGGCTTAAGGTGCAAAGTTTAGCCCATGAATGTTACATAAGCTAGGAGCTGAAAAGTTCCAAGAAAAACATATAGATTTTAACAGAGTTTAACATATAGATGTGTGTCGTAGATGCAGAGAACACATTACATATGGTACAATGAACATTGTCTTTTGCATCTAAACTATTCGGTTTGAATAATTCATTTTAACTAAAGACAGTGTTGAGCTAGCTTGCTTTTACTAATTTTAGAAGTCCTAGTTAGTGGCAATATCCGATGAAGCACAATTTCACACTCTGTCCAACACTGTTTTTCACTAAAGTATCAAAAATAAATACTAATTAACTACATCACTGTATTAAAAACTTAAAAACCCATAGGCTTATCAGTACACAGCATATAAAATGTAAGCCATCCAGTTTCAGGTTCCATGTTTTCAGTGTCATATAAGACACTACAGTTAGCTGCAGGTTAAAACGTATCTCTGGTTAATTCAGTTGTGCACTAGCTTTAATACATTTATTTAGGATCTCAAAAAGTCAGGCAAAACATCTACCAATGCTCATTTGAGGTCCTTCTCAGAGTTATTCGATAACTGTTCTGAAATGAATGATTCATGCAACAATACCACAAGTTTATTGGTCTTATACAATACTATGTGCAAAACGAGTTTGGGCTTGTCTCACGTGCATAATTGAATAATGCAAAATACTTGTAGATAAGTCAGTGTCACATCATAATGGCAGCAAAATTCACTGTGTTCAAATCTATCTTTGCAGTTTTCCACAGCAAATACAATAAGCTTCGTAGAACAGGACTCCACAGAAGCTTTCTCTGTGTAACATGAAGACCACGGCAACACGTCAAAAGGTTCACACTGGTAAAATGAAAAGTCAAACCGATCTCCCAGCTCCTAGCTAACTTACTGCGGCTCCAAACCTGACTCCTTTAATATGTTTACCAACAGTATCCATCTCACCCAGCATGGCCTAAGCAAGGCCTTTGGCACCAGCACCTGTCCTGCTGTGAGCTGCAGTATCAATGAGAGGTATTCTCTCACTTTCCCTCCACATTCCACACGCCTATTATACAAGAGCAGGTGGGAGACACAGCCGGGCTTGGCTTTCAGCCTCACAGCCCCACCGCTTTTTCAGCACCATAAGGGGCTATTGTGAAAGAGGCCGTCTATATGGAAATGCACTCCATGTAATGTGAAGGCTGTGGATACATGTGTTTATATGAGGACTACTGTCATCTGTGCTGATGTAATGAAAGTTAACAAAATGCTCACACAATGCAAATCACATCTGGCATTTTCGAATGGTGTAAAAAATAAAAACAAAAAAATGTAGATACAAGGTTTTGGTGGACAAGCTATTGAAACATTCCATATTTGCACTTAAACTGCAAAAAGGTGGGAAAAAAAGGAGCAGTGGAAAATAACATGCCGTGAATGCTGAGGCTGATTTATCTGCTGTTTTCATTCCTTCTCTTTTGTTGTAGGAATGTGTTTATCATCTGAAAATAAACATCGAAGCTGCTGCCATTTTTGCCATTTCCATATTAGTTGATTTCAGTGTTGCGTTACATAACGTCAAAAGGCTTCTTTGTAAACGGGCCCGAGAGAATAAGCTGTCGGCTCCAAACATCTTGAATTGCTTACATTTATGCATATCGGCTCGCCAGCCAACTGGTGTTTATGCATCACGCTGTGATAAAGAAAACACGTGGACAGGAATGAGAGCATCATTTGTCAGCGTATGATTTCTCAGAAAATACGCTTAAAATCTGAGGAATTGAAAGGAAAGTGCTTTTGTGGATATATACATAAGATAGTAAATGATTAAAAAGGCCCAAAGATGGCACAGATGGTTCTTTGAGCAACAACAACACAACATATTTTGGTTCATCAAAGCAATGGTTCTCACCCCAGTTCTCATAGGCCTCATTTACAAAGATGGTTCACCAAAGAACAATATATTGAAATGTTGTTTAGAGAACCATATATTATTTGCCTAAGATATCACGCAAATAACACTTTCTGGTTACAACAGTGTATAATGCAGTCTAAGTGCACTATAACCTGCACTGCATTCAAACAAATTTAGTCACTTGATCTTGCTTTGAAGAGATATTGTGCAAAAACTTTATTACATTTGCCAGCTCAGTTCACCCTCTTGTTCTTTCCTTTTTCTCTTTTTCTCAGAGACACACACAAGGGTGCAGAAGTATCTATGAGCAGATGGTCTACTAAGCGATCATTTCCAGGCTAGATAAAGCTGTCTCCCAAGGCCATGCTGACTGGACAGCTTTGAGCGACTCATCAAGCATTGAAATGAGATGGATGCTTTTTACCCCGCAGCCTAGTGACCGCACACACACACACACACACACACACACACACACACACACACACACACTTACAGCAAGGCCAGGTGGTGGGGAAAGGCCTGGGGATGGGGATGGGTAGTATATCTCCGCCCCTAGACAACCCCTTGAGCTGCTGAATGCAATCTCTATGCATTGTTGCAGAATGGTGGTTATCATTGCACCATGCAGCATATGGCCCATTAATTATCTGAGGGCTGACATGTAAAGAATGGCATAATCAAGATATGAATCTGCTGTATTCATGATTACATCTGATAAGATTTCCATGGCCTATGCCAAATTTGTTTTACATTTTACAGACATGATCATACAACTGTTTTTATTACCTTTTATTATGTGGTTTTTATTTAACTGTATAATTGTAAGTAGACCCCTATGCCTAAACAGAATACCTAAACGTAGTCCTAGCATTAATAATCTTAATCTCAGCAAGTAACAACCAAAAGGACATCTTTTGACTTTTCTAGACTTGAAAGGCATCTACACTGTAAGATACCTCATTGTGAAGAACATGTTAATGTATAAAGAACCTTCACAATCTAAATGTAATGGCAATTCCAAGAACCTCTCTTTTTTTATGTTAAGGTTCTTTAAAAATGTACTTCACACTCACATTTCATGTACAAAAATTCTTATTTTGAAAACTATCCATAAAATTATTTATGGTATTGGGATACCAAAAAATGGTTGTTCAGTGGCATTAAACAAAGAACCTTTTTTCGGACACCTTTACTTTTAGGAGTGTAAAAGAAGGTAAGATATTACTTGCGCCAAGGAAAATGAATTCAAAACAAAGCAGCCACCCGTACATCCTCCACTTTCACTTCCAAAAGGAGTCTGAATGCCATGCTTTTACAAGCACCAAGTTAGGCTGACATGTGTTGCATGTTTTATTTGCCCAAATCAATCAGCCTGAAGTTATTATACGTTCAACATTACCCTCAAGGCATGATGGTAAACACAGAATTGTGGCAATTTTCTTCGATTGTGAGTCCAATTGGCCTGCTGCACTGGACAGCTTGCTTAAACTAGAACGAAGGATAAGGGGAGGATGTGGGGAGAAAGGGAGGTTGGGTGTCTGAGGCTGAATTTTGGGCCCAGCCCCCTCCCACCGCCTGTCTGTCTGCCTGTTTCTGCCACTCTGCTCCCATTGTTACACACTTCCTGATAGGAGGTGCTTGGGCTGAGGGGGTTCAGTCAACTGCAAAGGAATGCGGACAAAAATTACGGATGTTTCCTGGGATTTTAGAGCGCAATTCTTGCCGTTTTCCAGGCTAGGCGTCTGGAACACAAGCACTTCCGGCCTTACATTCAACACAAAACACACGCATACTCTTATAACAGTGCTTGCCGCCAAAGCCTGGGCATGGAAGTGACACATGTCTTTGAAAACGAGGACATGGGAGACAAAAAACTCACGCAGGGACAAAATGTATTCCAACCACGAGACATTCCGGAAGAAAGCAAAAAAAAAAAAGGTTTTGTTAAAAACAATGCTGAATATTCTTCATAACTAGCTCACAGACATGAACTGTGGAATCGCTCTAGACGAAATGCAGATGAATCCCCGGGGTCGAAAATTCAACTGGAGCCTGCTGAATGCCAGTAAAACTCATTCCTTATTCATTCTATGCTGACTGGTAAAAAAAAAAAAAGAAGAGGAATTTCACAAGGACCAGCCAGGATGTGAGTGGCTCATTCTCGTCCCAGTATAGAATGAAACAGTCAGTGATGGTAATTCTCACCCCTTACTTCCTTCTGCTATAATTACTCCACCGGTGTTGCATTTCTCAACAAAAGCCATCTCACATTTTAACATTAAAGAGAACAATTAGCATTTAAGTGAGCAGGAGGAAATGGGCCTGGCCGGCCGCAGGCTATGTTAAACCATAGGCTGGCCAAACCTTAGCACAAAGGTGGCTTAGGGACAGGAGGAGCCCCTCAGAGCTTTCTCTCCAACCACAGTGTCTGTGACACAAACAGCCTCTCTTTCTCACTGGAGTTACCTGAGACCCCGGAAAACCCACTGCTGGAGCCCATCCCAACCCTCCAGCAACTGAGGGAAGAAAAAAGGAAGAGAGCCAGAAAGAGATATTGTAGACAGAAAAAGAAAGAAAAGTAGAGAGAGAGAGAGAGACAGAGAGAGAGAGAGAGAGAGAGAGAGAGAGAGAAACTAGAGTCAGTGGGCTTCTTTATCATACAGCTCAAAGGCAAATAAAACTCTGCATCAGCAACATCTAACCATAAATCATTTTCAGCTTTTTTTTTTGCCTGTATGGCTCAAACCCAATTCACAGATTCGGTTAAAATGAAACTTTTTATAGGGGGAAGAAATCATATAATCTTTCGGAAGATTATATTGCAGCATATTAAAAAATAGCCAGATGTATACATTCACTTCAGTTTCTTCAGTGTTCTTCAAGGAGAAAGCTGGATTCCTCCATATGTGTTTGTTGTATGTAAGCTTCTTCAAACTCCATTCCATCAGCAACATCTGATTCATTCACTGAATTGAATCTCACTGTATATAAAAGCCGTTGCGGATACTGTTGATTTAACTTCATATTTGACTCACTGAAACAATTTTTTGATTCACTGTATTGAAACAGTCCATAAGACTAAGCAAACTGTATCAAATTTCCTATCGGCACATCCTGAGCAGTGGGAGAACTAATCTCCATGAGTACTGTCCTCTGCAAACACAGCTCTACCTCTTTGTTTTGTGCCAGTTTTTATCAGTTCCTCCATTTATGGAATGTACAACAGGTCCCAAAGAATGCCAAAACTTCCTGAGACCCGTAGGCCCAATGTTCCACCTCTAACCCTTTCTAGAGTGAGTTCTTTAAAACAGTTCTTTTAAGCCCTTGAGAGTTACCCCACTTATAGTACAGTCGTCATACTGAACTATCTGTTCTGTAACGTTCCTGTCACATTTTTGTGATTGTACTCCCAGGGATCAGCCAGAGCTTATCAGGTTATGGTGATTGTATTCCTCAAAGGGCCATGAATATGAATCTATTTTCAGGAGAGCAAAACCTGTTCTGAGGCCTAGAACGACAGGCAAAGCTGCATTACTCCCAGCTTGTCAACACTATGTACTACATAATAATTCAAGCATAACAGATAGGGACTGTATGGACCCACGTAGCTCAACAGAATAATATAAGAAGAAAGGTGTCTATTGTGCCAAGCCAAGGACAGGTGGCAAACTCCTGTGTTACCCTAAAAGAAGGCTATGAGGGTGTTCAGTTAACAACAAAGATGAAGCCTATACTAAAACAACTGCCAGGAGGTTGGTTGCAGTCTGCGGTTATGGTAGACATGGGCGTCACCGCCATTCAGTCTGAAGGGGTCCCTTCACATTTCCATAAAATATTAGTTCACCCAGTGCTGTTGAATCTTGAATCTTGAGTGAAAGAATACACAAACCACTGGAAATCCGCTCCGAGTTTCCACCAGCCTGTCTATGCACTGATGAGTCACTTCACTTGCATGCGGTGAGTTGGTGGCAAACCTGGATTTCCAGTGGTTCTCCTATCGATTAAGTGGAATGGGGTCTTTTGCGAAAAATTTTCACGATTCCACAGCAGTAACTCCTGGCTGTGCTTCTATAGTGATGAAGATACAGACTCTAATTTTAAACAGCATACAGAAAACACCCATTTGTTGAAAAACACTGAAAATATATATATATATATATATATATATAAATAAATAAATAAATAAATAAATAAATAAATGGACACAATGTGGTACACGTATAAGTCCACATTTTTGGTTTGTATTTAGTAAGATGCCATTTGGCTAAGATCATAGCCCCCAAATGTCCAGATGTGGCTGGTTCAGTCTTTCTTTCCTTGATTTTGGATTTGTTTTCTCTGTTTCTAGGTCAGGGAAATGAAAACAAAATGTTTCTGACCTAGAATAAGTCCATTTATGCATCCTCTGCAATTTCTTCTATGGGAAACTAGCTTGCAGGATTACCTGATCTTCAGTACTCAGTTCTTTCATTCCTTTTTCCCCACATCCCAAAGCACAACTGATACACCTTATTGATTCACAAAAAATTACATGTTCAGTAAAAGCAAGTATTATGCTTTTTGTTGAGATGCTTTTTGGTTTTTTTTTGAGCTGTCGTTTTGTTGAGATGCTTCTCCATTTTCTCCAAGCATTTCTCCAACCTGGCGTTTGTAGCCAAAATCAATTTTTTAAACAGACAACAGCAGTGGATTACAAAATTATTTTGGTTTTTATAATCATTGTACTGCATACTTTAGTTGATTTTTGCTATGAGATCATTGTAAATGTTTCTCATGAGTCTTTTATATAATAAATGTACATAAATATTACTGTGCCTGGCAGTGATTTAGGGTTTAGCTTTTTCTACCAGATTTTTCATAGATACTAAATTCAATAAAATTAATGGTAAACACTTAAATGTAGGAATGTCTTTTAGAAGTTAATAGAAATGTAATTTTTGTTCTATGTATTTATTCTATGTATTATTACCTTCTTTTCACTGTGCTACATGACTTGGATAACAATTTATGCATGAACAGAACATAGTAAAACATCATCCATGTTGGTTTCTTTTCAACTGTGAAAAACTGTTTACTGCATAACATTAATCAGAATAACTGAAAACAAATAGTCTCTTGTGTGCGCACACACATACAATCGGTCTTTCAAAACAATTTTTGTCTATGTTCCTGTCTATACAAAACGTGCCCTGTCTCAGCTTCCCAGAATTCAACCTGAATTTCCACATTCTAGCCTCAGCACTGAAACAGAAGCAAAAAGAGGAACAGAAACTGTTCTCTAACTTTTGTGGTGGGTGCCTCTCAGTATGATTGCAAAGATAGAACAAAAAGTGTCTGGAGGAGCCACCATTTTCCCCAAAGACGCTGAGATGACCATGTGGCCAAATTTATCGCCAGTCTCAGACGATGAGTAGAGCTTTCCCTACAACTATTCTTGCTATATGCTAATTGCGTCTGCATACTTCCCCTCCATTCCACCCCTGCAATGTGGACTCTAAAGGGGGAAGTGAAAGAGACCCGAGGACGGCGTGTTTACCGCCCTGCAGTGGGCTCTGTTCCAATGTCTTCCAGCATGCACTACATTTGTCGGCGAAAGGCTTTACATGATCAGCATGCCTTTTAAGAGACACACGGGCGCTCATGGACTCACATGCCTGCAGCCGATAAACAGAACACGATGGGTCAGGCCTAATGTGGCTCAATCGAATAAATAAGCTGAAGAAACTTTGCTGTCAACTTTAAAAGATGTCTTTGTAACAGATAACAGGAACTTGCGCTATATTGATGAGGGCTGAAACATTGACTTCTCTTAACAGTTGTTTGCTTTCCTACAAGTATGTTTCAGCATTTGCAACTGAACTGGCAGCACTGCAAAAACTGATATCTTTCCAAAAATGATATCAAATATATCTATTGCACATAATATTTTAAGAATGTTATAGTTAAACCTGTACTATATAGACAAAAGTATTGGGACGTCTGACCATCGCACCAATCATTCAAATACATAGACTTTAATATGAACTTGGTCCCCCCCCTTTGCAGCTATAAAAGCTTCCACTCTTACTTCCAATTCTGTATACCATTTATGAGGTCAGGCTCACAACCTCCATTACAGTTCATCCCAAAGGTGCTGGATGGGGTTGAGATCAGGGCTCTCCTCATCTTTGTGGACCTTACTTGTGCACTGGGGCACCTGCTAGAATAGAAAAGGGGTCCACAAAACTGGTCCAAAATGACCACAGTTATGCTGAAGCATTACGTTTGTCCTATACTGGACCTTAGGGGGCCTAGCCCAATCATTTATTTCGACTAATTTTATGTTATTGTATCAAGTGAGAATGTATTATTAGATACTTACTTTTTCTTTATGCATTATTTTGTAAATCAAGCCTAAATGATCTGCTGGTATAAAAAGATAATTTACCTAAAGAAATTGGCTGACCGGTCTTATACAACAATAGTCTAATGAAAATCCATATAATACTCGCTTTTACTGACCGAGGGGTCCTTTTTGTACATTTTTTGTTAATCAACAAGGTGACTACAAATCTTCAACTTTGCTCCAACATGTTTAAGACAAATAAGGAATGCTGCCAAGCAGAAAGTAAAAGTTGGAGCATGGAAGAGCCTGAAATATCCCAGTGCTGTCACACTCTCTCTGAGAAGCTGCTTCCCCTTGTAAAGTGTGTGTGACCCTTACAGCCACAGCCCCCAGCCTGAGAAAACACTGCAGGCCAACTGAGCAAACATCGTACTGCTGGCCATGGGAATGCTCCTGCTGACCCCTCAGCAGTCCATCGCCACTGCAGCCAAGGATCGGAGAGAGGGACAGACAGACAGACAGACACAGAGAGAGAGAGAGAGAGAGAGAGAGAGACAGAGACAGAGAGAAGAGACAGGAGAAAAAGAGATGATGTGGGAGGGGGGTCAATGGCAGGAATGAAAAAACATACAAACATGCACGTGCGCATACAAGAATGTCGCCGAAGGTAAAAGGTTGTTTTGAAAAGCTCTCATATCAGAGCCTCTGACATCCACTTTTTGTTAGTGTTTGTGTATCTTTTGTTTGTTTACATATATTTGCAGGACACAAGTGTCTTGATTTTCTAGGAAAAGCAAAGATAAGCAGAGTTTATTCCAGGATCAACAAAATGGACGTCCTCAAGCTTCCTTTTAAAGACAGAAGAGTTTGTCACTGAAATTAAGGTTAGGGATAGGTTTAGGGTTAGCAATGTTACATAAAAGTACGCTCAAACAAATAAAGGTTCCTACATGGTCCTTGGCTTAGACATAGGGAAACATCCTTTTAAATATTTAAAAAGACTGTATTCACATTCACTTATCTTGTTTGCAAAATGCAGATTTTAAAGAATTGCCTATTGTGAGGATGTTTACTGACTATTTTGTTTCTATTTTAATTAGAGTTTTATTCCAAAAGTGTAGTACTTACATATCCCCATAGAAACAAATAGTGAAAACTTGAAAAATCTTTATGGGAATTAAGACAGCAGTTATTGATTACAAGTGATTTGGGGTCAATAGAGGGTTTTTTTATCAGCCAATTCATAGCAAGACTTTGACACAATATTAAGGACAGCTAGCAAAAATGGAGAAACAAGTTTTTCTCCTGAAAAGGGCAATATACACAATCAGCAAAAGGAGTTTGATTCTATCAAAGTAAAGGTTCTTTTTTAAGGTTCTTCAAAGGGCCACATATATAAGAGGTTTTCCATCATAACCACCTTCACTGAAAAACAGTTGAAGAAGCACATTTTTAGGAGTGTAATATAATACATGTGGGACATACGTGCAATCCCGCTTTCTGACAAGACATAAAAACAAATAATGTACATGAGAGTATGAAAGCAGGCCACTGGCACTGTGGGAGCAGGACAGGAAGGAGAAGGGACCGTGACCTACTGATAGCCCTCGTCAGGCGGCCGATGGAGTGGCTGATGTCATGTGCAGGCGTGGAGCTTTCTCAGGCTATGTATCAGCATTACACAGATAAGACAGACCCTCAGTGCCTCTGCCATCTGTCTATCACAAAGACAGACACAAAGAAAGGCAAAGGACAAATCAGAAACGACAGGGATGTGGGCAAGTGTCTTGAAAACAGCTAACACAACCAAAAAGAATCAAATCATGCTTAGAAATAACCACAACTTCTATCTTTTTCTTAAGCATTTTGAGGATTTGACTAATTATCTAACCTTCAACACTAATTGGAAAAAGTTTCATACATGTAAATGCAAATGTGTCTTCTTTTCATCTGTAAGCACATTATAAAGATAAAACAGGGTTGAGAGAATAAAAGCTGTCCTATTGGCCATTAACTCAGTAGGAGTTTGCAGCCTTTAGTTTCTTGCATGTGAACACACATTACCATTTCCACTGCTATTGTATGCCGTCCTGCTGGGGATGTGAATTCCTGGCATTCCTCTGGCTCTCCCCACTGACTCTCAGAGGCAATGTGCCATGATTTCCTGCTCACAGATGGATGGGACAGGGCTAACTACACAAGTGCTTCTTTCGCCATGGCCCTTCTCTGCTCAGGTTATGAAGAGCTCTTGAGGAATACTAACATGAGCTATGATTAAGAAAGTGCTCATGTTAGTCTCAGTTAGGAGACTGTAATTCTTCTCATAGGCACAGAAAATAAAGTTGCCAAATGCAACCAAAAGTGTTCTTTGGAGCAATGCCATTGGTTCCCTTTCAGCGAGTGGTTCAGTAAATAAGAATATAATAATATAAAAGTTTTAAATGTATAAGTTAATTTTAAAAGTTAAAGGCATGATGTCAACAGTTTTTCCTTTAAAATCATGTGCCTAATACAAGAAGAAATGTTTATCCCTAAGAATGCAGTGCCTGCTAATATTTACAGCGCTCTTGGGCTATCACTCTGGAAATACTCAGCAATACCATATAATTTATTTGATTTGTTCTGATATACTAGCTAACACTTTTAGAGCAGACAGAGAGCAGTGCAACCATCTACTACTACATAATATTTGATTAAATTCACTAAACTGAGACAGGTATTGATCAACAGGGGTGCTAATTGTAATGGAACAAGGCTCCAGGTACCAAATAGTGAATATGGTAGAGCCAGAACCAGGTAGTGGAAAAATGAATCAAGAATTGATCAGTGGATACAAAATTTGTGGCAGCATTTTGGAGGATATCCCATGTCGTGAATCTCCAGTCAATAGTTGTTTCCCCATTTTGGCACCTACTCTGCTTGCTTGCTTGCAGCCACGACAGAGTAGGTTCAAGAAATAGCACCAGGTACCAGGTGCTAGATTTGCCCATTTGAAAAGTGAAAAAGATGTGTCGAGTCAAGTAGAGCCAATGTCATGCAGTGGGAAAAGTGACTAAATATTGTTTAAATTCTCTATTCAAACATTGCCACTAAATATTAAACTTTCTGCTACTAAAAATCCTAGGAAGGGCTCCTAAAGCATTCCTTCCAGCCCAACACTCATCAAGCACGTGTTATTAACCAAACAAAAAAAGAAAGTTCCAGAGAGACAATTCCACCAGCAGAACTGACTCAAAACACAAGAATGATCCAAAACATAGCAACAAATTGTTCACAATGATAGTCATATGCTCTGGATTAAGCTGTTAAATTGACTGTTATTTCGAAACGTGATCGTTTCTCAGCATGGAAACACCAATCTATTGAATTCTTGGCAACAGGAGTCGACAGGCCCAAAAAAATTAGCAAGTCAGTCTGAGAGAAGGATCAGAGAGAGCAGGCTGATTTATGATGGAGTTCCTCGAGGGAGTATCCCCCGCAGGTGACTACACTCATCTCTCTCATCTTTCCCTCCACTCACCACTTTATGATGGACTTAATGATGGCTTTACTCAGCTATTAAACCAAAGTGGACACAAGCATAAAGCTGAGAATTACTGGCATGCTTTTGTTGCAGTATACTGCTCAAGAGGAATTCACGGGGGAAGGCTCACGGAGGCCTGAACTAAGGCTTGACAGCTATCAGACATGAGCTAAGGGAATGAGGCATTAAGCAATAGTCTGAAACAAACAAAAAAACTATACACTTTGCCTTATCTCATATATAATCAAGGCATGTGTGGTGTCCCAAGTATGCTTGTGTAGTTTTGCACTGGGACTACAAGTCTGATGTAGCTAACAAGTAAAAGATATAATTCGTCAGACATCCCACATTTTCTATAAATTGTTTTAAGCTGTTAGGTAATCTTTCAAATAGACTTGCTTATGTGAAAGAAATGTATTGCCTGGGAAAAAAGAAGCAGTCAGCTTAGAAATGTTTTTACAGATAACCATGTTATACATCAGAAACCACATGGTCATCTCATGAAGTTTCCAATAATTTGATACACTCCGATGCCATATTTTGGCTGGCCAACTACATCTAGGGTATAGATGTATGATAATGTTGATTTGTTTCATTATCATACATGATATGGTTGAATTTTAATTTTTATTTTTTGCTACACTGTTGCTTTAAAATCTTAAAGAAGAAACCCAAAAACAAACACTTGGATTCCTTCATGGAAATACCTCAAAATAGTGTCAGCTTTCCACCCATGTTCACCAGTGAGTGCTATTGCTTTAGAAAGGATTCAGAAACCAAAACATTATTAGTATTTGCGTCAATGCCCCAACCAGGAATGTAAACAGGTAATCCCTCTGGCCCTCTGTTTGTGTTGCAAGATCAGATGTGTACATATATATGTGCGATTGTACCTTTCTTGCAGTTTACCCCTCCGAGCCTGGCACACCCTCCTCTGCGCTTTTCACATTTCTTCATACAATCACTCTTCTCTGCAGTTCCTCTGTAAGCATAGCAAGAGCACAGGCACTTGACCTAGAGGAATGTACGCTAGCAGGTAGCTGATAAGGGAGAGGCCCTGCATTATAGAGCTCCATACTCTTGCTTAGCTTTTGCCACTGACAGCAGAATGATAAAACATCACTGCATTGCTGGGTCATATGACATGCAAAAGCCTTCTTAATGCGACAAGACAGCATTCAGCAAAACTGAGGAACTGGTATGTCCGCAAGGCTGTTAACTATTAGGGAAGAATCTGTGGTGCAAGAACTTTGGAACGACAACAATTTCTCTTTTCTCCTGAAAAAAATGTTTATACATCTTACATGTTGCACAGTTAAAGACTTGTAGAAGATTTCTGGTTAATTAGTTTGCTGTGAAGAACTTGCCTTCAAAAGAACTCTTTGCCAAACCACAACAATGATACAGAATGAGCTGCATCAATCAGGCATTTACTTGAAGCATGAAACCTACAGAGGCCAAAGACAGCAGTTATCAGAGGCCTTGAATATGAATGGCTGTCTTTAGCCTGAACCTGGGGAGCTGGCATTGATTCGCAAATGAGCACGCTCCGATCTTCATCTGTCCCTTTAGTTATTCCTTAAAACAATACAGAGTAGGGGTCAACATTCCTTCTATTCATGCTCTCCCATTCTCACTCACACACTCACTAACTTACATTCCTGCACACACAAGATGAAAATTTCCCCAATTCTTTTACACCACCACGTAAATTTTCTTTTATATCGTGTGAACTGGCCATTATAAACAGTCCAAAATCAACTGAAATAAAATTACTTCTTATAAAGTTATACTTTCCTAGATGTTTTACAACTTTTATTGCATGAAAATATACGAAGAGGTTAGTGTTAATCATGTTGTGTAAGAATAGGTGGGCAACGGAGGTGACCTAAGGACTAGGGCAGAGTAGTGCTAGTGGTCACAGGGCACACCACTTTAATTAAGGCCAGTTTCCAAGTGGTTGCCTTCATTAGTGGTAAAAGGGAGAGGAACACAATACACTTTTACATAACAGAGGCTACTGCCAACCACAGCTGAAAGCTTACAGTCAAATCAGAACAGCACAGGATATATCTAAAGACGGCCTGAGGGGAGGAAAATACTCCATCCCCCTGGGTGCATTTAGCCACAGCCACAGGGAGCACTGTGAGAACGCCTGTCTGTGATAGAGTTTACCTTTAAACTCCACCAAAGCCCATCATGTCACCTAGAGTAGGCCTGGGAAGTAAAAAAAAAACCCAAAAAACCCACAACTCTGGATGCCCCAGATACATTATATGGACAAAAATATTGTACTCAATTATTGAATTCAGGTGGTTCCTTACTACCAGTGAAGGGCAAAAGTAATGCTTCAGCATATGTGGACGCAGTTTGGGAAAGACCGTTTTCTATCCCAGCATGACTGTGCCCCAGTGCACAAAGCAAGGTCCATAAAGACATAGTTGGAGGAGTTCCGTTTGGAAGAACTGTGACTGGCCCACATAGAGTAATGGTCAGGCATCCCAATACTTTTGTCCATACAGCATACAACACTGACAACCAGCTTTAATTCCTGCAGCAGCCTAACGAGAGGTATATTTTACTGCATTGTCTTTCACTGTGTTTGGATATGGCCCAAACTGCAGGCAGTGTTGCTTGGCCAATGGAGATATTACCTACAGTCTTGCAGCACTGGATAAGTGGGTGTTGTTTTGGTAATTTTCTCTGGCCTTACAGATACACATCTTGGCATCTTTTTCCCATTAGAGACAGGCGCCAAAGTAATCTCCCCCTGATTTTGCTGCCTTTACCCCACCTAACTAGAAACACACACACCATTGTCACATGTGCCATTCCATGGCTTGCTTCCACTGAGCTCAGATCAGTTAGTACACCACAACTTCTCATAACTAATCCAATCATTTTATTTGATGCACACAGAATTTCTGATTGGATCTGCAAAAAGACCTGTGTTGAAAACAATGTCTAAAAAGAGTCTTTGGATCACTGTCCTATGAAACCCACTTTTGTCTCCCAAAACAACCTTTGTAGACGGTTCATTAAAGAACCATTTTTAGAAAAGGTGTGTCAGAGTCATAACAACACAAACTGCTAAAGTAAAGGTCCTAAACCCAGAACCATCCAGGAACAGTGCCTTGTCATCTTTAAGGTGTATTGAAATACTGTGGATATTGAATCAGTGGTCAGTCACTTGCCTAATGCGTTTTCTATTTAAACTACGTGCAAGACTCAGATAAGAGGTGACCGCAAGTGGAGCTTGCTTATTGATGCTTGAATGACCTCCCACTGGACTGAGAGATAAGGGAATGGAGCCATAACGGGGTCAAAAGGGACCAAACAAAAAAATTGTTGGCATCTTCCCATACACACATATTCTCTCTGAATCATGCCGATAAGTCAGGCTCCCCGCCTCTGTCTCTGGAGCATTTTAAGCATCCTGTCCGGGGTGTCTGGAGCAGTCGAGAACAGAGTCAGGTTTGTCCACCCTTTACCAAACCCCAATCCCCTCTCAAACCTACCCTTGCTCCTTCAGTAAGGATAAACAATGAACACACACATGCACATGCACACGCACACCGACACATACAAAGGGCTAGAAATGGGGCACAAATGGCCAAAGTGACGCCTGCTGCCCCCTGAAGGCCTGGGCAGACTGTGAAATGAAAGACAAAGGCTGAGTGCTCTAAAGGCAGCAGCAACAGTCGTGGGAAAGTGCCTATCACTCTCCTCTTATCTGACCAAGGAATGCCATCCAGTCATCCATGAGAAGAAATATGCCATAGCATTTCCATTGCACCAATGCATTCTGATGAAAGACAAAGATTAAACAAATTATATACACACAAAGGGTAAAGAACAGACATTCATTTTTAGGCACCTGCTTGCTTATTTGAAGTTAATCTCCACATGAAAAGTTGAGAATTGACTTTCAACTTTTCATGTGGAGATTATATTTCTATGTCAAATTTCACAATAGCTATTTGGGTTTACCAGAAAACTTGAAAAGCATGTAACATAAAGAGGTGACCATTTTTGCACATATATCAAAGTGATTTTTTTTTTTATAATTAAAAGTTCGATTCAGGCTTCACTGTGTATCAAGATGTGTACAGATGTGTTCTCTGTTGATGGTGTGCACTTACATTCACTGACAATTTGACTGGGGTGCCCAAACTTTTGCACACAATTGCACATTAGCTTTCTCATACTATTAGCTTTCTCATACTTTAAAGTGAAAGTGACCATTTGTCATACATGAACACACCACTAAACACAGTGTGAACAGCACGAAATTCAACCTCTGCATTTAACCCATTCACCAAGTGAAGCAGGGGGCAGCCAGGAACACAGCGCCCGGGGAGCCGTGCGTGGGGACAGTACCTTGCTCAGGGTGCCTCAGCGGTGCCTAGCGGTCTTGGGAATCGAACCCGGACTTTCTGGTCACAGGGCAAATGCACTAACCAACTAGGCTACCAGCTGCCCCATTTCATACTTTGTACAGAGTGTAGCGTTTAGAAAGTGCCTTCAGCAACACTGATGCTTGCTTTGTGGGCTTGGTTTCTTCTTCAATACTCAGGATATCCAATGGGTTACCTTAACTGTCAGGCAGTTTAGCCTATAACTTGAAGTAATGTGTGAAGTAATGTGTTGACTTAAAGTCTATCTGTAGTGTTGACTTAAAGTCTATCTGAAGTAATGTGTTGACTCACAGTCTATTAACAAAAGCCATTATGAGCATTGAAATAAAAATCCTACAAGGACCTGATCAGTTAAATTGTTATACTTTTAAGTTTGGGATGAGGAACACCTAGACACAGAAAAATGACACTGTATGCCACCATCAGCAAAGACGCGGTGAGCATCTGGTTTGTGATATGACTATTTGTTTTGGCTCGAGTCCGCCAATATCCCACTGAGCCATGGTTGCACATTTTCTGGCACAGCAATGCTCTTTAGAGGCCAGCCTTGGACTTCAAACAGGACTTCTCCTACCTCTGCTGTTGCTCTGTGTGAGCATAGTGATCAAGCCTAATGTATCAGAATAGTTCCTTGCAGAGATTAAGGCTGATTCTGATACTACCCCTCTCCTCTAGATGGGCACATGACTCTGATCTGAAAGATTAGAGGGATGTTGATTAGCAAATAGCTGGAATATCTCAAATGAGAGGAGATATATCTCAAATGAGAGAAGGATTGCTGCTCTGCTTACTATTTTCAAAAGAGCAAAAGCTGCATCCCGCATTCTAGCCCTTATCCACCATGATTAATCAAGCTTAGATGATTAGCCAAGTATGCCGCCTATTGCACAAGACAGCTTGCTCACTACACCATATCGCACCTGGTATGCAGCTTTTTTTATTTGCCTTTGTTTCTTGTAAGCTGCACTGTTGCACAGTTTGTCAAAGCATGCCCTGTACAAACTATTTCAAACAATCAGATCATTGCTGATGTGGCAATGTGTGTTTTACAGCCTGGTGAACATCAACCACACTAGTTGAATATGGAGAAACCACACTTTACCACATATAAGGGAGTGTCTTTCTGTGACTACATGTACAGAGATTATAGAGGATTGTTGTTTTTGGCAGCTCTTAAAGGGTCAATGTTATCATTCACGTAGTCTAAGGAAGGGAGTGGATCTGTGCTCTGGTCAGTTGGCGCCATGAACCACAACAATGGGCCCCCTGCACACTGGACCGGGGTATGTGCTCCAAAGAGACACAAGTGTACTTTGTTAAATCAGTCATGCTCTGGAAAAATCACAGCACATAAAGAATTTTCACATAAATTAAAGGCAGATGCAGACATAACGTACTGAAAAAGGTTCTAATAATCATTTGGAACATACTTGCCACTGACAGTTCTGCCTCTACATGACAGAACATCATGCTAGTTTATAGCCTGAATCATCAAAACATGCTTCAGGACGAGTTGTTAGGTAATATCAAATAAGCCTGTGTATGCACTTTACAAGTCTTTCTGGTATACCGTTATTTTTACCATCCCACAACATGGTCTGTTTTTATCGAGGTACCATTTCAACGACTTGTTCACTTGTGCAAGATTTCCCAGCAAGGACTTCCAATACATGACAAAGTTAAACAAGTTCCAATCTGACAACATTAGCTTCCACTTCTTGTTAACTAGCTTTTTGCCTCAAAGCAAATTTGGTGAAGCAAAGAATTGCTGCCAACAGGTCATTCATATATGTTCTAATCAACTACATGCAGAATAGCAGTAAACAATACATGTATTCATTTTTTGAAGGAAAACTATAACTTGATTTCAATACAAGAAACTACTGAGTACTGATTCCAGATTGTGCATGGCTACCAGGCTGCGTGACCAAACAATGAGCCGCAGAAACTTCCTTATCACACAAATGATGACACATCCCAATGTGCTGATCTGTGATCACTGTTTTGAGCTCAGCTATCATTACAATACGGATGTTCTAAGAGAAAGGCCATGGGAATTACCCTGGCGCCCTCTATTGGCTGTACCAACAAGGCTCTAACAAAGAAAACCGCAAAGGCACAGTTCAGTTTTGCCCAAGGGAATTGTGTAATCAACAGTTCCTGATACCCTAGGCCCAAAAGAATTGGCTATGTAATTTATACCAGTATGAATCTGGAAAACTAGCCAAGAAGATTTCAGCCACAATAAATGTGCATGAAATTAAAAACAAATGGAATTATTTAATTAACATTTCCCCCCAAACATTCTCTGAAACAGCAGAGGGTCTAAAGAGTAGCCTAATGGGATCCATTCTTGGCCTGCGTTCCAGAGCAGGAAAAAAAATCCCTGCAAATCAAAAATGTTCCACCTTCTGCTTGCAAGAGAGTAAACGTCCACGCTGCCAAATTCCTCAGCATGCATTGTTTGTTGGGCCTCATGGCTGAGGTAGCCAGGGTTACCAAATACCAAGCGCAAAACCACTGGATCCAAGCCTAGCTAAACATACTTCCAGCACTTAGTAATGTGAGTAAAGGAAGAGGGAAGGAAAGAGAGGGAAAAAGCACATTCCAAAACAAATTAGATCTAGAATAGTCTCTCCATCCCTCCTGCTGTACCTCATTACGGGTGAAGGGGGTTTTCTCCCACCCTGCCTCTCCTGTATCACCCCGTTGGTAAAATATGACCCCCCTCTGCACCACATCTATACAGACCTATACAGACCCACGCGAAAGATCCCACATGGATGACATTAAAATACCATAGCTGTTCTCATGATGCACAGTGGTGCTGGGGGCAGCATGACAGTGCTGGCATGGCATGAGCATTCTTGTGGTTAAACGACTTGGAAGGCCTGTAAAAGGACATTAAACAGAGGCTGAGCTGTGTGTGTTTGCTGGAGCGCTTGATGACAGCGATACATTTCTGTACAGCACTTCCCAAAACATTACCCTCTGAGAGTAAGTCTAATCGTTTAGGCGCAGAGAGCCTTTTCCCCAAAGCACACAATGACGAAGAGAATGAAGAATCCGCATGAACACGTCCACTCCCATAAACAGAACACCATGGAAAATGAAAACAAGCTCATTTAATTCACCCTTCACTGAGTCTTCTCTTTGACAGATAATTTAAAAAATATGTTTCACATAAATCTCACACACAGACAGATAAAAAATGAACAAGGAAAAAGGAAGGCACAGCAAAAGGAGTAATTTGGAAACTAATTCTATTCCTAAAGTGCTCAAGACAAGGGTCAAAACCTGGCAAAAATGCCACAAGTCCTAGGTCATAATGCAAGTCCAGGGTGTGCATGTGTATGTATATGAAGGGTAAAAGTCACTCCTTCACTAGTGCAATAATTGCAGGAGGTACTGAGCATGGATGAGGCTGTGCTGTATATAACCAGACTGGAGTCACTATACTTCCTGCAAAACATCCTTTCAAAATTCACCCCCATCTGGTTTGGCTTGTCTTTTTTTGGCAATAATCATATTTACTACCAACAGTAGGTCAGACATCATTAAGTCACACAATACAAATAAATTAGCACCATACAGAAAGGACACATTAGGACAGTCCAATGTGCGTAGAAGGTCAGTGTGTATTGTGGGGACTGCCGTCTTTGCCTATGTACTTGCGGACAGTCTTTGCATTGTCCTGCCTCATGCTTTGGATGTGAGCATCAAGCCTCTGCAGCAGTTCCTGCGAGCGTAGCGTCTCCTCGTTTAAAAAGCGAGAGGTCACCATCCCAGCTGGAGAACTGGCACAGTCATCCTGCAGAAAAGACAGAACAGAGTGAAAAGGAGAACATTCATTCATTCACTTTCTTTATTATAGTGCTGTTCAACAATCATAGGCCACATAAAGAAAAGTATATGTTATACGTACAAACATTTACTAGGTGTTACACATTTATGATGGACAGTGTATTAGCTTAATCATTTCCAAGTCCCAAATGTTTGTTGCCATCCAAAACTTTTGAGTAGATACAACAGTGCAGTGTTTTTCTAAATTAGCTTAAAATACTTCAATAACTTAATTCAAAACAATAAATTAATTTGTTTATCCCATGCTAATACTTATTTGCATTTGCCCATTGCTATATGTTCACAAAGGACAAACCAAGCAGGCACTTAAAAACAAGCAGATAAAAGCATCTGCCAAATGCTGTAAATGTAATGTAAATTTAAACTGCCCCTTTTAATAGATCAGCCAAAGACTTCTGCAAGCACTGTTTACATTTCCATTTCCATTATTTATCAGACGCTTTTATCCAAAGCGACTTCCATTTCCTAACTACAGGGGACAGTCTCCCTGGAGCAACTTG
>JBBPDC010000109.1:6205325-6227972 GCA_037974485.1 Hemigrammopetersius urotaenia | reverse complement strand
GTGGTGCTGAAGGTAGGATTCGAACCCATGACCTTTTGGTCCGGAGGCAAGTATCCTACCCACTGAGCTACCCCACCCCACTGTATATCTATATTTCCATCTGTGTATATCTATATTTCCATCCGCGACTGACCAAAGAACCAGACGCCCCTGCTTTCTCATCATCTGCTGTTAGGCCGAGCAGGGCCACTATCTTGGAGGCTCTATCAGAGGAGGAGGACGATGAGGAGGGTGTAGGAGAGGTGGCTGGCATGCTCTCCTGCGAATGACCATCGGGATGGTGAGATGAGGTGGACAGGACCGCCAGCTGTTTGATGAGCATCTTGATCTGGTGCTCATAGCGGGAGGTACTCTCCTGCATGCGAGCCTCCAAGGCATGCAGCTCTGCCTCACATCTGTAAGTAAACACAGCTTGAAAACTGCTGTCTCTTCTCTGTAGTATACAGTAGTATAAAACATGCACTTATGTATAATGAATTGATCTGAAGGTGGCAATTTTTAAACTGATTAAATTGATTTTGTAGGGCTCCTGTCGAAGCAATGGCCATCGGGAGAGTGCAAGTATGATACCAGTCATTCGTGGATGGGAGTCTAAGAAAGAGCATTTGCTTTCACTCTCTCTAGGTTGGGTAGAATAACCTTCCCTCTCCCCCGATCACTGGCATCTGTAAAGTGACATAACTGAATTGCTAATGTTCTCCAATGACACTGCATTAGCGTTACACTGAAAAGAAGCGGAGGCATTTCATGCAACCAGTACTGACATTATCGTATGGTAGGGGCAAAAAAAAAAAATAGGAAAACAAACTTCCCTGACCCGAAGAAATATGCGTGGTGCTGAACTGAACACGCGCTTGCTCGATGTGCTGGTTGCAGGAACGCAAAGCACCGCTCTTGCCAGCATCGAGAGGAGAGGGAAATCATGACTGTTCAATGCATCTATGAATTGTGAGGGCCTCCACGATTGTGATTGCGAGTGGAACTAGGAGACCCTCATGGTAATTCAAACCCTGTTTAGAAAACATTTTGATCGATAATGCGTTGTGTAACTTTTTGACTCGCACACACCGACAATATTTTGAAAATGTCTGCACTAAAGCCACCCACATCCGCAGGTCACCGGTCACACATCACTAGTATTCAGGTATACAAAGGAATGGATATTTGGTTAATGCCCTTTTGTGGTTTGAAAAATAATAAGCATATTATTCCGAATTTTAAAAACATACATTGGAAAGCCCATCAGTGCAGGAGTTGTTGTCAAGAGTGTAAAATTCCATTCATATGTGGTAATTAGAGGTGTGTGTACTGCAGACCTGTCATGTGTGTGGCTGTTGTTGCCCTGACTCTGTAGCAAGGCTCTTTCGTATTTGTCCTTCCAAGTCTGGTTACTAGCTTCCATGTGGGCATGAACCTCAGCCAGCTCTTGTCTTAGCTGCTGGTTCTCCTGCTCCAGAGCGCTCAGAGATGTTACATAGCTGTCCCGCAAACTTGCCAATTCAGCCCTCTGTGAGACAAAGAGAGTGAGATAGATTGTTGTTTATATCATCACCTCTGCGGCAGTTCCCACCACCCCTGATAAGACATAGCTGACATCACGCACCTTTGGGGACCGAGACTCAATCCTTTCCAGGAGGTCGTTCAGGTGCTGATTCTCAATCTTCAAAGTTTCAAGCTGAACCTGTGCAACCTGCAAAAACAAAGAACGGAATCTACTATTCTGTTTGACAGCACAAGACAGAAGGGTCAAACCTCCACAGATGCTCCATTAACAAAAAATTTAAAAATACTAGGAAAAATACCATGTATTTGAATATGGCTATTCTCATCTTACTATGTATTACTAATCCACTTAAGCAAAAGGGCAAAGCATGAAACAACTGACAGATTAAGAAAACAGCATTGATTACTTCATTATAATGTAACCTATCATGTGAACAGCTGGAAGCAGCAAAATGTGTAAGGGTCAAGGCAACTTTGACAAGGGCAAAATTTGTAATAGCCCAATGATTGGGGCAGGGCATATCCAAAATGACAGGCCTTGCGGGTTGTTCCCAGTCTGCAGTGGTTGGTATACATTAAAAGTGGGTTCAGGGAAGGACCATGATGTACTATGGGAAGAAAGCAAGTCAATGGAGGCAGTGTGATGCACTGGGCCATGTTCAGTCTTGGCATTCTTGTGGATGTTACCTGGCCATGTACCACCTACCTAAACATTGTTGGAGACCAAGTATACAATCTCATAGCAATGATATCACAGGTCAACAAGTCAAAATCAAATCAGAAATACGTTTATGTGGGTTTTGTAGTGTTTTTCATGCTGATTTCAAATCTGTATTTAGTTGTTCCCTAGCATGTAGTTTTTGTGATGAAGCTAGTAATATACTGCATTATAGTTGATATAATTAGCATAAAATAATCATATGCTATGTGTTTTTGGAGAAACAGTGGTAGATGACAACACTGAAAATATTCAAACAGTTACTTGACTGGTGCCTGCAGTTTAATAAAAACCGTATGCAAGTCTATTGCAAATCTAATATTACTCAGAATTAAATAAAAAAAGTTTATGTGACTGGAAAAAAATGATCTGAAATCAGCACAAAAAATGCTTTAGAAAAGTGTGATGTGGTTTCTGATGATTACAAAAAAATGTGTTGACCTGTGTATTCTCTAGTTTTTAAGGTGTTGACTTGGTCTCTAAATTTCATAGATCTCAATTCAATCAAGCATCTGTGGTACGTGCTGGACAAATCAGTCAGATCCATGGAGGCCCTGTTAGTAGCAGATGCTTTTGGCAATTTACAGTACCCAAAAGATCTGCCAAGAGTCAGAGGACACAGCACATCTGTCAGATGTCTCTTGGGAGTATGCCTTATTGGTTCAAAGCGATTTTGGTGACATGGAGGGAACCTCTACAATATTAAGCAGGTGGCTTTAATGTTATGTTTGCATCCCTAAACTGGAGTCTGACAGTGACTTTTCTGGATAGGGAATTTCTACCTTGAGTTCAGCTGCTCTGCGCTCCGCTCGCTCCACTTCAGCCCGCAACTGGCGCTCTACACTGGAGGTGGAGCCACTAAGAGTGGCAATGGTAATGTCGCGCTGGTGTAGCTCATTCGTTAGTTGCGACACCTCCTTCCGCATCCCCTCTACCTCACTAGAATGAGTCTGCTCTGCACGTTGGAGCTCATCGCGAAGCTAGACACACAAGTGCGCACATAACTTCTAACATCCCATTATGACAAAACAAACAAGCACTAATTAGAATGCCCCAAACATAATTCCACAATGTTTTGTTACCCGTTTCACTTCAGTCACAGAGTGAGTGTGCTCCTCTTCTAGCTTTCTCCACTCCTGCTCTCTCCTATTTGCTTCTGCTTTCAGCTTCCGCATGCTTTCAAGCCTGGCAAAACAGTTGAAAAATATCAAGACAACCAACCCCGACTGGTTTTCATTATATTGCTCATGCTTCGTCATAATATTTAGGATAACAGCGATTTAAACAGTTACTTGTCTCTGAGTCGTTTGACCTCAGCATTCAGGTGTTTCTCACAGGTTTGAGAACAGTGAAGTTTAGTGCTGACTTTCTCCAGCTCCTGCCTGAGAGAGACCAGGCCTGAAGATGACTTTTGGGAGGCCAGGCACTCCTCTAGAGACCTGTGACAAAAAACAGCTGCTTCTTTATTATGATCATCTAAACTAGAGTGGGCATACACATCACAACAAAAAGTACAAGTTAAAGGAAAACTAATTGGCATCATGAAGAAACTATAAACCTGATGACATGTTCTTTCGCCTGCAGGGCCTGGCTGAGGCATGCTACTTCACTGCAGAGCTGCTGCTGCTGGAGTCCTGTGCTTCTCACAAATTGATCCTGAGAATCTAGTGTGGTTCTCAGCTCTTCCTTCTCCTCCCTCAGAATCTAGTCAGAGGCAAAAAGATGATGTTCTCTATTAAGTCTCTGTTTATTTATGACAGTCGGTTGCAAACAGCCCAGACAATGTATTACACAGTAGAAAAGCAAGCAAGCAACCATGTAACCAAGTAATCTACTATGCGATCAGCTACTCTATGACAATTAAAGAAGTGCTACGTCTTAACTTGGAATGCACTGATACCACTGGCTATCTCTACCATGAGGTTTCTTTGGTAAACAATCATTATTTGGTCTGAGATCAGATGTGTACAGGTTAGTATCATTATTCTTTTTCATGCAAAATATCAAGATGAATTTAACAAAGTTTTCAAACAACAAGATAATAACATATGAATATCAGTGGCAATATGAGGGCTGTGATGTGGAACAACAAAAGTTGTTGTGTTATACAGCAACAACCCATAGCACATCTTTGTCCCTGTCCATCTCTACCTGTGCTGGAGCATTAGCTGCGACACTGCAGCTGACCTGCTGTTCCCTACGCGAGTCTCCCAGCTCCTCCTGCAACAGTCGCAGTCTTTCTAGCTCGAGCTCCTGTGCATGCATAGAGCCTTGCGCCCGCTGCAACTGTGACCGCAAACGCTGCACTTCTCCCTGGTCCTGCAGTCGGCCTGCAACCTGTGTCTGGCAACGGATCCACGGACACATGAGAGCGCAAGTTACCACTGAAGGACTTGCAATTGACATTACAAGCCTTATAAATCAATTCCAATGTTCATGTTCTTGAACCACATGTGAACACGTGAAAGATGACCAAATTTGATTTCATAAGGTGATCATATAATATATATTATTATATAATATATATTTTCAAATGTTCTTACAATTCTGTACTTGAACAAAACAAAGGTCTATCTCAATTGTATATAAATCTGAAGAGATTAACATTTGATTTGATTTCTCAAATCTGAAGTCACCTGTATTAAAGTGAACTGCTCTGCCAGGTTTTTCCTCTGGGCCTCTAATGAAGTCACCTGCCTCTGATACTGCAATCTCTGCTGTTCCCATTCAGCCGAGCGTTGCCGAAACTCCTGGAAAAAACATAAAGCAAGTATTATAACACCATATTATATAGGAATAATTGATCTACATTTCTTTATATATATTATATAATTTTACCAAATATCCTGACATTGTATGTGTGATAATCATATTTCTTAACACTGTACATTATATATATTAACCACACTGTCTGTTGCACTTTTTGACCATATTCTTGACCAGACATATCACTTGGTAGCGTAATTTCTGTCCAGTCCAGTCAAACCACCCTCCCCTTGAGTTTTCGCCCTTTGGATCTACACTGATCTCAAACATGGCCTCACTTGAATCCAATTGTCAGAAATCCTTTGTTGCAACTAAAAGATTTAATCCTTGTGAATCCAGTGTGTGTTGTACATGTCTGCACTTTCCAAAAAACTCTTAAGGGATTCATTTAAAATTCTTGCAACCTCAGCATCCACACATGGCAATATATAGTTGTAAGGTGTATAATACAGAAGCATTTGGTACTGTGTGCGACAAAATGAATGAATTAAGTGATCACATCACTGAAAAACTGTGCCTGTTCTGAACATGACTCGTGACATACCTCCAACTTGCTGTTCAGGTGTGAAACTTCACTCTTGTCTTCCTCTCGGCTTCGCGCTCCTTCTCGTGCTTCCTTTAGCTGCTTGCGCTGAAGCTTCTCATAGCTACGCTTCAACTTAGACAACTATCAAAGGACAATGCTTGTTTAACAAGTCATTCAATCTCAGTAAGCTAGTCACAATCTATGCTGAAAAATAAAAATAAAAAAGCAAAAAGATGTCATCTTTTGTCAGGCCTACCTCCTCTTTCATGTGTTGCAACTGCCCTTCATACTTCAAAACCAGTTCTTGTTTCCCTGCTTGCATCTCATCAAGCTGTTTCACAAGCACTCTCACCTGTTTGCATAAAAATAACGTTTCAAAAACATGGTACGGTACGTTTATGCCTTCATTAAGAGTAAACCATTTTCCCACAAAATACTGTCAATTGTACACGATTGCAAAAGATTAATGCAAACATTACATGCAACCATGTTTTCACTGCGGCTTTATTGACTTCTAAACTCCTGAACTAAATGTTAAACCATTTTTTTCTCTGATACGATTGTCTTCAAACGCAAGCATATGATCATGTTAACCTGTTTAGTCACTCTGCGACTTTCCTGAAGACTTATCTTTGCTTCATTCATGTTGTGTCATATCATAGAAAAGCTTAAGCAGAACATCCAAAAGTGTATATTTCCTTTGTACTAATGACAACATTCACATAAATGGTAGATAATCTCTGTGATCTCACTGGATGATGCAAAAAACTAATCTAGAAAACCTGCATTTATGGATATTAACAAGTTCACATTCAGTAGGATTTTGCAGGATTTCCGAAAAAAAAATCAGAGCTGGATTTATACCAATACCTGACTTAATATTTTAGGACAACAATGAGATCGGACTAATATGTTCAGTATAATCCTCTTTTTAAGTTTGGGGTCACAATAAAATTCTCTTTTAATTTTAGACATTTCAAATTAATCCAGTACTAAAACAATCTATAATTATAATCTATAATAAATATGACAAGAGGGTTTTAATTGTATTGTCCATCAATACTACTTCGCCTGTAGTTTAAAGAACGGTTTATCTTTATTAGTCATTGCCATTTGTGCATTAAGACAATCACATAGGGTCATTCATCAAGTTATTATTACTGTGTCAATAGATACAATGGTAAACTGAGACTTTCCCAAGCAATTATTCATTCATGGCGTATTTACAGAAGCCTCCTCTTATCACGTTTTATTACAGGGACTATAGCAATGATAAGCAGTAGATTTTAGCAAGAACAATTAATGTAAAAAAAAAAAAAAAAAAACCTGCTAATGAGGTAAGGAAATCTGTTTTTTCTTAATAATCAATAACATTCCTAAATATTTTATATACTTTTACAAAGCAATTATTTAGTTAAGAACAGATGTTAAGAACTTGATATTATGCTAATGTTCAGTAGTCTATGTAATAATATATTCTTTGATCAAGGTCTTTTTTGCAGTGTATAAAAAAGTTAGAACAAGCCTATATAATATCAGAAATAACTGGTCTTGTTTGAACAGTTAGTTTGAAAAATGAAACGTTTCGCATTCAGAGCCACACTCTGAATGCTACTCTGATTTTGACAGTTACTGTTAACATGTTTCGGAAAAATAAAGACCTGATGTTTCCATCATGCTGTTATTAGGTACACACAGGTGAAGCGAGACATCAAAAAATAAACCTTTCATTATAGCAGCTGAAAGCCGGCTTGGCATGCACGTAAACAGCCAGTCACCAGGCAGATTCACCTGCATTAATCCCTTCTCCACTACAAGACTCAACATTCGGAAGCCAGAGTCCTGGAGCTCCAGCAGAGAGACAACAGTCTCCTTCACCGTGAGCATCTGCTAGAGTGAATTCAGAGAATGAGGATGAAACCTTGCACTGATGAACTAAGGACGCTTTCACATCTACCTTGTTTAGTCCAGACCATCTTCCTGTAATCTGTCTGAAAGGGTAAACCATCCAAAAAGTGTTTTTATACTGCAAACAAACAGAACCATAGTTCAGTCTGGTCTGAATCAAAATAGTGTAAAAGGTGACACGTATCCAAAATAAATGGCTAATATTGGGCCTGACCAAATAAAGTAGAATTAGTCCATATCAACCTGAACTATGGTTCTGTTTGTTTGCAGTATCAAAACACTTTCTGGATGGTTTACCCTTTCACACAAATTAAAGGAAGATGGTGTTAGCAGAAGACAAAACATTTATTTGTAAATTGGTCTGATGAAGTTCATCAAAGGTCAAAAATGCATTAAAATACCAAAATGCAAAACTTCTTTTCCAAGAGAATGAGAGACCAAGAAAATGAGAGGACTAGGAGAATAATGCCACCTGAACGAAAAGAACCTGCAGCAGCAGCAGCATATAAAGGTGTGCAATGCTGTTAGAAATCAACAGAAGGACAAGCTTTTTCTGAAAGAATAGCCTACTTGATATTTCAACTGTATCTTTAACTTCTGCCTTTGTTTTTCTATCTCCTATGGGCTTCTACAGAAATTACATTATAGAATATTATTTCGTAACCCAAAATGAGTGTTTTGTTTGCAGTGTTCGTTTGCAGTGTTATTTGTGTATTGATAGGTGTGCAAGCAAAACTGTACACTATTGATAAGTACGTAATCAAAAAGTAATGCACTATTTCACAGGTCGTATAATGATATAAGTGGAATTTAATCATAATACCTTTGAACTGGATTTCACAAGGCCATGCAAAAATGGTGCTCATAAAATTATTCCTTTTACCAGACACAGCTGCAGAAAAGACTTCTTTAAAGGTTCATTAGGTCAACAGCAGTAGAGGGTCTTAAGCATAAGTGGGTATACTGGGTTCAGTAAAGTATACAGTACCTCTGAATTTCTCTTGTCCAGCAGATCTTTGGCCGACTGGAGCTCTTCCTGACCGTTTCGGAGTCGAAGCTCCATGGCTTTCACCTCTGCCTCCCACTCACTGCGCTTATGATTCACCATGATATCAATCTGCTTCATTAGCTCCTGCAGTTCAGGCTCACAGGATGTCAGGACAGAGCTGGGGATCACAGTAGAAAAAATTAGATCACTATTATGATCTATGATTGTCCGTCAGCTCAAGGGCTATCCTTGAAATATGATCAAGCTCAATATTTTGGTCGTCTATGAAGGTTACCTAGTGTCGTGATCCCGGAGACTTCCCAAAAACGCATCCATAGTTATCAGTGATTTACTGATGGCATCCTCGTGACATTAGGACCAGGGTAACGTCAGCTATGTTTGTAAAATAAAAGTGATGATCAGCATACAGGAAAAACTCAGTCTCCCTTACAAGACCTGGGCTGGCAACGCAAAACTTACACTAAAATGTAAGGAAGGCATTTTAGTCAGAAACGGCTACGAACCGAAAATAAATTTTGATTAATTTCACAGCTCCAAATAGCTAAATTGAGTGTAAACACACAAGTGTCTTAACAAACTCTTCCATGTATCTTCTGATCAGGTGCTAAAACATTATTATGTGCAATGGTCTTAGCATGTGATTACCACTATGTGTATCAATACTATTGATATACTACTGGTCTCTGCTAAATTGTGCAGTCATAACATTCTTCCTGGATCACCAAACCTTTCTGATGCTGTGCAACCAACAGTATAATTTTCAAATTTCACAACTCGAATATTAACCATACTCCCTGCTCGAGGGTAAAAATGTAAACTGTGCGTAGGCAAATTAGTTTCAGTAATAGTTAAAGAGCAGTAGAAAAATGTTCTGTGAAAACATCAATCTGATAAATCTGTTGGACTAGCAAGTTAGCCAACAACTAACTTCGTTTATTAACAAACGTTTTCAAGAGAGCTGTGATTTCAAAATCTTAAAAGTAATAGCAATGCCCGATGAATAAAGAACGAAGACTTACGGTTAAAGCCATAGTTTCATATAATGTAAACTTTGTTTCTGGCGGTAGGAGTTGTTGACTGTTTGAGCTGAAGCTCAGAGCAACGCTTCAGAACCGCAAAGTAGGCTGGGCCACGGGGCGCGCTCCAATACACCAGTCAGTGCCCTACGTAGTGCACAATTCGAAGCAAGGTAAAGTGGCCCCACAGAGCGAAATTCTTTCTTTGTATTAAACCCATTCACCAAGTGAAGCAGTGGGCAGCCACCAACAGGGTACCCAAGGAGCAGTATGTGCGGCAGTACCTTGCTCAAGGGTACCTCAGTGGTGCCACTAGTTGTCCTGGGATCCGAACCCAGGACTGTACAGGCAACTCCATAACTAACAGGCCACCAGTTGCCCAAAAGACCACTGCTGGTATGTTTTAACTGGGAATGATTAAAGGGACTGTGGAATATAAATCAAACCCATTGTAATTTAAATATCTTTGAGGAATAAAATCTGAATGTTCTAACATGTATCTATTACGTGGATTAAAATTCTTTTTCAATTCAACAGACTAACATGATGTTGCCTATTGCAACCAACCAGTAGCTCAGTGATCCCAGGTAATCAGCAAGCAGGTCTGAATCAGAATCAGAAACCTTTGTTGATCCCAGAGAAAATTGCTTATGTAACAAGTGGTGTTCTAAGGAACCTTCAATGAAGCATGAGACAGGCTTAAGTTCAGGCTTAAGTTCAAATCTTTAACACTTGCTTTCAAGGCCAAGAATGGACTTGCACTCTCATACGTACCAGCACTTATTTCTTGTTACTTCTCATTCTCTCAGGACGAGGACTTCTTGAGCACTGATGTACGTTGCTCTGGATAAGATCGTCAGATAAATGCCATAAATGTAAATGTAAGTGCTTAGAGACACTAAGACAAGAACAATATAAAATATAAGTCAAAATAAGTCCAATAAAAAATCTACAAAAAAAACCCAATATGAAATACACTATGCTATATAGACAAATGCTGTGAATTAATAACATAGTTAAGTAACTCACATGGTGGTTAGGAGTGTGTTATTGCATATAGTAGCGATCAGTAGTATGTAAATGATACTAACATAAGTAGCAATATTCACAGACTATTGCACATATCAGAATATTGCACAGAATGAAAAGTTGAAGCACTCATTTAGAAAACCACATGCTACCACACACGGTAAGACCATTGCACATAACAATAGTGTTTCAGCACCCAAAAGAACACCGCACAATATTGCGCATGGTAGACTATTGCACATAATTGCAAGATAATAATACACATAGTGATACACATAAAGATAGAGGGCATCTAAGTAAAAAATGCACAAATAACTAAGAACTAGAAAATAGAAGGTCTAAGACAATACATCTCTCTCAGCAACAGAATTAGGTCACTTTTATTGGAACACAGCCATCTTTCTCGTTTAGTTTCAGTTTTCCAGCCGCCAAAAACATGTGTCCGTGAGCTCTCTCCAGGAGACGTTGAAGGCCTTTGTTCGAAAATTCGGCACATTAATGCTAGATATAACCTTCATTTCAAAGTATTTTTTCATAAATCCATGTAGTGCATGTTTAGAAGTAGTAGCTAACGCTAGACGTGGGCTAGTCCTGGTAGTTACCTGTCCTAATTTTAATTAATTACAAATTATCTAAACAAATCTGGTCCATGGTTTTAGTCTATATCGGTGTAACTTCATGTGATGAAAATATGAGGTTTGGCAGTTTATAACCGATTGGTTTTGTATTACATACGTGATTTCCTGGAACGCTAGCGATGCTAGATGAGGTATGATCATATAATAATGTAAAATGTTTTCTAGAAATATCGTTTGTATTATGTAGTTATACAAAGGAATTATTGTACATCAAAACTGCATTTATGGTGTGTACTGCTCGTGCTTCATATATTGTAGAAACAGAGTCTACTCCACGTGGCTCGTTGGTCTAGGGGTATGATTCTCGCTTCGGGTGCGAGAGGTCCCGGGTTCAAATCCCGGACGAGCCCATCTTTTTTTAACTGAATTAAAATCAGCTCTTGGGTCAGATGTTTGCCTAGTTACAAAACTGGGGGCAAATTGGTACCGTGTATATTAACTGGTATGATTCTGAAGAGGAAATCCATATGCACTAAATGGACAAAAGTATTGGGACATTTACACTAACAGGACTTCAACAATACTGCATTCAAATACATAGACATTCATATGGAGTTGGCCCCCACCGTCCATTTGCAGCTGTAACAGCTTCCATTCTTCTTCGAAGACTTTCCACAAGGCGTGTTTTTGAATCCATTGATTATATAATACTAGATCATCATGCTCTGATGTTGGACGAGAAGGCCTGGCTCGCATTCTCCGTTCCAGTTCATCCCAATAGTGCTAGATGGGGTTGAGGTCAGGGCTCTGTGAGCGCCAGTCAAGTTCTTCCACTCCGAAATCATCCATGTCTTTCTGGACTTTGCTTTGTGCACCCAGGCACAGTCGTGTAGAGAAAGAGACGGTTCTTCCCCAACCAGTGTTCAAAAAGTTGGAAGCATGTTGTCCAAAATGTCTTGGTATGCTGTCCCAATACTTTTGTTCACACAGCGTATATTGTGATATTGACCGTAGTTTGTTTTATTGATATATTCGTTGCTTGGCAAGTAGTATATTACATGGCTCGTTGGTCTAGGGGTATGATTCTCGCTTTGGGTGCGAGAGGTCCCGGGTTCAAATCCCGGACGAGCCCATGTTTTCTTGTCTTTTTTACAAGTATATGCGTTTAGTACCTCCGTTTAATGAACTAGTCGATGTGTCCAGCTCGTGGGGATCTCATCTAATCCACACGCGTGTTCAATCCCCTTTAGCCATCACACAGGAGCCCGGTGGTCTGTCGTTCTGTACCTGGTGTTTACTGGCTGTAGTACCGCTTGGCCCTACAGCAGAACAAGTCCACCAGTAAAGCGCTCGGTTATTTAGATCACTGTGTGCTGTTATAAAACTATTCTCATCTTCATGAAATAATAGCTTTTATTTTCTTTACATGTATCCATTTAATGTGTAAATGATTCAGTAATATAACTCACAGTTAGAGGGCAGCACAACCCAGTCTTAAGATTCTTATATTGGGTTCTTATACTGAGGTTCAACCTAATTTACACTGGAAGAGACAAATGGTGACTTGACATTCCACCCACTACAATTTAATTTCAGTTCAAAGAATTTTAGTTTCAGGTAAACTCTGTGTGCTGTGAGAAGCGTTCATTGTAAGATGTTTATAAGATTGTTGCATTGGATAGCCAATAGAAACAATCAGACAAACAACCAGACCAGACATTCTGCCTGCCTTCAGAATTCAAGTAAAAAAGTTGCAGCTCTTTCAGTGTTGACACCACAGCCCCTGCAATTGGAAGATCATTGTTTTGAATCCCAGGACTGCCAGTGTCCCCAATGTGTCCCCACACACTGCTCCCTGGGTGCTGTGTTACTGGCTGCCCGCAGCTTGAAATGATGGATGGATTAAACATCCACACATAATCTGTTGATACTGTAAATAAATAAATAATAGTTGAAAATATTTTATATTATTTTGTAATTACATGGCGTCCTCGAGTTACAATGGTCTCAACGCACAACCTTTCGAGTTAACAGCGCTCTCCCACTCGACTTACACTGTTAGCCTCATATATACAGACTTGTGGTTGTGCGCGGCGGAAGAATACGCAGTAACACGCCGTCTGAGGGAGTTTTAATTTTTCTGTGACTTAGTTGTGTTTTTATGATTTTCCAACTGTGTTAGGAGTGGTAAGTGACGTAGGCTGTGTTTCAACGAACACCAAAATTCGGATTACATCACTGTTCCGGATCTGTGTCATAACTCGAGGACCCTCTGAGCATGAAGTAGCCATTCAAATAAAACGACTGAAGATTCTGATATAGTAATAATTATAGCTGTGCAATTGAGAGGTGCCCTAACCTAAACCTTTACTGAGGTGAATCTTTTATAGCTTATTAGCCTTATTTTTTTTTTTTTATCTTATTAGTCTTTGTAAGATCATAATTTTGTCTTTAGAGCAGGAATTAGTCAAAAATTTTTTTAAAAAAAGGCACAGAGATATCATTTGTATTCCGAAGAAGGGCATTTTTATGTAACACGCAAAGATCACCAGGTATCTGGGTGCTTGAGGTCATGTATCTAACCATCTCTGCCAAGAAAACCAAGAATGTGTCAGGGCTACTCCAGAAATTCCGCTTTACATTTGAACGAAGTTACAGGGAATTTTACAGCGTCAGCACGAAGGTTGACAAGTTTATACGTTTTTCAGATGCTCTTACAAAATAACATTCATAACTTACTTATTTGTTAATGCCTCATTTGTGTGCTGGAGTCTGTTGGCTTAGTGCTCCCAACCCCCCACTCCACCACACACTGCCACCTGCCCCTGCCTGAAACACTCAACAAAGGAAGTTTGGCTTCTGGGGAAAGAACCCACCCCTTTACCACTAAACCAGCCTGTCCCCAGGCCATCCCTCTGTTTGCTGTGCGAATTTGCAGTGACGGAGGCATTGCACTGCCCCCGCAACTCAGAACCTTTAAAACACACAACAGTCAGTCACGCTGACACCAGAGCACACTAATTCTGTCTCGCTTCAGCAAACCACTGCTGGAACAGCGATAGAAGAACAATCATCTGACAGACAGCTGGTAAAGCGGTGCTCACTGCTGTAAGTAGCCCATTACCTTCCTTTTCTTTTTTATTCTTCTGTACCTCAGACATCTTAATAGTACCTTTCTCTCTGACCAACTCAGAAAAAGTCCTCATTTTGGAGGACATGTTAGAAGTGTAAGTGGAAGAAAAAGCTTTTTGAATTGACTAAAAAGTTTGCTGCAGTTTATTCTTGCACTAAACTGCAGCATGTGTAGTGTCTCACCATTAAAACATATCAGAAAGGTTTAGTTTATTCTGGAACAGTATATTATTATGTTATTTAGATTTAGATTTAGAGGATTATGTCTATTTAAGGGCAACTTGTATGATTATCATTTAAATGACAAATGTAATAACCTTTATAAATTTGCATTTGCACAATGTCAATGTTGGAACAAAGGAAGACACTTATTTTAAAACCAAAAAGTGACTTCACAGGAGAAGGGGAACTTTCAAATTAAGGAACTGTATCAAGACTGTATCTGTGTCTATTGGTCTGTTCAACTGTTCAAATTTTAATTGTGAATGGCGGCTGGCAATTTTAAATTAGTTACAAAAAAGATAAAGGCTCTGTACTCAACCGTGATGATACGCAAAAAATGACTTAGATACAGTTTTTATTATTAAATAAAATCCAGAGTTTGTTCAGCAGTAGAACTAGCTTGTGTTTTTGCATGAATGGCTAGAACAGGTCAAAGGATTCCTCCAAAAGGGTCAAAATCAAATGAATAATTCTGGACTAACAGGTGGCCAACAGCCATGGGCAGGAAAATAGCATTATAATGGTAAACACTCAGTAGGGGCAGGGCAGATGACAGCCTTACCATCTGCTCCTGAATTTTAATTATGATTTTACGGACACTTAATACAGAGCAAACAATGGAAGTATGTGAGAGATGTCAGCCTGAATAAGACAATAAGATACGGCTCAGGGTTTTTTAATGCTGGGGTGATTAAACATTTTTGTCTTGGGATACAAAGTGCAATATGTGGGCACAGGGGCAAAAATACAAAACAGTATATGAGTAAAGAAAATAAGGTTCAAATCAATATTATATTATATTATATTATATTATATTATATTATATTATATTATATTATATTATATATTATATTATATTATATTATATTATATTATATTATATTAAAAAATGACCAATTCAGTGACAGAGTTTTCTTTTTCAGCTTCTAAGTGAAGGATAATAAGCCTAATCTCACCTCGGCCTTCATTTGATCGATAGCACTGCACTTGCTCATCCCGCGGCCCTTAAGGAACAGTTGGATTTCGCACCAGAAGTGTCCCACTCCCTGTAAGCGCCATGGTGCTGGGTGAAGATCTGGATTGTGGAGTGTGTTTCCAGAGCTACTCCCGAAGTGAGCGAGTTCCAAGAATGCTCTTCTGCCACCATACGTTCTGCTCAGTCTGTCTGGAGACCATGGCTGAGGAGCGCAGCAATATGCTGACTGTCCGCTGCCCACACTGCCGCCAGGTTTCCTGTGTACGTGGTGGCCTCGGTGTAAATGAGGCACTGTGGATCAACAGCGATCTGTGGGACTATATAACTGAGGCCCAAGAACAAAACCAGGAGGAAGAGGAGAGTAGCATCATCAAAGCACAGGCCGTGTCTCCAGCTCAAACTGGATGGTGGGTATGACAGCACTGAACTGGAAAGCACAGCCACCTAAAGGAATAGTTTGTTGAAAATTGACACAAAATTGACACCAAAAACAGTCAGTCACTGAAGACATATATGCTGCCTTGGAGATAACATGTGAGACTAATAAGCAATAAATAAGCAATGGATGATTATACCGCTCTAGTTAACATTGTGCAAACTGCACAAAATATAGTCACATACTTGTCGGCCTCTCGAAGTAGGCTTATGTGGTTTCTGATGTAGTGTTATCTATACAAATGGACCTTTATTGTGTCTGTACTCTAGATTATGATTGAGTTAGGTAGAAAATTGTGTTCGTTTGAGTTTTTGCTAAAGTATTCCTTTAATGTGCGTCCAGCACTACTTGTGTTTCTATTACTAATAAAACATATAAATCAAATGATACAGTAAGTATGACATTGTCATAGATAGCTTAAGTTGAAGACTGAACACATTTTCTCTGTGCCCTCTCTGTTATTCTGCCAGTGGCGTGAGCCCGAGCTCCAAGCAACCTCGACCCAAACTACGACTGCCTGACTTCCTGAAAGGACTGAAGCTCCTCAGGCAGCCCCAGGAGAGGATTGTTCCTGGATGCAATGTGTAAGTGGTCATCTAAACATTAAAAATCCTGTCCAACTGCCCCAGCTGTTACAGCATTTAGTTATACGATTGGCAATCTCAGTCATGTGCATGTTTATCCCTTTAGTGCACAAGAAGATCTATGGCAGCCACACTTTGACTCAAACATACATTCCTCTTTGACCAGTCAGAGCATTAGAGACATGGCAGTGGTGCTCTTATGCAAACAGAATCTCTTCTTGTTTGCTAGAATGCATACTTTGACTTTTCTGCTGCAACAGGCACAGCACTGTTAAAGCAATATGCTTTTGTGCTTTAGTCAAGTTCAAATCATAAATAGACAGATGTGTGAAGGAAGGGAAAAGCTGAGTAAACATTAAGCAAATCACCTCACACTTCATTTGACCAACCCTTTAAAGGGGCACTCCGGTCAAAATGAACAACTGGCGCCTGCCAGTTTCTAATTTAAAGACAAGGAAAATCTCCTCCTCAAAAGGTGGGAAGAACATTAAAAAAAAAAGAACCTATAAGGGCTTTAGGGCAGATATTTGAGGGCAGCTTGTTTGTATTTTTGTTTTGTTTATTTTTCTCAAACTGGCTAATGAGCCAAATATCAGGCTCAGCCCGAAAAGAAATGTAACAATTTCCCCATGAATCAAGTCAAGTCAGGTTTATTTATATAGCCCATTATCACAGGTCAATTATTGTGCTTTACAGAAATAAAATAAAAATATTAATGATCAGGAAGCAAAAGAATATGTAGCCTAAAAGGTATATTACAAAATTCAGGCTTCAAGACGACTGCATGTACTATTACTATTAACTACTTGTAGTTTCAGCTATGTGATTAATCTCTGTCCATTTTATACATAGCAGTGAGTCATACCGTGTCAGAAACCACATAAGCAAATCCATTTGAGATTATTTAAGAACTTGAATCAGTGTGTCATTATTTAGGCACGCATACAGTTTGCACAAATCTGACTGATGGCACAATGCTGACTATTTCAATATGATTTTGACCGTTATCACACCTGCTACTCCTTTGATTGTATGCTAATATGTTTCTTTTCTTCCACCACAGGCAGATGAAATCATGGCGAAGGATTTCTGGGGAAGAAACACTTTGAAAGGGCAACTTTGCCACCCCGCACAATGAACTCTCTCTGTTTGTTTTGCCATTGTCATTTAAAACTGGCCTGCCATGTGCCAATCATATCCGGATTACGGAGCCATCGCAAGCAGCAGTGTTCCAGGGTAGTCTAAAGCAGAGTGACCCTGCCGACTTCTCCCTGGCTGTGCGCTTCTTAGGCCTCATTTTCTGCTTGATTAGCAACAACCCGGGGTGCGGCCGTCCTATCTGCTAGGATGTCCTCATTAGCTATTCCACCCATAATCCCTCACAGCTGCTGCTGCGGGATCTGCTTCAGCTGTTTCAACAGAGAGAGAGAAAAAAGAGGGCAAGAGCAAGTGTCCCAGATGCAACATGGAGCTGATCGAACAGATGGCCTCCCGAGAAAGAACTCCCCCGATTCTAATTGCACCCCAGTGTATCCAGACAAACCCCTTTAACAAATTATAAGTTTTACTATTTATGTAATTTATAAATTATTGTAGATTAAAGATTCAGTTTAGTGAAAACTGTCCTCTTCCTTGTTGTGTATGTATTCTTTGATTTCCTGATCAGGTATATAAGGGTGAACAACATACTATTCACCCTTCCCCAATCTTTTTTTTTTTTGCTGAATTAATGATTTTGCCTTTGAACCGTTTGTGCTAAGGGTCTCCTGTGAACACAGCCATCTGTGAGGATTCACTTGGAAGAGCGTTCTGGCCAAGAGCAAGGATCAAACCTGCCATATACTGTGTAATGATGCTGAAATTGAAAGTGCACAGCCAAATTCTCACCCACTGGCACTTCATGCGGTTTAAATATAATTTATGCTTCACTTGTTTGAAACAAAATACACAATCAGCAGCAGCGCAGAAAGCAGACAAAAGCCTCTACAGCAATTTTGCCTCTTCAATAACCCAACTTCAGCATAGGTTCTCACTGGCTATTTTAACACGAGTTCCGCTTGTTTTTCAAGTATATTATGGAGGTGTTCGCCAGGATTCATGCGAGTTTAGAGGGCATCTTCCGCAGCCTAATGGAAGATCTGCACATATCTTTAGTAAAAAATGTGTTGAGTCAAGCAGGTACAGGCCATTGCACTGATGTTTTGTTCTCTTCAAAAGCACTGATCAAAGGTTGAATGCAAAACAACCCCCTTCTGTTTTTTAAAAACCAAGATGCAGGTTATTGCTGCAAGGAATAATGAAGATTACTTTCCATCCTCTGAAGAAGAGGAAAAGATGGGTGTTATTGTGGATTCTGGAAGCTCTGCTCCAGACAAGGTTTTTTTTACAAACAAATTTCAGAAACTACTAAATTAAATAAAATAAAATAACTACATTTAAAAATTATTTCAACATAGCAAATACACACAGAGTACTACATGTATATGGTCAGTTATATGAGCATAATCACATTGCAACAATCTGTTTCATACAAATTGTCAAAAAGTAAAAGGAAAAAAAAACCTTTTCAGTTCACAACACTAAAACCATTGACATGTAATGAGAAAAACATGAATTCTCTCATTACATTGGCACCTGTCAAAGGGAAGGGCATTTAAGGCACAGTCCTTAAAGAATTGGCAAACATAAGGATCTAAATAACTTTGACTAGGACAAGATTGTGATGGTTGGATGACTGAGTCAGGGAACCTCCTAAACAGCAAGTACTTCGGAGAATTCCTGGTATGTAGTGGTTAGTACCTACCAAAAGTGATCTGAGGGAGGACAACGCATAAACCAGCAACTGGAAATGAGCACCCAAGGCTTACTGTTATGGGTGAGGAGCAAAGGCTAGCCTGTCTGATCCAATTCCACAGAAAGGCACAAATTACTGAAAAAGTCAGTACTGGCCATGCTAGCCTATACTGTAGGAGAAGTACTGTGGTACACGTCTCTGTGACCTGTTGTAGAATAAACAGCCACATCAGCGTTATGCTGGCAGCTTCCCATACAATATTATAACATTGTTTCTCATTTCATTGGAAATTACATCATAGTGACTGTAATTCTAGGTTGGAGCATAGATATATGTACAGCCTATAAATAAATATAAATAAAATTTTTTGGCCATTTATGTGTTTGTGTATACAGTACATATACTTTTTCTATGCTTTAGATAATAAGGTTGATTGTCATAAAAACAAAGAGAAGGCATACATGGCATATATGTCGCTTATGGAAGACTATAACAATAAATCATCTGTATTTGTCCACTTCTTCATGATCAGAACAGTTGGAGAGATTAATTATGTTGTATCACAAACAGAACAACCACAACAACCTCCCAGTCTCATTAATGACTTCTTATCCATAAACATGCTTGTACTTGTGCAAGGAAGGTCAGCCTAATTCCCAGGCTGTGGATTAGGCTGGGTAAGAGCTTGACATTGCCAACTACTGTCATATTTTCAATTATAATATACACAGTTATAGTTGTTACAGTTACTGTTCTTCATTTACCACAGTTTTATACTTTAATTAATACTACTTAAATCAACTGATGTAAAAATGAGCTGTTGGTTGCTGTACACTATGTACATGTTGCTGTGATGTTTGTACACTATGCTGTAATGTGAACTCTTGTGTAACGTGCTTCTTCTGTTGGTCACTTCATGCCTCTACCATCATAAATAATATTTCCAAGCTTTCTATAGAGTACCAGACTTCACTCGAAACTTATCACTAAATTATCTTGCAGTTTGCACCCAAACACACATTATCTGGGACGTAAGCCAGGGGACTCATTCTGTGTTCATAGTTCTGCTGTGGCAATACTAGTGAAAACTATTGAAAGCTGTACACTTCTAATCAAGACTCAATGATTGGACAGTTGACATTTTTGACTTTGTGCACACTATAGGACAAACAGTTCTTGGATGCAAACCATACTAAGGGACGATGGCTAAAGTGGTGCACCAATTGAACAACGCTTTTGGTTTCAAATATCTGTTTATATCTGATATTTAATATAAAAACATGCAAAGAAGTTGACTGCAGAGGTGCAACTGTTTGTTTAAGAATAGTGAGAAATGCTGCAGCTGTATGAAGAGATGATCAGAGACAGTGAACCACCACTGTTTGCTTCTATGGACCTGATGATAAACTTTTGCCACTTCAGAAAAAGGGCGGTGCCGTTGGTGCGAGGGTAATCTAAACACAAGACCACAGCAAGATGAGAGACATGTCAGCAGATAAGACAGACACACATCACATGTGTGGAAATACTTCACTCTAGACACACAAATAGCACTGTGACCAGCACAATTTGCAAGTCAGTGATAAAGTACAATAAAAGTATGAGCGTTCTGCATGGCATCTGAAATGGCATCCGCTGGCTAACATGGCTAACGCTAGCACTGCAGGGAGTCATCCAGTTCCCACTTTCTGGGAACTTAAATAAAATAAATTCATTTAAATAAAATAAACAACATACCATCACATCACTAAAAAGGTCAAATAAAATCAAAATGTGTGTGTCTATTGCCATAAAACCCACATTTCTAAAACTGGTAAAAGTCTTAAGTGTGTTTGCCTGAACTTACCTGACTAGCTCTAGGTTGTTCCCTGGCCAAGTTAGGGGATGTCAGTGCCTGATCCATGCCGGCCAGACTAAAGAACGTGGTTATTATTATTATTATTATTATCATCATCATCATTATTATTATTAAATCTAGACTTAAAACTCACCTGCTCAAAATAGCTAATTTAACACAATCTTCTCCCACTCCATATTATTTTGTATTGTTTAATGTAGTTTCTATAAATTGTCTGCTCTTATGCTTGCTCTTTTTATCATTTGGTTGTGTACAGTGTCCTTGAAATAAAATATATTATTATGATTATTATTATTATTATTATTATTATTATTATTACATAATTGACAATTACATGTTGAAATAAAATTGAACGACAGTTACATAAACCAACGTAAATTTCCACTCGTGGGACTAATAAAAGTTTATCTTATCTTATCTTTAAGACCTGGACAGTCGGCATGGATCGGGTACTGATACCATCAAGTAAATATTGGGTTCTCCAGGTAGCCGGGGGAGGGGCTGCCCGCTGCAATGCCTGTTGAAAATTGTTGTAGTCTGCCGGCGGTTTCCGTGAACCGGCAGATGCAAAACTAGCATTTAAGTATCGATACCAGTGCTAATCGATATCGAACTTGATACAAAATTTTAGCATTGATTAGTATGTCAAAATCGTTTTGTTTTGACAATCCTAGTACATAGTACACAATAATTAGACAAAGTTGAAAGTTATCAGTGTCTTCTCAACTACAAATGATAGGGTGAGAAAAGGAGAAAAGTGTAAGGAAGCAATGAACATCTACACGAGTATACAAGCAGCATGTGTGGAAGAACAAGTGCGTAACTGTGTAGAGATAGTTTGGGGTGTGTGATCAGTCTAAAGTATATCTCCTGAAGAGAGCATCTCCTCTCCTGATGCACTATCTATCTTCTTGCACTACTAACTGCATACATATTTTTGGCGCAAAACTCTCCTCTGGTTCTCAAACTGTTCTGAAACTTGAGTGTTTCCTCTTATTGTAAATTACTTTGGATAAAAGTGTCTGCCAGATAAATGTAATGTAATGTAGTTTAGATGAGGTGGATGCTGGGGGCAGGGATCCATTCAGTAATCTGAACGCCGAGGGAAAGACGGTTGTAGACTGTTTTGTGTGAGAGCTTGTGGTATGAAATATCAGTGGCGAGTAGACCCTGTTGAGCTCAGCTGTCCTCACGATCTACTGTAGGGTCCTTCAGTTTAAGATGACAGTAGAGTATGTATGGAAGACGAGGAGTTTAATTTCATCATCCTCTGCAGGAAGTGAAATTGCTGCTGGGTTTTCTTGGCGAGGCATTGTCACAGGTTCCAGTGTTTCTTAATCCTGCTCCTGGTGACACGCAGCACTTGTTCATTGAATCAGTACATCTGATGCAACTCATCAACGGATCATAGAGCATACCTGTCAGGTTTTGGATTTGAAAATAAGGGAAATTTTCCTGCACCTGCCGCAAGCAGTCCCACCACCCCAACCAAGCTCCAGTATCCCTTACATTTTGAGACAGGTGACAAGAAAGCTAATCACCACTTGTCAACCACTTATAAACTACAATTGGCTTTATGCACAGCTGCACTA
>JBBPDC010000109.1:6191800-6205308 GCA_037974485.1 Hemigrammopetersius urotaenia | reverse complement strand
ATAGTGTAAGTTAAAAACAAGCCCTTGAACATTTTAACTTCAAACATTTCTGTGAAGAATAGTTCTCCACCAAAAAAAGTTATTTTTGCCTGAAGTGGTGATGCCACTTAAATCTTTGCCTGGGGAAACTGCATTCTGCTGACTTAGCAGTTCACACTTTCATGAGGTTCATATGTAGCAATATGACCAAATATGTATGTGTTGGTAAAAAACAAACAAGGGATCCAACAAAGTGGGACAAAGAAAAAGGTTTGAATTCCTTTCTGAATAAAACATTGGCGTATGTAGTCGTACCTGTTTGTAAGACATGCTTCCTTGGAAAGAATGATTTTAATTACACACACAAAAAGGCTTCACTGATGTCTGACAGTTCCAATGAAAATGAAAATGAGTTATAAAATGCCTAAGACAACAGTGACATCTTACATGTAACCAAGGTATCTAATAGTAAATATATTAATAAGATTAAGATTTTGCTTGTTTCTAGAAATTGTTTTCAGTCATGATTTCTGAACACAAAAAGACCATCAAAAATCAGCAGGATTAACAGCATGTCAGGGACCGACCAGATAAGCATGGGGAGACGCAGAAAAATAGGTTTAAAAAAAGTTTTATTTCTCCAAAAGAGTTCAAAAAAAGGTTTTGTAAATATTCAAAGAATAAATCAACAAAAGTTAACTTTTAGGCCTTAAATAATAAAGTAAACAAAAACAAAGAAAATAAACTAACAGAACTGAACTCAAGAAAAACTTCTCTCTAACTGACATGCAGGGGAACATATATGCTGGCTGATCAGACCAATAAGACACACAAGGGATGACAACAATTATTACATTTACAAATGAACAAAAGACAAAGACACTAGCTAGTTAACTCTAAACCCACATAATAAATAAATCAAATTACCAATGGTAAAGTAACCCAAAAAAACCAACATTTAATAGAAAACAACTTAATTACACTAATGCAAATTTCCTTCCCCACCCCATGACGGGGTGGCTGGATGGTAGCTGCTGGAAGTCTTTTACACTGAAGGCTCTGCCCCTGGAATCCTTTTGCCCATGAAAAGGAAGATGGCCGCCAAACTTACTGTTTCAAAAGAAACAGTAAGTAATGAATCAACAAAAGAAAGAAACAACTGTGTGCACCCAGATGTAACTCAATGTGAAACATTAAATAAACCTAAGAATAAACTTGTTCAGTCTCTTCAGTCTCTTAAATAAACAAAATAACCAAAGAAATTGTTTACTTCACTGCTGCTTACAAAGTGTGTACCAGATCACTGGTAGAATACATACATTATATGGACAAAAGTATTGGGACAAAGCTATTTTTCAGGGTTTCGGCTAGGCCCCTTACTTCCAGTGACATGGTTGGATGAGTTCAGTGTGGAAGAACTTGACTGACCTCAACCCGACCCAACACCTTTAGGATGAACCGGAACAGAGATTGTGAGCCAAGCTTTCTCATCCAACACCAGTGTCTGACCTTAAAAATGGACACAAATTCCCACAGAAACTCTCCAAAATGTAGTGCCATCCAAGACGATTAGAAGGTGACAAGTGGAAGCTACAAAGTGGGGACCAGCTCCATATTAAGGCCTATGAATTTGTCATTAAAGCTTCCAATGATGTAATGGTCAGGTGCCCCAATGCTTTTGTTCATATAGTGTATGTATTGCATTAGAAAAACACTAAATCCATCTAGAATGAGCTACAAGTAGCCATTAGGATCCTTTACATACTATATGGGAAAACCATAATGGTATCTGTTTTTTTTCATTTGAAACAGATGGAATAACCGTATAACAGTCACACAACAATCACACATTGAGATAAAAAAATAAATCTCATCTGGTAAAATGTTGGTTTTTTTTATGACCAACTGTGGAAAAGATTTCATGACTGTAAGTCATCTGTCTGCAGACACTTACGTTTCCGGTGTTCTTAGAAATGATCTACTTCCAAAGTTTCAGGCAACACTGTCAGGTAGAGCAGGGAAAGAGCACAGTTGCCTCAGAGTTTCAGTTACGGCTATACTGAACCTGTTAGGTAACAAATGGTTCCCAGTTAATTAGGGATGCAACATGCTGCCACATGTTCATAGACTCTGATGCCAACTCTTCATGTATCTCCCAGACTCAGTTTTCCCACCTTTTCTAGGAAGCAACACTAAGAAGTGAAGTATGTGCTGCTGCACAATATTTTATTTGGTTTTTAGAAGCCAAGTAGAGTGTAGGCGTACATATACTACACAAGCAGTTAAAGAACTGTCCATGGAGTTTAAATAAACTATGACCAGTATATCTGGGAATACATTTTTAATAAACTGAAATATTTTGGCATATGGAAAAATAGCGTCAGAAAAATGGAAAGGAATAAAAATGAAATAGTAATAAATATGCTTCAAATCATTTTAAAATGTATTTTATAACAACATACTATAATGTTAATTGTAATGTATTATATATGATTTTAACAAGTCTATATTTGGAAACTCAGTCCTGCATATCAGCTTGGGGAAATTTTATGCAATTTCTCTGCACAGAAAATGTTGGTGGGTTTCCTTACATGAACTGCTTGCTTTAGGTCCTTCCATAACATTTATATTGGGTTAAGGTAAGGTAATGACATGGCCATTCCAAAGCATGAACTTTATTGTTCTTTAACCACTCTATGGCAGAATGATTTTTGTGGTTGGTGTTGTTGCCTTGCTGCGTTTCATTTCATGGCCAGAATTTGCTACTATATTTTATTGTTTCATCAGTGATGGAAAGGTGTTGTCACGGTTGGGAAGGCTAGTCCTCCTCAACCGTGAGCTTCCACTTAGAACAGACAACGCGTTAAAGCAGGAGTCCATGCTGAGTCGTGCGTTTTATTCTCAGAACCACAGAAAAACAAAACCTGGCGCTATGGCCGCAAGAAAACAGAAAACTAGAAACAGATACAGCTCTGAATGAGGTGATGGACAGATCAACGAGGGTAACACAAACAGACCTAAATAATACTAGCAATCAGGGGTGAAACACAAACAGATGGAACTCAAAGACACGTGATCATAGAACAAAACAGACAGGGATGTCAAAATAAGAGACTCTAAAACATGAGCAAACAGAACAGAAACACAACTTAAAAGCAGTGGCCCTCACCGGCCACTGGCCGAACCGTTACAGGTGTCCCTGGCCATAGGCAAAAACAGGCCAAAACCATGATACCACCACGTTTCACAAATGTGTCTGTACTTTCGTTCTCTAAATATAATGCTTCACATTTGAGCCAAATGGTTTTTATTTTGGTGTCAGTAGAGAACAGTGGCTCTCTCATTGCAATTCTGTTATGCACATCATTGTTTTTCATTGTTCTCTTGTTGAACTCTTGAACAGTAACATTAAACAATATGAGAGCAGCTCGAAGCTATTTAGACGTTACTCTGGGTTAGTTTCATGACCTTGTGTCATGATCGGAACTAGAATGAAAGGACTCGATGCCCAAATGTTGCATGTTGGAAGAGCCCAAATGCGGTTGGCATGAGAGAGCTGGGAAGCCACCCTTTTTTTTATTTACTCTAAGAACGCTCCAGTAGGAGTTAGGATTTGCACCAACGAACCTGCATTATCAGACACACACAGGGTAAGACCTGAACTGCTTCGAAGACCTGAAGTACTCACGGTACCGTACAGATGAGTTGAGTAGAACACGTTAGGCATGAAGGCAACAACAATGCCTGTGTGCCATACATTACCTGCTTCTCACTTTTATACCTTACGCGGGGTCACTTCCGGTGCCGATTGACCCCGCGTGACCCGGTGTGCATGACACCTTGCAGATTATAAAGTCTTGGAATGATCTTTGTTGGTCAACAACTCCTTTAGGAGTGTAATAATGGTCCTGAATTTCTTCCATTTGTACACAATCTGATAGTAGATCCTTCTAATTTAAATATAAAAGGGCTGCCACACACACCTGACTGTCATTTCACCTCCAAATCAACTTAATTCTAGAGGTTATAGATGTAATATTGTATCATTTGCATCACTATATAATTAGGCCAAGTGCAATATCTGTGAAAAAGAATTACTACAGATGTATTTCTAGGGTACCAGGAAGAAACAATGTTTGTTTTTTGACAGTAACAAAAGCCATACATGCAGCCAATAGGTAATCAGACTTTTTTATTGATTTTTATTGATTTGGACAGACATGCTAGATCTCTGTACAATGTGAATGGAGAGCTTGTCCTGAATCAATCAGACTCGCTCTTCTGAGTCAACACATTTTTACTAGGAATGGCCTTACCGACCCGACTTACACACAGCGATTTTGTCAAGGATGGTGTGTATTAATGTGCCAACAGAAGAATGAACAAATCACATATTCACTGCTGTCTTGGTACACACCTCATGAGGGGGCAGACTATATACATGTTCATGCCAAAACATGGAGTAAAACATTTCTATTTGTAAAATAAATGTCACCAGTTGGAAGAATAAAAAAGGGACTACGGGTTAAAGTGTGTAAACAAATTGTAAACAAAATGCCACAAGGTGCAAAAGATTAAGCAATCAACCAATAAATACTCTCACATCCCAATTCTTATCCCTATTAGGAACTGTTAGCTTTAAGTGATCCATTCCCATGCCTTTCAGTCATAAAGGCACCAGAAGAAAATTACAGGGAGAAAGTGAGTCAATGTTACTAACACAGAATTGATCAGTGAGGATATGATTTTTCACCATCTTTCCCTTCAAAGGGTGTGAAAAGTGTTTTGCCATAAAGCATCTTCCATATCTGCATGTTCCCTTCCATTCGGTAGCAGGGGGGTCCTAAAAGGCAGCCAAGCAGGTCAATAAAAGCATTTAGAGATACACAGCAGCGACAGTCCAGTTAAAAAGCGGTTATCTTGACTAAAAGCTATATTACACAGCAGGGCAGATGTGAGCTGGTCATACAGTGCAGGATGAGCCACTAGTAAATTACAGTTAACTATCCTGTTCACAGGGAACGCAGTGTGAATATGAAAAAAAATCACATCCGCACGTTACAGCACTCCCAAATCCACGGCAATTTCACCATTATTTACTTTACAGATGAGCTGAACACCCTGTTTTTAGATCCTGCAGTCAAAGCATTATCATTGCTCTTGGGTCACGCTAGTTTTTGGCTCATTCAAAAAATAAAAGAAGGGTGAAAGTGAATGTTTGCTCTCACCGTTTATTCCTAACTTGATGCTGCACTACAGATGGTTCACTTGTATAGACACCCTCACAGAGAACTCTACGGTACAGTGAGTTGTAGGACTAGATATTAGACTTGACATCAACTTCGAAACATTTACATCTTCCTTTAAAAAGTGCATTAAGGATTCACATAAAAAAGTAGTGTATGCTACCGCTCAGTGTCTGACCTTACGGCCAGCGTACTACAGTTTACTGGCCCAAAAAAGCAGGAGCTGACCACAGTGTGCCCCTGAACAAGGCAAGCCTATACAATGCCTACAGCTCTAGATGACGCTAAGTCTCAGAGGTCAGCTAATATTGTTTGTTGGAGATTTCCCACAATTTCATTGATGTGAAAGCGAATGACAGGATATATTTACAATGACACTAGACTACATCATATCAACATGAAAAGGCCTACATGTGTAAACCTTTAAGTCATTTTTGTACTTCAGAATAGGAATGTCAAGAGTCCAATGATCATTCAGTGACAGTTTTCAGAAATCAGCTCTTCAGGCCATTGACAAACTGTAGTGCACTACAACATTTACAGACAAGGAAACATTGTGCAAATGTGAGAGAAATCATATTCAAAATGTGCCTTATAAGCAGATGACTGGATTCTTATTACTCCAAATCCCCAGTCTCAATAACCAGAACAAATTCATACAGCATGTGAAGTACTGTACAATAACCACTTTTCAACAGAATGTGACAATGAGAGTATCTGAAATGACTTGTCTGAACCTAGGGCCTCTACATTGGATCTAGATCAGTCAAGTATATCAGAATGCTCACAAAATAAAAAAGGTGAAGAGGGTGTACATAACAATTTATATGGACATCTTCAAAGTTGTGTGCACATACAGCATTTGATGGGGTCTAGAGGAATAAAAATAGTAAAACACCACCAAAAAAAAATCTCTTGCATGCATGCTCACTTTGTATTTTCATCCAATAACTATTGTTTAGGTTCCCTGTCTGTCTTTCTCATTCAAGCAAAAGTCGTCAAACCCCTTATCTTCCCTTTCAAAGTGTTTTACTTGAAAATACAAAAATACAAAACAAAAGAAAGGAACTATTATAAAGTATATGTTTGGACTTTGTTGGCTTTGTTGATTTTTTTTCTTCTTTTCTAATTTTTAAGACTTTTTTGGCAATTTCCTTAATAAAGTACACTATTTTACAACTGAAATGGATGTAACACTGTTTTCAACCAGTGACCCATGGTCAAATGTGAGTGCCAAATATCCAACTCAACTGGAAGCTAACCAATAGGAAGCAACACAACAAGCAAGTGGTGTAAATGACGTTGCCTTGTCGGCTGTGGGCTATTAACAGGAACAGCCCCCTTCAGTAGTGGGGGGCTCTTGTGGTTTGTCCAGCTTGATGTCAATCACTGTGGAATGTTGTTAAGGAAGAAACAATTTAAGCAGAATAACAACAAAAAACACCCATTCAGTAGCTTGATATGGTGATGCTAAACAATAAATTACCACAAATAACAGAATGTTTTATCAAGTTAGATGGTACCAACTGAGAAAGAGTGTCACACAAATTGGTTGCAATAAATGGATCACTGTTGACCCCTGGAGGCAGAAAGGATCTGTACAGGCGTTCATTCTGCAGTACAATATCTTACACACAGGGAGGCACTGCAGCCACAAACGTAACATTGAACTACAGCCTGCTGGGAAACAGTCTGCAAGCTACAACACTGTCTTGGAAACACTGGCTCATTTGTACTTACACAATACAAAGTCAGTTTCCTACACACAAATCAGCTATTGAAAATCCACGCCATCAGCACAGCTTGGTGAACTTTCTCAAAGTGATGGTTGAGAAAAGAGACAGAAAGAAAAGTAATGCTATGGGTCCAGAGAAAGAATATGGCATCCCATTTAAGAGATCATTTTTGTATAAGAATGTATGTGAGTCAAAGGCATCCTCATATTTTTTCTTGATTTATTCCACAGTGTATAATCATCCCTGAGAAAAGGACTCTTATATACTTAATTATTTCCTATATGATTACTTAATAGGAGATTCCATTATTTGATCAAAATGTCTATATAATTACATCATTAAGTCACTCAGAATGGTCTGATGTGAAATGTGTCACTGTGAAGAAACTTGTCAAATAAGGGGCAACTGGAACCAGATGTCTGAAGAGTTTAAAGCCTCTAAAAATTACTTAACTGAGAGCTATTACACAAAACTGCTACAAACATATGGCATTGTAATGAAATACTTATCATATGATCAATATCAGAATATGTATACATTCAGATGTGTTCACTGGTGCTTCTGGATAAGTCAAAATTTTGTTACACATTAAAACTCCTAGTTCCCAACATTAGCACTGTAAAGAAATATGATTCTTTAAGTCTTTCTATAATAAATCACTTCTCATCAAACCACTGAATTCCCCTGTTTGTATATCAGATAATGAAGAATGCAGAAATGTTATAAAATATGTGGACAGTCTCTTTAGGCAATGTGCTAACTGGTGATTAGTTTGTCAGTTGTTCATTTCTTTGTATCAGATACAGGTTTAAAAGGTATTATTTTATCAGATGCTTTCATCTAGAGCAACATAGTGCAAATAGAGAAGAAGCTAAACTGAAACAGAGAATCGGTTAGATGAGCATGACTATAGCTAACAAAGAACCTTAAAGGCATACAATAATATAGAATTATATAATAATAATAAAAACTTAATTAGTCCAATATACATTCATTTTTTTTTGAACAAGACATGTCAAAAAGCGTGTTAGGGAATGCAGTTGGCTGGCTGCTTGTTCAAACTGTGTGGCTGTTCTGAACCTTTTAACTAGAAGCACTCCTGATAGGTCGATAAGAAGGTAATGTATCTGTACTTCAGGCGTCATTGTGTTTACATGTATCTGAAGAATGTAGACTGTGGGACTCAATAAACAGAGATAAAGGTGCAGCAACACTGCCATCAAGCTTCCTGTTGTGGTCGTCATGTCCAGCAGCAGCTGTAATGGTAAACGCCGGTGTCCCTGAGGGACTTCAGCAGGCAGAGGGAGTTTCAAGGACACTGAATGTTATCAGTCAGAGAGACTGGCCATGATTCATTGCACTGAATGATGTGTGACGTGTTTTATTTGCTTTCATGAATAAATGTGTGTGTATGTATGTGTGTGTGTGTGTGTGTGTGTGTGTGTAGGGGGAGGTTAATGGAATTGGTCTGTTGGGATCACAGGTACACCTTTTAAAGGAACACCACCTACACTGTACACAACTAACAAACAAACACACACATACAGAACAGGCTTCCCTAGACTTGGTCTAGTAGTATTGAAGTAGCTGACCCCATCATAGTCAGAAATAATGCAAAGTAACAAACATTAGCTAGACACATAAGTACCTGTAACTTACTGATATTACATTCATGGTCTAATTTCACTTCACCCACAATGCATAATTGTTTCACTCAGTACGACTGTAATGTTCAGTCCTATACAAGCCTTTTAGCCTCCATGATCAAATGGCATGTTTTGTTGATTTTGAGGTTAAAATAAGTACACATTGTTAAGTTTTCTGCTTAAATGAAGCATTTGGAGGATAAAACACAAACTGTGGTCTTTACAAAAACCTTTGTACTTTTATTTGTAATGTTATTCCTCATATAAAATTTACAAAGCATTTGACTGGGATTGTTACAACTTTTCCATGCAACACTGTACTAGGCTTGATTTTTTACTTTACGTCAGGTATCTTTAATATAACCTTTCTATTAATTTTATTACAGGGGGATTAAAAGGCTAGTTAAATTACTATTTTTAGGCAATATTAATAGTAGCTCATTAGGAGCAGTGAGGGACTAAGCCTGCGTACAGTTTCTCAAAGATGCAGTAGTTTTCTGTCATCCTGATCCTTGTGTATCATATCGGCTTTAAAGTCACTGAATTAATACTCTGCTATTGTCTAACCTATAAAGGCTGAGTTTTTTTTTCATTTTTATAGATCACAGTAACTCGTACTTTGCCTTAAACCACATCCACAAGTCTACACCACAGTAATTTTGACCAAAAGGTTTTTAGGGGACATACCCCAAGATGCCCTTACAACTTCATCATTCAGGCTCACACGCACACACACACGCGCACACAAACACACTCACACACCAGGACAGAAGCTCCACTCCACAATGCTTTGACACAGCATATTAATCAGACAGGCTGAAAAGATATCACACTGCACAAGATGAAGTGGTGATAGTACTACAATACAGCATCTATGTAGTGGAAATGATAAAAACTCATTAGCAACTTAATGAATATACAGACAGCCAAGATGTGTTAAGTGAACTCTGTAGCCCCACTGGTGTTTTCTGTAGCACTTGCAGCACAAGTGCTACACAAGTGCTGGCTTTAAAATATTCATGTCGGTTTGGTGTTCCCCATGGAAAATGTGTCTCTTGACACTCGGCGTGTGTCTGTGTATTTGAGTGAGAGAGCGTTAAAGGAAGTGTTTACCTGTACCACAGATAACAGAATGTTTTATTAAGTTAGATGGTACCAACTGAGAAAGAGTGTCACACAAATTGGCTGCAATAAATGGATCACTGTTGACCCTGTGGACTAAAATAAGCAGGTATCACATATCCTTCATATCCTCATAAAAAACAGACAATAAAAAGAGTGCATCTGTCCTTTCTGGGAAGAAGAAGACTAATCCAGCCTGGCATGTGTCTCTTTCTCTCTCTCTCCATTCTATCCCATGCCTCTCTTTACTCTTCCCCTTTTTTCTCTCCATTCTGCCACTCTCTCTCTTAATTTATTTCCCTCTTTATCTCTCTCTCTCTCCCACTCTCTCTCTTTCTTTCACTCTTCTTTCTACCCTTAGCCTCTGCTTCTCTTTATCTGTGCCTTTTTCTCCTTTCTTGTTCTTTACTCATTGTCCCCCTCCTTGCCACTCCTGCCATCTATTTCTCTCTCTCTCCCCTATATCACTCTTTCTCACTTTATTTTTTCCTCCACTCTTCCCCTGTTCCCTCACACCCACACTCACTCTCTCCTGACCCACCCCCCCAAACACACACACATCCTCTCTTTCCAACCTCTCTCTCTCTCTCTCTGGATCGATACTCAGTGGAGTGCAATAACAGCAGGAGGCCTCAGTGCCATTAAGTCTGCACGCAGAGCACAAACAGACAGCCAGGATGGGGCGAGCTGTCAGGCAGGCTGCTACATCACCCTGACAGGCCGTCATAAAACACACACACACACACACACACACACACACACACACACACACAAGCACGCACACACAAACACACACACGTTATACTGAAGCATACCCCCCAAAAAACACTCCTACATGCCTGTCAAAGACCCACTGACCCACACACCCTTTGTGCTGAGACACTCAGTAAAAGAAAAAGTACACATGTTGAACATGCCTGTCAAAGGAAGCCTGTATCAGTCTATATCAAGTCTCATAAACAGAAGCCTTATGATCACCAACAATTAAATTATTATTAATTGCAATTATTTATGCATATTCATTTCACTTCCAATAGGATGCTGGCTGCACAGTCATGAAATATTAAAGTTGAGTTTAGCTTTTGAGTTTAGTTTTACTTAATGAGCAACGATTTAATATAACAAACAGACAACTGTTTCGATTTTGCCAAAACAGAAGAAACAACTGATGAAAATCCTTCCTTTGCCAAAAGGCGGGAGTGTGATTTCATGCCCTTGTTGTGGTGTCATCACACATATCTTTCAGGTGTTTAAACCACCTTTGGAGGAAAATATGTTCAACATATGCCTTTAGCAACAGTTTGGAAAGGAAAGCCAGGAAATTATTATTTGATGCAAAACAAAAGTGTAAAAACAGCACCATACTGAGAGCCAAAAACTTTTTGAAAGAAAGTGTCCCCAAACATTTTGATGGATTGTGTGTCAGTAAGAAGCATAAGGATATAACTGTAATGGCCAAAAGCCAGAAAGTTTGAGGCTACTGATTTTCCAGTAACCAGACTGTGACCTTTCATGGATGAAACCTGTCTGGAACTCAGCAGTTCATTTCTCTGCTGTGTGAAAGGGCTACACCAGTGCAAGGCTGTGATTTCCTAAGGTTACCTCATCTCTCTGCCATCACAGTGACACTTTTCCTTGGCAGTGTAGTGGCTGCTCAGCAACAGCATGAAATGCATTATTCATTACTCAGTACAGCCATTGCCCTCACATGAAAACAATGATCAGGTTAAAAATATATTGGCGAAAATGAGACCGGCAAAATTTTTTTATAGATGTGCACTGCTCGAGTTACAGTTTTGGATTTACTGCCAATACTGAACTGCAAAGAGAAGGTGGATGAGCAAATAATCAGCATGCCAGATTCTCTGTGCATACATCACAAATCAGTCCAATGAGAGAATTTGAAACGCTCACAAAAGCCCTCAGTAAAAATAGCAGACATGGTGACGGAGACTGAAAAGAACACTGTGTTCTGAACTTCAGCTGAGATGTATGTACTAAGCGACGCAAGGTACTGACAAAACATATTTAGATTATACAGTATATTATATAACATAATAAAAATACACTGACTGAACAGTGTTTATATGTATGAATGAACATATATTAAATCCTAAACATACTGTTTACTACTCTATCAACACAGGAGTAGACAAATTTGTTGACAGTCATTTTGTCAAAAAATAATCATACATACACACACACACACACATTTATTTATATTTATAAATTGACTGAAGGCTCACTCACTGACCCCTGTAACCTCCAGCAAAGACCTATTTTCACAACAAATGATTCTCTGTCAGTATTTGGGTGTATAGCCTGCAGCTGTACGTACATAACAAACACAGTAAATCACTGCGTGCCTCCCAGCCAATGGGCTAGAAGAGTTTCTTACTACACTAGTATAGGAGTTTATAGGAAAAACAGCAGAGAAAGAACAGGAGTGCTGCTATCTGATATTGCACTGATGCAGGATCTTAAAGCTCTGAGAATGTAAACCTGGAACTCAAACAACAAGCAGATGCAGAAGATCTGAACATGTACTGCTTATAAACAGCAAACATCACCGCAGTTCGCAGTAAGAATGCGTAGATACATGGAAATGTAACAGCGTAACAGCGGGGGGTTGCTGCAATTGCTGGCCTAAAATGAGACCCAGTGACTGGTTATCTTCTGCTTAGCATGAAGATACAACCCATTTTCTATTCCGTCTCTGTTTTCAACCTAATTTCCATTTGGCTCATCTATATCATACTATTCATATTCTGTAGTGTTTTTTCAGTGCCTAGCAAAAGAACAGAAAACTTGTTGACTTATAATACAAAGTCAGCGGGTGGGTGGCTTCAAAATGATTGTCCTTGGTAATGCGGCAGATGGATGTAAAGGTGAAAAACACTGAAGTATTCCATTAAGATATATCAGTGGTGTAAGGTGTGTTGGTTTGCAAACTGCAGTGTCTAAAAGGATACTGCCTTCTTTGCTCGTCTCCTGCATGCTCTCCATCCCAGGAAGAGCTGCGGCCACACGTCGAAATAGCTGAAAGAAGGGAGAGGGAAAAAGAGAAAAAAGAGAGAAGGATCAGAGGACAGTAACACACATACTATTATTAAAGGCCTCCATATTGCTTTCATCAGTAGAGCTGGAGTCATCTCGTCCTCAGCTGTTGTCTCAATCAAACGACTCAGCCACATCACAGAGACACACACACACACACACACACACACACACACACATGCGCGCGCAAACAGCTATATTCATACACTCTAGAGATGAGCATTCTGACAATTTTTAAAAGAGTGAACAGATATTTAATTAGTCACTGCAGGAAAGAAAATTGGCTGATATCAGCATGTCACAAAAATCTTTTTCCCATTCCAATTAAACTCTCCTACAGTTTTCTGTGCACATTTGTGTTTGAGGACAAGAAATATATAAATAATACTGAAAAGTGACAAGTACAGCAACAGAATGTAAGTACTAGGCCAGGGCGAAATCTAAAAAGTAGACTAATAGCTTATTTATGCCTCTAAGTAATATACTGCTAAAGGAAAATGGAGTAGAAGCAACAAACCATTACATATTCTAAATTTAAAAAAATCTTGTTTTAAAATCAAATATTTAGTTCTGTCACGTTCTGGACCCACGTAGCCATGGTCCCGTGTCTAGTTTTCTTTTTCTGGGTTTTTCTTTCGTTCTGTGTTCTGTACATGCCAGCGTTATGCTGAGGACTTTATGTTCGGGTTATGCTTTGTGTTTTGTTATGTTCTGTTTTCACC
>JBBPDC010000109.1:6166965-6191700 GCA_037974485.1 Hemigrammopetersius urotaenia | reverse complement strand
GGAATTCTTAAGCACTGATGTACGTCGCTCTGGATAAGAGCGTCTGCTAAATGCCGTAAATGTAAATGTAATGTAAATGTAAACAATGCACACATACCCAGGTGTCCATGTGATGTAAGAAAACAGGACTCACTGGACCAGGAAGCCTTCAAGGTCCAACACTGATGCTTACAGTATGTTTCCTATGTAGGGGGGGACTGATGAAAACAATTCATCATCACAGTATTGCTCATTTTGTTTCCAACAGCCTGACAAGGGGTTTATTTTGATCTGATTTTATTTTAACATAAAATCAGCTGACAAGTCTCAGTAACACATCTTTGAACTGCCTTCTCGGCTTCTAGCAACTCTCCCTCATTTGACACGGATTCAAGCTTGTCTTTTGCTCACTAACCCCCAAAAGCCCTTCAGGGAAAGCAAAAGGTGACAGCACCAGGCAGAATATGGACAAGAAGATGAAGAGATGCCATATTTCATTACACTTAAAGCCCTGCGGCTTTTTAAGATGCCTGGCCCTGTTCAAGGCTCCTCAGTGAAGCCCCAGTGCTTTGTGTCTCCAAAGTTCAGGTCTAAGACCATCTCCCTCTGATGTGAAAGCTTTTGGAATCTTGAAATGGCCATCAGCAAAATGTTTTGAAATTCCTGCCAACAATAACATGAGAAATAAGACTGCGAGGATGAAGTTCAGCACTGGGGTAAAAAAACTGCTGATGGCACAAAATGTCTGCTTAAACCTCCTGTCTGCTTCAGTGAAGAAAAGTGTCCACATGCCATGTAGCGATCATCAATATTTCATAGCGAGCCATCTCAAACAGCAGGTCTAAGAAGCAGCGTGCACCATTTTAGACCACAGGGTGATCAAGTTCATATTTGCATTTGCTGACTTCATCTGCCCTACTTTATAGGCTGTAAAATCATAATCATCCCCTATGATTTTTGAAGCATTGCGGTATTGCAGTAATCAGCCACTTCCAACAAAGCAGTCATATTCTTTGTTTCACGCTTTGGTTTCAGCTCTCCCCATCTCTCTTTTTCTCTCTCTTCCTCTGTCTCTATCTCTTTCCCTGTGTCTCTTTTTCTCTCAGTTCTGTTGGCTTGAGGCCCTTAAGAGAAGGTAATCTCAGCTGACATCAAGCAGGGAATCTGGAACAGAATGGCACCATCTGTTCTTTCGAGAGAACTTCCACACACAAAAATAAGGCTATTAGAAAGGATATGTAACCAGTACCTGTACCAAGAACACATAGATAAACTAATAAACCACATGAAATACTAAAAAAGTTTCAACATACAATGAAAGTACAATGCATGTTCGGTGCACTACAGCTCACCACATGACTCAAAAGAAGGATAGAAGGATGCGCTTATTAATAAACCCCCCAAAATTTGGTGAGAACATCAACGTCAAAGATGTTAGGCTCTTCTAATCTCACTGTTAATGTGCCAGATGTGGCACATTTCGAATCTGATACAATTTCATAATGTAAGAGCAATAAGGAGTTCCTGAATACAGTGAGAAACATAAGTATTTTAACACCCTGCAAGTTCTCCCACTTAGAAATCATGGAGGGGTCTGAAATTCAGATTGTAGGTGCATTCCCACTGTTAGAGACAGAATGTAATATGATGTTTTCACCCCCATGCTTCACAGTAGGGATCGTGTTCTTTGGAGGCAACTCCTCCTTCTGTTTCCTCCAAACATGGCGAGTGAAGTTTATATATAACCAAAAAATTATATTTTGGTCTCATCTGACCACATGACTTTCTCCCATGCCTCCTCTGGATCATCCAGGTGGTCAGTGGCAAACTTCAGACGGGCCTGGACATGTGATGACTTGAGCAGGAGAACCTTCTGTGCAATGTGTGATTTGAAACCATGTGTTCTACCAACAGTGACCTTTAAAACTGTGGAGGTCCACAATTTTGTCTCTGGTGTCTTTGGACAGCTCTTTGGTCTTGCCCATGGTAGTAGTTGGTGTCTGACTGACTGTGAGTTGGACAAGTGTCTTTAAAGAACTCAGACAGGTGATTTCCTGATTTTTATTTTACATTCTGTCTTTCACAGTGGGAATGCACCTACAATGTGAATTTCAGACCCCTCCATGATTTCTAAGTAGGAGAACTTGCAAAATCGCAGGGTGTTCAAATACTTACGTTCCTCAATGTATGTGCGACATCTCCGTTTTAAATCAATGGAAATTGGAGGTGAATTCAACAACTTGATCTTGTTGTTATGTTCCTCAAACTTTTTTGCAGTGTGGCATAACCCTGCTGAAAGAGGCCACTGCCGTGAAGGACTGTACTTGGTCTGCAACAATTAAGCTGGTATAAGTCAAGGTAACATCCACATAAATATCTTTCCAGCAGAACATTGTCCAGAGCACCACACTGACTCCTGGAGCCATCTCTACCAATATAGGCATACATACATGAACCCAGTCATCACTTGATGTAAAAGAAAACACGATCAGTGCAGGCCACCTTTTTCCACTCTCACATGCCCCTGTAGGTGTTTTCAGCAGTGAACAGGGGTCAGCATGGGTACTTTGACTGATCTGTGGCTACACAGCCATGTGTGCAGCAAACTGTGTGTGTGTCCTCCCCCCCCACTTTACTCCCCCCCCCCACTTTGACATGATACCCCCAGATGCTTAGCTCTGATGATTTACTATGGTTTCCATGGAACAGTTTGTCTTTAAATACACTTAAAATTTTAAATACTCATTGAGAGCATGATGTACTTTTAATCTTCTGTTCAGAATGCTATGAGCACATGTTTGTTTTAATTTACTCACACATGTGATCCAAAAAAGGCTTTTACTGAAAAAAGAAACAGAAAAAAGTACACTACACGAATTAAGTACACTAATTACAGAAATTTTTCAAATTATTTATTTAGTCTTATAAATGTTATGTTTTGGTATTTTAGAGATCTAAACTTGATGTGGATATCAAAGCTTCAAATGATTCTATGAGTATGATAACTCCAGCAGTAATGAGGAGTTACCTCTTCATTTGTTTTGTACTCTTTCCTGCAGCCTGAATACCCAGCAGTGCTGGACAGTTTGTTTACTGCAGACACATGCGTCTTCATAAAAACTGAGCTTTCACAGCACTTAACAAAAGACTTGGCATTGAAAGTCCTAACAACTTGTTCACCCCTGACAAGATATCAGCACCATGGCAACAGTCTGTGCTGAGCTCAACTGAACACAGACATCTAGCTCAGTCTATGGACCTGAACACTGTGGCTTATCTAACTGCCTGGGCAAGGCTAAGATCGCTACAGCTGGACATTTATTGAGTGATCCTTTTCATGAAAGTACAGATCCCAGCACTCTTCCTGCATCAAAGAAGATCAATCAGACACTGGTTGGAAATATAGAGAACTACAAGAAGAAGGAGATGGAGAAAGAGATGTCTGTGACATTCATGGTCAGCAACTGCTAGAGGGTGCCATTGTGTCAGTTAATTTAAAGGACTTTATGAGGTTACGCTGCCCAACCAGAGGTTCGATGAGGCTACACCGGCCAGCCAGCGTTCCCACGAGGCCATGCCACCCCAGCAGCGGCTTTACAAGGCTCTGCAGCCCAGCCAGCAGCTGCTACAAGAGCAGCCTGAAGAGGCTAAGCTGCTTCCAGTACCGGCTCCAAGACGGCCACAGCATCCCACGCCGGCCCCACGGCAGCTTCAGCCTCCAGTACCAGCTCCAAGGCAGCTCCAGCATTCCACACGGGCCCCACAACAGCAGCAGCCATCTGTTCCATTGGCTCCAGCCTGCAGCTGTCCAGTGGCTCCAGCCCACAACTCTCCAGAGGCTCCAGCCCTCTGCACTCCAGAGGCCCCATTACAGTACAGAGACCCCTGACCACAAGGCCCCGCCGCCTCTCCCGCTGCCCCCTTGGATTGGTCCTAGGCCTCCTAAGACTCCGGAGGCGCGTCTTTGTGGGGTGGGGTGCTGGGGGTGCCAGCAGAGTCCCGTCAGAGACCCGGGAAGTTCCCCCAAGGAATTTTTTTGGCAAGGGGCATTGCCTCGAAGGGGCTCCACTTCGGATGGTGGTCCCTTGAAAGCTGCAGTGCACAATTACTGTTTACATATGCCATATTTTATTTTTTTTAGATTTTAAAATTTTTTTGTCTTTCAGTTATATGATATTTGACAATAATTATGCTGGAATTATTATTTGATTTGCTTTGCCAGTGTGGCAGTCCTATAGTGCAAGCCTGTTCTATTAAAAGCCCAGTTAACTGCTATGGGAACCTTTAAGGTGTGAGTTAGACAGTGAATCATTGAAATCTTCAGGGTTTAGCGGGTGGGGGTGGTGATGGTGATTGGTTTAGGCACATAGGCAGAAAACAAGCAAGCACCTGTCACAAGGGCGAGGTGAAAAAGTGGCAGACTGACGTTTTACTCAGTGTTCTGGAGAAGAGGGGGTAACAAATAATTTCTGAAACACACCAGTGCCTTATATATGAATATATTAATCTACTCCAGCCCATACAGAACCACACACACACACATACACACAAAGCCTTTATTCAATGAAATATCAAGGCTCAGATAAATGAATGCCGATGGTGAGCCCTCTTCTTTGGCCAGTGGTCCAGCGCTACATTAGCAGTGCGCTAACCAGATTCATTACCATCCTATTACTCTTCTACAGCAGCCACCTACACCTGTCACATTCCATCACAGTTGTCGTGGAAACCAACCCAGCACTGCATTCATATTCAAGGAAACCTAGTCTTTAGCTCTGCCTCGCCACTGTTCTGATGAAGCAATTCATTATACAACAACCCTGCTCTGATTGATTAAACCTGGAGATAAGCTTATTACCTGCTATAATAACCTGTAGTTACATTTACTAACTGTCATTTATGGCAGGTTGGTGGTTCAGGCTTGTTTTTAGCAATGATATCTCTGTATTTTCATAACAAAGGGATTACGAAGGTCAGTGGAGCTATGCTGTTTACTTAAAATGGCCAAAGACAGCTTCTCCTATGACAGCTTCTCTTATTAATGAAATTGGCTAGACAGCACTGTGGCACAGATTATGAAATGTTGACTTGCCAGCAGCATCCCTTATATGCTGTACTGTGTTTATCATCACAATTTCTGGTTCTTGGAATAGCACACAGAAAAACTTTGCCAATAGACTGGAAAGCTCTGGACCCTAAGGTCACCATGGCTAATACCAAGTGTCAGCTAGAGGAGTATAAGGGCTCCCAGCATTGGAAAACTGAATTCTCAAAAGTGAGGTAGTTCATAAGACAGAACTAATAATCCAGCAGCAGGACCTGACCTCACTAATGCTCTTGTGGCTTAACAGAATCTTTCCTTGCAGCAACTGTTCAACATCTAGGTGACAGCCTTCCCAGACAAGAGCAGAGGCTAATACTGCAGCAAAGGGGGAACAAACTGTGTATATATAAACTTGATTAATGGGCAGGTGAGCCTGATAAACTTTAGCTGAGCAGATATTTCCAAACATTTAGACATGAATTTACATACCACTATACAGTGGTGTTCAGATTAAAAAAAAAAAATCAATAGAGCAAAAATGTGTGATGAAAATGGACCTACAAATGTTAATAAATGTTAACATTTCTAGATTGGGAATTGCATTGATTATCATATTGAAGTGGCAAATGTAAGGGTGAGGGAAAATATTTGGCAGCAAGTAAACAATCAGTTCTTGAAGTGGATTATGAAGCGTAATGATCTACTTGCTATTCTTGCACAATTACGTATTGCTGTCTACCTCAATCTTTGCATTCTTTTGCAACTTAAGCCCTAGATGTGCAAAGCAAGATGCATTGTCACTCATGTTATCTTTAGGGGCGTTATGATACATAATGATACATAATTCATGACACGGGTTCTGCAATTCAAAATTCTCATAATATTTTGAATATTTCTCATTATGTATTGTGGCACAATTTACTAATGAGGCTAAAGCTGGAAGACAGCGGGAGGGGTTAACAAGAATGTGCTGGACTGGATATGTACAGGATAGCTGATGCTGGGCACTATAAATAATACAAAATCAATCATATTCAACAGAATGCTTATACTCCATGATGCATTGTCACACTGTCACATTTTTGCATTGTTATTATTAGGTTGAATTTCCCCACTGGAATCTTGCAATGTTTGTAATTGGGCTATGTGTTGTGTTTATAGAAAATATGTAATACATGAATGTAAAATGGCATAGCCTACTGTGAACAATCACTTAATACTTGCTAATGTATTGTACTGGGTGGGGAATAAACCTGATTCTAACTCATTGTGTAGCACTGAACACAATTAATATGCGATGCCTGTCTTAACGTTAAATACAAGCCATTGTAACTGTACCTGTACTCTGAAGTCACGCATAAACAGTGAAAAAAACTGCTGATGCTCCACTGCTGGTATCATAGCATAGCATAGTTTTTAAGGATGATGGAATATTAGAAGACAGCTGCGCTCTCATCAGCAGAAACAGACCTTACTGCACAAACAGACTGCAACTGCTGAGATCACTGCAGAGCTCAAAGCCAAAACATCAAGCCTGACCGATCCCATAAAGCAAACTGTCTGCTTTTCCAAGTCAAGCAAGACCAAGACCTGGTGGGCTGTATAAGCACACAGTGCTACAGTCAGTGCATGAGAAAGAGGAGTATGGGAGGAAAACAGATATTACCTACTCTATGTAGTTCTCCATGCAGGGGTAGAACAAACTCAATTTAACTCACAGCACTCAGGACTGGAGAAGTGTTGCAGTCAAAATAACCACAGGGAAGAGTTGCTATCAGGGCTGTCACAATCGACTGAATTAGTTATTGAGCAATTTATGGATTATTTTGAGGGTTCTTTCAAAAATCAAGGGTATTAATAAAGTAAAGTATAGATAGAGGGTTCACCCCCCTTTGCTTCAGCAAGAGCCTCTAATCATCAGGGAAGACTTTGCGCTACATGTTGGAACACTGCTGTGTGAATTTGACTGTGTTCAGCAATAACAGGATTAATGAAGTCAGGCAGTGATATTGGATGATTAGAAACACCACTCCATTCACTCCATAGAATGCAGTTCTACTGCTTCACAGTTCAGTGTGGTTAGGCCTTATTTGCATCTCGCTGACACTTGGTACTGACCATAGTGAACTTGGACTCATGTGAGGCTGCCCCAGAGCTTCCCATAGTATATGCAATGTTTATGGACATTATGCTTGCAGTGTGAGTAGAAATAGGTGCATCTTAAAATAGCTAAATTCACTTATTAGAAGCTTTGCCTCAATATTGTTGGATATAGTGTGCTGAAATATACGAATGTGTTTAAAAAGCTACATGAAAACACTTCATATGTCCATACCGTCCATACTGTAAATCGGTGTATATATCAGGTTCTGGTTCTTATTGTAAAGGGGACAGGTAGGAGAATTAAAAATGCATGATCATCATGCAAGTTAACAACTAATCACTGTCTTTTTTTATTGAGTCATCAAGGTGAGTGATCATGACAGTCCTAGCATATTTGCATAATAATGTTTCACATTAGCATAGCATTATTGGCTTTATACTGCTTTTACCATCTATTGCTCTATATTGACTGTCTAAATTTCCTCAATTCATTATGCTTACACAGATTTTCTATGAAAAACATGTGGTCATACCTGCACACACACACACTTCATCACTACTGTAAATCTCTCATGGAAGCATGAGCAGAAAGTGAGCTAGCTCATTTTCCTTTAATCTTTCCTAATTTTTGGAATGCTGGTAATGAATTCAGGGTCACAGTTCATTAAGCAGTGAAAAGAGAAAGAGCTCAGAGCTAGAGGCACCTGCACATGCTTAGGAGTGGCGTACAGATGTTTCATAATAGAGACGAAGTCTCTCAAGACCTCGGCTTTTTATCTCTCACAGTTCTCCCTATTCTAATGGCCAGATTACTCGTCTAACATACTTTGTTTCAAAAAGTACCCCTCATTGTAGACCAGTGGCGGCTCCTGGTCAATATTTTTGGTGAAACAAACCACCCTTCATCCTCGACACGCTAAGTACTACCTCTATGTTCTGCTTTTGCTCCCTCAAACTCCTTATACTTAGTGTTAAATCATTACAGATATAAAAAGTATTTTATTGTACATATCTTACAAACAAGTAAAAGTAATGTTTATTTCAACAGAACATAATTAACAATATTTCTAAAGAAAACATGTCTAACCTCTCACCATATAAATGAATTCTACCCTCCCAAAAAATTATTGACTGGATCCATCTTGCACAATCTAACAAGCTAATGCCCTTCCTTCTGTGCCCTCGTAGATAAATAATAATATATAAAATAAAAAGAAATATTATTAATAAATACTAGTGAATAATAGATTATGTGTTTTGTTTTGTATGAAGCTTCTGTCTCACACTCAAAGTCAGTGTTCAGTACATCAAATAGAATGAAGTGAAAAATGATTTCAAAGGCGGTGTTCGGCCACAGTGTTTTGAAGTGGAGAATTACCCTATCACAGGAGGTTTCCATTAAAACCTCAAAAATTCACGAGTCGCCGAGGTCTGAGAAGATTTAAATTGAAATCAATGGGGATGCTAGTGAAACATGTTTCACTGAAATTCTCTGTTTCACCGCGGTTGGGGGTGGCACTGTTTCATGTTTTTGACCAGAGCCGTATACAACTGTAACGCTATTGATGAGCTGAAATGAGGAGGACAACCTTATTTTTAGTTTCACCAATAAAAAGTGAAAGTTATGAAGATTGTTTTGTATATTTTTTCTTGTTGGAACATTGTTTTATTCTATTCTATGAATCTTTATGCATTTATAACTGCCATTGGCAATTCATAATGCTATTGTCAATCGATTTAAGCCTAATTAACTCCCTAGTCTATACATCCCATTATACAGTCCATTTTGAATAGTTTGTCTTGTAGTGTTATTAAACCAATGCATTCAGATATGTCTCCCTAATCAGCCTACAGCAATATGGCTTCTCCCATCATAAGAGTACATGTAGGACTATCAAAAATGGCTTTCATGGAAAGTATACTCTACAAGAAAAATGCAGGATATGATCCTAATAAGCTTAATACTTGTTACAGTATATTATATGGTTAAATACAGCTTTACCAAAGTGATGTAATGCGAGACTACATCGGTGTTGAAATATCTCTTCTGCTGCAGTATGTTCTTCTCCTCTGGCTGTATGTTTTTGCATATGAATGCTGCCCTAGATCCACACACCATGGAGCTGCATCCAAAGTGCTCTCTTAATCTGCCTGCTGACAGTAAGTACCACATAGACCTGCAGTGTGTTAAACTAGAGGAGGGACCAACCTCTTATCAGCCAGATCTGTTTTATTGCCCACAAGCATGATGATGACATCACTCCCTCGCTCCGTTCTGACATCATCAATCCATTTGGAGGTTTGCTGGAATGAATTCACATCTGAGAGAGAGAGAGAGAAAGAGAGAGAGAGAGAGAGAGAGAGAGAGAGAGAGAGAGAGAGAGAGAGAGAGAGAGAGAGAGAGAAAGATTAATCTGTATCTTCTTGTCTCAAGTAAATGCTTAAATGTTATCTAGAGCAGTTCTCCTTCTTAAGTTCTTTCATTTGCAGCTATGAATGATGATAGTAATGAGTCTTGCTTCTCACAGTAGCTGGAAGGGGTATGCAGGGAGACTGAAATCAAATAAACCTCACTGGTGGTAAGATTCTCATCAGATTACCAAGAAACTCAAATCTATGTTTTGCTACAGAAACTCAACAAAATATCAAAAGAGGGTCTCAGTGGGTTTCCATCCAAACAAACAACTAAATAAAGAAGAATTTTGTTTTAGATCTCTGACCTCCCCATGATGCAATTAGACTACAATTCAAAGCTCAAATATTACCACAACTAAATTCAGTCTGTTTATTTTAGTACTAAAATTTTGTACTTTTAAAACTCACTGAAGGTCAGATGTACATATGACCCAAGGTGCAGAACAAAATGTGATCCCAATATATGATCACAATACACCTGAATTTCCTGTCAATTGACTAAAGCTTATCATGCAAACTGCATTAGCCTGGTCCGCACACATGCAGGGCACAGAAGGGTATGCAAATAACAAGCCTGAGACAAAACAAAAAATAAAAGCTCAGTGACAGTGTTTATTAATTACATTTTTTTCAAATAAAACATTCTGCAGTGGTGTTATTTTATTCCCACCAAGAAAATAGAGTTTAATAACACAGACTGTGCACACAAATTGCAGCTGCCACTCACACAAGTACATCCAATTCCACTGGATTGGAGTATATTATTGCATTTTATGTACACTTTGTGGTATACAGTATATCCTGTATTTCTTTGTATTTTCTGTACACAAGATTTTATATCATACTGTACTGTTCATTTGTAGGCTCATACACTCTATGCCTATTATATATATACAGAAATAGTATAAACACATACGTACAAATAATATTTATACACATATATTAATATTTATCTTTACATTTATAATATATATCTATATTGCATATTCATATTGTAGATTGGATATTATTGTATTTTATATTGTTCAGTATATTGTTTCATTGTATCTTTACATATTGTTGTTTTATATAGTTTTATATAGACACCATTTACCTTGAATCAAATACCTGGTCAATAAATACCTGGCTAATAAACACAATTCTGATTCTGATTGTGATAGCAAACATTTTTTCAGCTTGTCTAACCAATTAAAGGGAGTCTCTAAACAACACTTCTTTTGAGAACCTAATGTACATACATGGCACAAATGATCATGTATGCGAAGGAGATGCCCGTACACGCCCCATTAACTGCAAGTTTAGGTTCATGTTTTTTTACCCAAAATTCAGACAGGAGGCACAGAGCATCAGGCCATTTAAACACAAACATGACTAGAAGAGCTATTCACACAATAAACAATAATAATAATACTCCAAGCCATTTTTTAAATTGATGCAGTTGAATCTTCACCTTCAACATGTTCACACCCCAAACTTAAAAGTCCTTTTGATGCAGTAACTATGACTTCAGACACTGAGTGTGACTCAGTGCTATCTGAGATCAAAGCCTAGATCTCATCAGAGACAGACATTAACAGCCTTGGTACTGCCTCAAGGTCAAAGCGACTATATTCCAGGGTGTTTTGCCTATAAAATCATACTTTACTATTCCTCTCCCCAAGGCAGCTGTATCAACCCCACTGTGTTCGCCTGTGCAATGAAAACATAACACACGCTGGCCTCTGATGGTCATGGTGGGATTTAAAGACAATAAAGCTGTCATCTTTTTGTTGGGCTCAATAAATGGAAGAAGCACACGGGGTGTCTGAGGATGATCATACACGGTCATGCGATTTGTGCTTAAACAAGGACAGAGTGACAATAATGTTCTACTTTATAGTATGTTTGCCACCCTGGGACTGTGTGGGTTTGTATGTGGGTGGGTGTGCCATGCTTCACATATTGGGCACTTTGGTAAAAAAAATCATAATGGGATTGATAGGAGTTCCTTTCCTTTCATTAATATTTGGTACTGTGCAAAAAGACTGTGTCTTTGGCTCAAAAACATTAGAAACAATATGTATAAAGATTAATGCAATACATTTTGACATTTCTAGCCTTCTCAAAAAGATTTCCCAGTATATGAGTTATACATGGTTCATCTAATCAAACCTTACATATGTTAGGAGTTAAAACTTCATTCAGACTGGTTTGGTGAAATGGTTCACTGTAGAGAAACGTATTGACTCGGGTTTCTTTTCAGTGGTGGTCAGAGGAACCATGGGCCATGATTTCCAAAATGCAAATGTAGCCATTTTATTTACTAGTCAAAACAACCTGCGACTTCTGAGTTCTTATTAGTCCATCAAGGTAGAATAATAGAAAAGGTGAAAATGAAAATTTACTTTGGGAAACGTTTTGCCTTACAGTTTTCTGACTGTATGTATCTGGCACAGAAGAAACGTATTTTAAGACTAAATAATGTCTCAGGCCTCAATGTTTACAACCATTTGTCACAGGAACTCTTTATGTTACTTTAAAATAGAGCTTTTCTCATTAGATCACTCTCAGTGCCTTTGTTAAGATCTTGACCACTTAATTATGCAAAAAGTATGAAAAATCAGTGAAATTCTCTTTTAAGTCAGAAGTGTTAATGATAGAATCTAACAAATCTATACATTTAAACATGAGCTAGACTGAGAAGGAGAATAACCACACGTTTTCAAACACATGTATTTTTTTTACTCATTTTATTAACTTGCCTCAAATTAGAAAAGTGATTTTTATTCATGTTTATTTGGATGTTTGGATAAAAGTTTATTTGGATTTTATAGTGTTTTCTGAGATAGCTTTGTATAATATTCTTAGCTGGCAAAACACTTTCAGATAATATGCTTGTATGTGAGTAATTATCCACCTTTGATGCATTTGTGTGTATAAAATGCTTACTTGTGATGTCATACACCACCACAGCGACAGTGGAGTCTCGTATATAGCTGGGGATGAGGCTCCTAAAGCGCTCCTGTCCCGCTGTGTCCCACAACTGCAACCGCACCTGCAGTTCACACAGCAGCGAGAATGCACAGTCAGAGATGATTCAACTCCAAACACACATACAGACTCAAATTACGTATATACCCCCTCACACACACACAATATTAAATACAGGAAGATACAAAATGTAGCCCCGGGATTCATTTTTATTTAGACTGTTTTTGTACTGCTTTTTGGGTTTTACTATACATAAAGCTGTCATTGCAAATTCAAGCAAACCAAGCAAACTGCATCCCTCTCAACATCAATAAGAGCAAAAAAGAGGTCAGCAAATGTTTGCTTTTTCTTTTTTAACAGAACTTGAAACTGAAATGATAACTACAGAGAGCAGTTTTTGATAGACTCACACAGCACTCCATAACGGGAAACGGAAGCATTGACACACACACAGTGTAAGAGCCTTACCGTTCTGTCCTCCAGATACATGGTTTTTGACAAGAAGTCTATTCCAATTGTCGCCTGAAAGAGGAGAAGAAAATAACATTACAGTCGTATGCAAGACTGATCATCCAAGCTGGTTCAAGATAAAGATTACATGGATATTTATGAAGCCAAAACCTGAAGCAACTTTCTCTGTGAGTGGCACACGTTACTTGGTTCTCGATAATGTCATTAGCGTCGGTTAGCGGTGCTAAAATTGGAAGTGACAACCATAACCCTCAGCTGTAATTCTGATAACAGGCATATTGTTGTCTCTACATCCAGACTCCTTGGCAAATTTACAAAAAAAATGTCACCAACAATATACATAAAATAAAATATACATATAAAATATACATAAAATCACTAATTCCACATCTACAGCCCAGCTCAGTTTTAGTAGCTGATAGTATAGTAGCTTGAGACAACAGGGTCTGTTTTCCTAAACCACATCTAGAATTATTCTTTGTGGCAAAGTAAATTGGAAAAGAATGTGATCTGAAATAGATGCCCATGGCAGTGAAGACTTGTTCAGTTTTATAGCTCACTGAAAATCTGTTCTAAACTACATCCACGAATGTGCCACCACCTTAATAAATTGCTAGATGTGGTCTGAGCCACATGTGGTGAGAAACGTTAGCCATGTAGATTTCAATTCTGATCAGAAATTGTGTAAATCAGACATTTTACCAAATATTCATATCAATTATTGTTTTTGGAATTAGGAAGTTTTCATTCGTGAAACTGTGACAATTTGGTTTGTAAGCAGCTTAGTGCTCAGAGGATACTGTCCCAAGTGTAATTCAGGGGATGGAGGGAGGGAAAATAGATAGAGGGATGGATGGATGGACAGAAAAGAGCTGATGTTCAGTATTCTAATCCCTGACAAGATAAGCTTAGAGCTCAACTTCGCCTGTCCGAGGGTCAAAGCACTGCTTGTTTGGGTTTGATGTAGTGAAGCTGTGATAAGATAAATGCTTTTCAAGCACAAAGGAGCAGATAAAAAGAACAACCTGAGAGCTACAAGCTGGACTGAACTGAATGGCCACCCATGGCTGATTTTTTTATGTGCCACACTGGGCTCAGGTCGAACTTAGAATGACAAAAAACGATTAGTGCTCAGTAACCCAACACTTTTACACGAAACAGCAGTCGCGGATTCAGTCCAACGTGGATTTTTTCTGAGAACCCGACTGATAACGGTACGCGTGATTCGCGGGGGGTTACTGTACTTAAACGTGTGTGACATACCACTTTCTCCTACTAGAATTCTCATTTACTCAGCTCAAGCACAGTAACTAAGTAACACCACGTCTGTGCAGTCCATCTCTGTTAGAGAGACTTCAGGTTCGGGTCGTGTTCATGTTTCAAATTAAGCACAAGCAGTCAGAACAGGTGCTGCCTGAGCTTCGATTCTACAGACATGCAGATCTCTAATTTGGACACTTTAGCTTTTAATGACATTCCTCAGGTCAAAATGGCCTTCGCTTTGGACAAAAACACTTTTATTACAAAATCCAACTGAAGGCAGATTATTTGTGGAGAATGCATGAAGAATATTTGTGTACAGAGTGTAATATATGTCAAAGTCTGGGGACATTTTTCCTACACTGGTGTCAGTGAGCTTGTGTTCATTGATAGGATCATGAACTCAGAAGATACAAACCTGCAAAAAATCTGCAATGTTAAAAAATGATAATGATCTGATACACACCAGTCACCCATTGAAAGAAATACTTTGCAAAAAAGAAAATTACAGTCTTGGAACAGACTGTTTAAAATACATGCCATTTAGTTTGACATTTTGTTTCCTTACACAGTAAATTTCATTCATTTCTAAATGTGGCACATATACTTTTTAAGGATGTATATGCTTTTTGCCTAGCTATCTATTGCACTGATAGTATCGTGCATATAAATGTGTCATGGTCAGCGGTTGATGGGATTCTCACAGCACACATTAACACAATCAGGTCAGAGACTCATTTACATAATGCAGTTTTCTGTAATCAAAGAACCAATTAGATATCACAGTAGCAATCAGAAAATCATATACTGTGCAGATCTATTGTCTAAAAGAAGTAAATCAAGGCAGGGGGTCCTAAGACACACACAAAGTTAGGTTTAAAAGTCCAGTTCCATTGACTTGCTGCTGAAAGACAAATTAATGACTAAGGTGACTGAAAACATTTATGGATACATGTAGCACATTGTATTTTGAAAAAACAGCCATTATCAGTGATGCCAATAATTAAGAAATCTAGCAATTACTCTGATGATTAATCAAGTAATCACATACCATATAACAATCATACACAAGCACATTTTAGAAGAACCCTGTTTGCATTCATTGAGAACATACATCGTTAGTAATCATTTTTATCTGCTCTAATTCCAAACTAAACTCTAGGTTTGTAGCTTAGTTAGTCTTCTTAAAGTTTATTATTTAGTACCTACTGAGCTACTGTCAGTGATGTCAGAAATGATCCCAGAAATTGTTTCTCCACAATGTCTTGCAAGAATCTACATTCTGTCGCTCAAGCATGGTGCTACAAATGGACATACTATGTGTGTGTGTGCGTGTGTGTTCATACAGGGTGGGCATGTGCGTGTTGTGTCTGTGTGTGTATGCCCAGCAGGGAATCCCTCTCCTCATTCAGACACAGCTGGTCATCAGCAGCATGATCACGCATCCGTTTCCGTGGCGATGCCAACCACTGTGCCACACAGACAACAGGAGCAAGAGACCTTTTTCCTCCACTCCTTTATCTTTATCTTTTTCCCCCTTTTTTTCTTTCTGCATTCTTGCTCCACATGCTCCTGTGTTTCTCAATTTGTTCTGCACCCCTCATGAGCCTCATACCATTCTGCTAAATAAAATAATTTTTTTTTTAAAAAAAACCCTAAAAGACGGTCTTCAGAGGTACATGACATATCATTACATGTTGTCAAATGTCACAGGACAGAAAGAAACCGAAAGCACTGAACACTGAAACTAGAAGCTACTTCTCCGTAGACCATTTTCCTAAAATGTCTATTTTAACAAACAAATATGTATTAGAATAAAAGGGGGTAGAGAGGGAGCGAGAAAGAAAGAGAAAGACAGAGAGAGAGAGCAAGAGAGAGAGAGAGAGAGAGAGAGAGAGAGAGAGCACAAGACAGAGAGGTAGAGTGAGAGAGGTGAGTAGAGAGTGCGCACTCCCTCCTTAGCTCCAGTGTTAAATATAGAATCCTGCACAGCGAGAGAGGTGCTCACACGAACATATCTAGAACAAATTATTCATACATATTTCAATTATTAAGCAGCACACATGGCAGCTCTGAAGCCCACACAGGGGCTATTTCCTGCCCCCGCTCCTCCCTGGCTTTGCAGAAAGGAAAAAGCCCCTCAGGTAACAGGAGGTGCGAATAAATATCCTTATAAACACTTATCATTTGTAAAAGGCTACCTGGCAGCAGCACTTACCGCAGTGTTTTCTACAGTGTGTCTAATTTCAAAGGACCTAAAACTGCTGTTTCCTCATTTCAGCTTAATGCATTCGTGTAATCCATGTTTGTGTAATCCAATTAGAGATGTATAGCCCCAAAGCACATCAGAATCCTGTAATGTTGGCATTAATATACTTAATTTAGTTTAGAAACCTTTTTTAATATAACACGTACTACTAATCACTCATTTACGACTGTAGCATGTGTCTATGGTCACTATGAGTCTTGAGAACTACTAGGAATGTTATTATGGGCTGTGAAGAGAATGCACAGAGTGTAAAGTTTACACTACCAAAGACATTTGTCATGTCCGATTTAAAGGTCCTGGAACTGTAAATTATAAAGGGTGTTTTTGTTACTGTGCCTTTAAGACTGAAGCATGCCAGTGAGTACTGTTCCAGCTTTCCCTATATGGTGGATAATTCAGACTCAAACATAACTTGTGACAGTGTAAATAGATTGGGCTAATCTGCTGATATCTGAACATAAGGATATATGCAAATGACTTGGTATTTGTGACATCATGAGTTTAAAACAGGCTGTTTTATTTCCCTAGACTTTGAGGGCTGGAGAGTGAATGCTACATTCTGAAACTTTAATGTTAAATGAGAAAAAAATCCACAACAAGAGTCTTCTAAGACACAGCCACTCTGGACTTTCACCTCACTGTTGTCTTCACCAGGGCAGAACAAAACTGCATGCTGCTGTGGAGGGAATGAATAGCTCACTGAACAGTTTATGTTAGTCAACTATACTAATATTGTTTTTTTTTAACAACTGAGTACACCACAGTCTGACACATTTTCAAGGTTTGTGAGTTAATGGGATCTCCTAGATGAACCCGGCATCAAGCACAAAGAATCACTACCAGAAGCGAAATTCGTCTTTGTGTGTCTTTTTCAATGGGCAAATGTAATTTGCAACCAGTCTGATTATGGCTTTAACTACAAAAATGGTTTGTACTGCTTTGTATGGTTTCAACAACCCAGAATACAATCCAAAAATCAGAAACTGATGTGATAGTATGGTTCATTTCAAGTGTTGATATACAACCAATCTTATATTCCTCAGGTCTGCAATACACTCCAAAAAGAATTGAGATGGTAAACCAACTACTGCTTCATACTGCTTACAAGACATTTTATTTTTTCCCATTCGTCCTGCAAACATGTCTGAAGGTGTGTAATGCTATGTGGTTGTCACATTTTTTGATGCAAATTTCTCCACACATGGAGGCAGGCCAGTCCAGCACCCGCATCCTCTTCTTCCACAGTCATGCTTCTGTAATGTGTGCAGAATGTGTTTTTCCACTGTCTTGTTGAAAAATGTTGCAAATGACCTTAGCCAAGGGCACTGACACAACCCCACACCATGAGAGGCCCTGGGGTTTACACTTGTGGATAATAGTCTAGATGGTCCTTTTTGGTCTTTGGTCAATTTCTTTCAGAAACGATGTGAAAAGCTGATTCATCTGAACAACAATACCTATTTCTACTGTTTGATAGTCCATATCAGAATCCCAAGAGAAGTCAACGCTGCTTCTTCACAGGGTTAATATGAAGCTTCATTTTTGCACAGTAAAGTTTTTAGTGGAATTTGTGAATACAACTCTCCTGTCACCGGTTGATATCACCTGTTTGAAATCTTTTTTTTTAAATATTACTAGCCCTGAACTGCCCCAATGTAAACACTGTTTTGTCAACTAGGAATAAAGTTTTAAATGGTACAACAGAACTTAAAGTGTTTGTTTGAACCAGAACTGAACTGCTCATGGCACCTCAGTTTTAAGATAAGATAAACCTTTATTAGTCCCACAAGTGGGGAATTTACAGTTTTAGATTCTACACTGCATTTAGTGTTCATCCTCTTTGTACTTATTGCACACTTAACTGCTGTTGAACGCTTTGCTAGATAATTTTGCCCACCTGATTGTTTTGATCAGTTTTCATGCCTCACATTTGGTGATAACGGGCCAAACAAAAAAAATTCAGATTATATTCAGGTTTGGGTCAATATTTCAAACTCAGCTAAGCACAACATAACAGGTCTGTCTGTATCCACACAATCAGAAAGAGATCGGAGAGAGAGAGAGAGACAGAGAGAGAGAGATAGATAGAGTGAGAGAAGATAAATCAAATGCCACACAGCTAAGCTCCATGAAAAGAGAAATTATGCACATAAAAAGAACTAATCTTTTTCACAAGCCGCTACCCCGGGTGGATCTTAACATGTTAGTGGGCCAATAATATTTATCTGATTATCTTTCCATTTGCATTTAATTAAATAAAGAAGTAGAAGAGCACACGCTGCCCCTGGCAGGCAGGCAGGCAAAATACAAACTTTTCTACAGGCTTAAAGAACAGCTTATGTACTTTAATGCTGCAATTTCACACTGATGAGAAACAAGTGAAACTCAACAGAGCACAAATCTTGCTTTTCAGAAGGCCATGAATTTCAGAAACCTTATACCCTGGATCCATAGTTATACTCTCGAGTGACTCTGGCAGGCTGCCCGTTTGCAATGACCAGCACTGAATACCTAAAAGAAAAAAGCGATGCCACAGCAAAACTCATTTTAACCATATTGACTGCAGCACCTGCAGCTGTATGACATCATATGGACAATCAATTTATAGCATGTACAGACTGGGCGAATGATGGATGCCTCCAAGGCGCTGGAATATTTACACATACTTCACACATGGTGCTACACACTCCAGCAGGTCAGACAGGGACTAATTCAGGTGCAACTGACTGCCTCATATGTGAAAGGAAAGGTTCCTTGATGGAAATTAAAGCGATGAGTTGAACCTATAGAATAACTACTGATCTATTGCCTCCTGTTTCAAAGGCAAAACAGTATAGAAACCAGGCTCAAACCTGATTTGACCTTTGGAAAATAAGTCCACCAGAATTTACACTAACACTAGCAAGGGCATGAAACTGAAACTCAATCCAGACCCACAGACTTGACCCAAACTGACCTGTCCAGGCCTCAGTAAAGCTAAATTTGAGCAAACCCGACACGGCTTTCCACAGAACAGCTGCACTTGTCAAGTTGCTAAAATGTCAACATGCCAGTCTTCCTGCAATTTCTCTTATTTTGATGTAATGACCAGCTCATAATTTGATCAATTTCCTTTAAGCAAGCTTTCTTTTTATTTTGTCTATTGTGGGCAAGTTAGTTAGAGAAAGAGAGAAAGACATAAAGTGTAATTTAATGGGAAATGTACCTTCTCTTTGAAGCTTAAAGTCCACCTATAACATGTATGTGGTATGTACCAAAACCAAAACCATGAATTCCAACCTGGCTGCAGTTGCAGCTTATAATGGACTGCTGAGTGAAAGTGTAGTAGTATCTATAATACATCTAACTTTTATTTTTTTAAAAAGAAAGTAACATTTGGTTTTCCATGTCTGCAGCCCTTTAAGCTGCTAGTTTGGAACCTATATCTGGTAATGCCTTTTATTGTTATCCCCTCACTATTCCTGATTTCAATCCTCACCATTAGTGGTTTTACCTACCTTACTGTTCACAGATTCTAAATAAATAAACTGGTTCAGACGTCTAGAGCGCAGAGCTAATTTGATGAGACGCTAGATTCTTTAAGCTCGTTGGGAGTTTACTGCCTGAAAGCAATAAAACCCCGTGTAGATCCCAGTATTTTCCGGATGATGCACAAGTAGAAAAAAGTCAGAGTGCGGTTAATACGGTCGCCTCTGTTCACCACTCGCTAATTAACGTCTCTGGAGTGTGCGAAGACAGAGCAGAGCTCAGGAAGAGCCACAAAGAGCGCCATGCCTCAGCAAATACAGCAGCGGGGGAGAGCCACATTAAAACTCAGTGTGCAAAACGCCCGTTGGCAATCAGGGGTCCTCACATACCTCTCAATATGGAGGGAGTGGGGTTATGTCGTTTGTCAAACATGGTAGGGCGGCATTTTCCTTTTAACCCAGAATTATGAAAGGTCGAAAGTAGGGCCAACATGTTCATATGTTAGGTCTATTTTGAAGCCCCCCCAAAATGATCCCAAGCCACCCTAAATATATAGTCATTATCAGGCTATGTTTAAATTATATTTCCAAACATTTCATACAAAATATCACTGAGCGCAGATACGCACTTTACAAAAAGAAACAAATAAATGAAAAATAATAAGGCTAGCTATCATTATTGAATTAAAATGTTGTACTGGCTGTTGAAGCTGCATTAGGACCCAGGTGAAGCTACACGTAGCTGCTTGTTAGCGAGTAGCAATCGGAGTCTAGTAATATTTCTCTGGTAGCGACATTTGTACTCAACAGAACAATACTATGAGTAGGTGACAATAACTGTTCATTGCTAAACTTTACTTGTTTCCTTAAATGAAAGGAAAGGTTTGGTGAAAAGTTTTCAGCCCTCTATACACGCTAATTCCTACAACCCTGGGGGCTAAGCCCCCTTGTCTTTCCGTCCTAGTGACGTCCCTGTTCTTTACCAACAGACCACAAACTGGCCCAGCTGCAAAATCTAACAATGGGACTAAATGAACATGACACTTTCAAACAGGCTGGATTTCGGTGCATGGATAGTCTGCTCATGACTCCTGTCTTGCATCCTCCTGTGTTCATCCTTACTAAGTTTCTGCTGTTGACATCACACCAACCAAGGTGACAGACAAGTGGTGAAAAAGCTAACAATCATGCTTCACATGCAGATGAAGTGAGAGTGGCCATTCTGTCATACATGAACACACCAGAGCACACAGTGTGAAAAGCACATAATTCTCTGTATTTAACCCATTCACCAAGATAAGCAGCGGGCAGCCAGGAACACAGCGCCCAGGGAGCAGTGTGTGGAGGTAACTTGTTTAAGGGTACCTTAAAGGTGCTTGGCTATTGTGTTTATATTGTTTCCTAGATCATATAAGCCCTAATTTTGTAATTACATTTTGGGAATGCTCATTTCCATCACGTTATTTTGCAGTTAATTATGGTTTGGTTTATAGAGTGGCCGACTCAAGAGTATAAAAAAAACTAAAAATAACCTAAAAAAACTAAAAACCTAAAAATAATATGTTCTCTTTTCATTGTTCTTATAAATAGCTGAAAGCTCTAGGTTGCATTTTTTCTTTATCAATATAACGTACTGTATGTTGCATACCCTGTACTATATTTGTCCAGAAAACTGATTAAGTAGAAGTCTGAAATATGCGAAGGAGTGTGACTGTATATTGTAGTCTTTTTGTGCATTTGGATGAAACAAGGTATGCAGGAAGACACCAAGCATAAAAATAATGTCTTTGGTTGAAAAAATGCAGGTCAGTTATTAACGCATCAGTGGTTCTCATACATGCTTTTAGAGTTTCACAGATCAGTTATGCACTTACCCAATCACAACACAATATTGTGTCCATAAAATGCAGCCCTGATTTTCACTTCTGCCCAGACCTTAACCCAACAGTTAGCTGTTGGGGTTAAGCGAATAAACACATGTGACTTTGCTCTGAATGTCTTTTCCCACTCGCTTTTCTCTCTGCCATAAATATGTAGATGTACTCTGCGATTTTCACGGTGAAACAGACTGACAGGCAACTGATGGCAGTCTGGCTGATTTTCTCTGCCCTTCTGGCAGACACCATCAGAAAGGCCCACACCCAGACATCTTAAAGTCCATCTCTGTTCACTGATCTGAGCTTATTCAAAATTATGGAAATGTAGGGCTGGTGGTGTCTAGTTCACAGAGAGAGAATTTACATTACATATTTGGCAGCCACTTCAGACCGAATAAAGCTCTTTTCACTGGACAGCCATTGTCTCAGAGACACTCTTACAGCAAAATACCCTGACAAACATGAGCATAAAATACATTTTTGTACCTATAGGCTTCATGGGCTTGTCTGGTTGCCTGTCTATTACTTTGAAGATATAATATAGATCTAACCTTATGTTCAATAAAACCAGAATACAGATTTAACATCTTTTTTATTTTTCATGACCATTATCCAGCCTCTATGTATTCCTTGGAACTGAACAGGCTGTGCTTACATTTAAACACATGCAAATAAATTAATTTAAGCATGAATATAACTGTAGACATCTTGCACATCAGATGCATGGATGGCCTTTTGGATGACAAAAATATGAATTTTGCATATTTTTACACACAAGTCACTTGACCAGTCACTCATATCTCTGCTGTTGGCATCGCACCAACCAAGATGACTGACTGGCGGTTTCCCAGCAACTGCTTTAACCAACATCTAGAAGATTAGTCAGAGGTTTCAGCTACAAAATGAAGTGATGAAACTCTCCACTCTCATTATTTTTTGGAAATGGAAACCCAATGTCACACCAGTCTCTCTTTGCCGTTTAGTCATATTTAATTCCACCCAGAAACTAGGATTCTCCCAAATACATAGTACCACACTTGGAGGAGAACACTGACCAATGTTGGTTACCCATTGCTAATTGCTGTTGGATCAGCTAAAAGACTCATGTTGAGTGATGGGGATGAGTTATTGCACCAGTTATTGCAAGTGGCTGAATTCTCTGTTCAAGCACCAGTCTGTGATTAATGAGGATACTCAAGTAATCCATGTTTATTGATCCACAATGCAATTGGAATATGCTGCAAGAAATATCACAATCACAACATATAGCCTTATAATTGGAATACTTGTTTTGTGCAGTTCTGATCCATATGAATAAATGATTTTGTAATAGTGGCTATTAAAGAGAGTGATTGTAAGAAGCTTTTATCTGCAGGACAAATAGTTAAGAAATGAAAGAGGCAGGCACTGTAAGAGCATGTCCCATCAGTCCTCAGACAGCACTACAGCACTGATCGGCTCACAAAGCACTCATGTAATCTTATTACGGCATGACACTTTATTACTGCCGCATGTGTCTGACAGGAGCCGCTTAGGTCATGGCACACCAACTCATCCTCTTCCACACTCCCTGTTACACACAGCTGTACGCGCTGTGGGGAGAGGGGCTGGGCTGGATTAGGTGCAAATAATGGGATGTAATTGTAAGTATTGATAGTGGATGTGTGGGCTGATGTGACTGGGTTTTAGTTAAGTGTATTGTACACACCTCACTAACAAAAAGCAAGCATATAAATTATTTCAAGCCTATTTTATGGAGCATTCCCCTTGATACTGCTTCTAATCAGCACTTTCCCAAAAATCTCCTATTCATGCATTATTCTGTTATGGAAATAAAAATTCAAAGAGAACAAGAGAGAAAGAGAGAGAGAGGGAGAAAGAGACAGACAGAGAGAGAGAGAGAGAGGGAGAGGGAGGGAGAGAGAGAGAGAGAGGGAGGGAGAGAGAGAGAGAGGGAGGGAGAGAGAGAGAGAGGGAGGGAGAGAGAGAGAGGGAGAGAGAGAGAGAGAGAGAGAGAGAACTAGAGAGACAGAAAAAGAAAGGAAAGAGAAAAAAGAAAGAAAAAGAAAATAGAAAAAAGAAAGACAGCGAGAAAGAAGATAAAAAAGAAAATAGCAAGACAGAAAACACAAAAGCAGAAGGATTAAAAAAAGTACCGTGTGGTACCTATTTAACCATAGTATCATAAGAAAAAATGAATGACAATAAGGTTGCTTGGACAAACACACACTCACAAACACTAGCAGCACATTCATTTCAGATGAGAAGGAAAGCAGTCACTAATACAAGTTCCTTCCTCTTCCCCTGCAAGTTCCTTTTGTGGATTTAATTAGAAAATATGAACCTGTATAGGCTTCTGTTCCCTCGAGAGACTTAAAACTGCCTCAGCGTCCTTCCCTCTTCTGAAACAATGTGCAGGACTGAAGCACAGCTAGTGCACGAAGCTCTGCAGACCACAAGGACATTAATTGACAGATACAGCCAACGGTCAAAAATACCCCCATTTCCATATTTCTCCCATCAAACACAAGAACTGGCAAATAAACATCCGAGCATTTGTTATTAATATTATACAGCATGGTAAAAAAGTGCATCTGCTAATTCTTGCTAGCACTCATAAAATCCTGGTGGTTTGTTAGTGCTAAGCTAACATGTTTTACTTGAAACTTGTAAAAACATATTAACATATATTATGCCTTGTATGGAGTGGTTCTGTCATGGTTCGGTCAGTGGCTATTAGGGCCACTGCTTTTCTGTTGGGTTTTGGGGTTTTCATTTTGGTGGGTTTCACGTTTTTTCTGTCGTTCTGTTCTGTTTACTCTTGTTGTAGTGTCTCTTATTTTGACATGTTCGTTTGCTTTGGTTCTATGGTCATGTGTT
>JBBPDC010000109.1:6107668-6122123 GCA_037974485.1 Hemigrammopetersius urotaenia | reverse complement strand
ATACAAGCTGTACACTGATTACTTTACATTCTATCAGAGTTTCATATCTTTAGCGTTGTCCCTTGAAAAGATATAATTAAATATTTACAAAAATGTGAGGGGTGTACTCACTTTTGTGAGATACTGTATATATATACACATTTATATACATTTGACCGAGATTATGGCTCCTAAAAAATAATTTGGCTCCCAACTATTTTCTGTCCCAATGGCTCCTAATGTTTTCTTTTTTGTCTGGTGCCCTGTATTATGTATTTTTAAACAGAAATTATATGAAACACCCAGCGAATGCCCAACCCAACAGCATTATTTATTATTGTGTAGTACCAGTACTTGTATATCTGCTAGATAAACAGAAGAGGTTTTCAAATCTTCAGGACAGTACTGTGTCAGGATGAAGTGATTCCTGACTACACAAGCACAACATAAATATTTCAGACGAACACTCATCCTCTATCTACTGACTGAACCAGACATGTCAAATGTTCCTGGACTGGAACATGTTTGTGAGTTTGCTGTGTTTGCTTTGTTTTTCCCTGAGCTGCTCCTCTGTGTGCTCCCGTTTCTGACAGCCTCAGCGCCCGCTGTAATAAATGGTGGCACCTCATCAGGTGGGATTCACAGCTGCCTGGCTAGTTGTCGTTATGGTCTATGCACCAGCCGTGACCCACACTCATCAAAATTGAGCCAAAGTTCATCACCAGCACTTCTGCTCAGCCTCAGCTCTTCTGAAAGCAAATGGAGGAACAGAAAGATCCCTGAGGCGGTGAGGTGTGCCTTAGTGTGATAACAGCTCACAGTAATGTTATCTCTTCCAGACTAACTAAGGCCCAGCACGTGGCCTCCTTCTCCTTACCCCTCTGTGCAAATGCTTAATTCAGATGAGTCTCCTTTTCTCAGCGATGGAGATGCTTGGGGAGGGGTTCAGCACCTTGGACAGCTTCCCCATGCCTAAGCCTCTTCCCATCCCATCCCATCCCATCCCATCCCATTAATACTAAGAGACACTTTCCTCTCTGCCTTCTGGATCCATTCCATTCCACTCAAATCCCTCTCCTCTTTTCAATCTCTTATACTCCATTGTCTTAGGCCCTGTCTATGAGTAGTGGTATTGGTAAATTTCAGTATTTTGAGTACTCACATCACAGTATAATAGTATCAATGATACACTAAATGTATGTAGACACCTGCTTAATGGTTGGTTTGTGTGTATATTTATCCATCTCTCTGAAAACTATCCATCTCCCTCCATTTTTATGTAGTTCTACTATTTTTCTTTACTATTTCTCCCATTAATAGACCATATATTCTCAACCAAATGTCAATACAGACTGGCTAAACAAAAGTGCTACTTTACATGTACATGCATTACTGCTAATAGTTATGAAGTAGTAGAGTGGCGTGATCATCGGCACCGCTGACATTAGCTGTCTAAAGCCTGTCTGTGTCAAAGCACTTATGCAAGCACTATGCTGGGAATATATATGTACATACATACATCAAACTCTACACAGAGGAAACGAACGCCAATAAGATGTGCACACATTATTTCATTATCCATTTCACTACCCATTAAAGGACACAGGATTTTCATATCCTGTTTGAGATGTGCACTTTGGTATGCATGCAGATAGGGACAAAGGAAAAATTTCTCGGCAACCAAATCAATACAATGTCTCAAACTGTGCTCTCCAAATGGCTCCTCAAGAAGCAAAAAAGGAGAACACAGTGCATCATGTGACATTGCTGCTTCCACTGACATTGCAAACAGAGCTGTTGCCGAGTCTATTGACTAAGCATCAAGCCTAATAGCAGGAAATCAATTGAGGTAACAGGTTGAAACAGGAGATCATCCTTTAAGGAATCGAAAACAGTTTTGTTTTTTTGCTGTGGTGCAGAGCAACGTGCCGTTCTATGTTTCCTGCCATCACAACATATGTTTGTACCACTTCCCAAGATAAAAGATTTGTCTCTTTTCACACTAGGATGTTCATTATATACCACTGATCCTCAGTAAGACTAGTATCATCATTTAGTCAAGGAACGTTCACTGTAATATATGTGGTTTAACCAAAACCTCACTAAACCTCGGAGGTCTCTATGTAACAAGCAAGCAGACTTTATCTTAGAAGATCAGCAGTCTACACAACCATGTTTCAGTGTAGGAATAATAAAATTATTATTATTAAAATTATTATTGGAACCTTCTATGAAAGACAGGTGGATTTAATCAGATTCTCTATCTCTAATCACATTTAATCAGATTCTTGATTGTGCCCTTAGGCAGCCCTGGAGCATCCTAATGTATTGACAATGGATTTCTATAAAGATTAATACAAGCTTTGTGTGTTTATGCATCAGCAATAGGTGCATCTTAAAGTGGACAGAATGTCTGGATACTCTCAGAAATATATTTTATTTCCAATCCTATAGCCACTAGGGCTGCACGACATTAGGAAAACATGCGATATGCGATAATGTAGTTGAGTGTTGCGATGGCGATATCACATGCGATAAGTGAGTAAAAACTTAGCCTTTATAGTGTTAATGTTTTTCTGCTTTGGGTTTGTGGTAATAAAGACTCCAGGCACGGACTAGTCTATGCAGTAAAAAAATAATAAAATGCAATATTTCCATTCCAACATGTTTTTTAAACAGTAAACATAAAACATTTGAACCAGTGAACATTGTTGAAAAAAATCTGAAAATATTTTTAAAATAATTTTACATCTTAAATAAATGTAAACAGAATTTAAATAGCAAAAGGAACACTCTATAACAGCAGCACAGAAGATGAAGAAAACTGCTTATTGATTTTTTGCCCTCTTCTCTGTGGCACTGGGTGAAGAGCTTTGGAAAAACACCATTTATTGCAGTTCAGTCAGTTATTTGCGATATGTATATTTTTTCGCGATATGGATATTGCACATGTTGATATCGCGATGACGGTAAATTTGTGATACATTGTGCAGCCCTAATATCCACTATCACTTACAGCAAACATTAAACCATTGCCATTTTATAATTTCATTCCACACAATTGAGGAGGGTGCTGACCCAGGCATGAAAAACAAGCATCAGCAATAGAACAAGGCGAGGAATTCGTCACCAGGGGAAATTTCTGAAGCGCTAGAGTGACCGAGGGATTAGGGGATAAATGACTGGGGCTGATTTAATGGGCAGAATGGTTAGTCATGTGACAAACAGGAGAAAACCAATTCTGATCAGACCATTAACGTCATTCCTTTTTGCTCTTCAAATGCTCATGACAGATTAGATGAAAAAATGAGAGTTTCTACTCCCTCTGAGTGGAGCAGCTTGTAAAAAAATGCGTGGAAATCGCTGTCTATTGAGGAGAACCCTTCACTTCAGCTCCACTGATGAGAAAACAGCAGAGACACTGTAGAGCTGATTCATTCAGGTTTTGACAACAGAATAGAAGTGGCCTACTGTGCTGAGGCCAAACAGCACTGAGCCAATAAATGCTTATTTATCCAGATCCAGTGTCAAAGTTTTGCTGGTCATGTGTCCAAATGCACAACTGCCCTCTCAGCATCAGCAGCACAGAAGCATGCACCATCACATACTAAGGATGCAGCTACACAAGTTCTCCTAGCATCAGTCCCACTCTGGGTGTGTCTCTCTCCGCCTGGCAATTATTTATTAATTTCTACATCCATTCTCCAGCAAGTACAGCAGCTATGAAGCAAATGATTCATAAACGTCTTCGCAGAACCATTGAAGCAAAGGAAACTAAGGAAAAGCCACACGTCTCAACCGTTCCGCCTCAACTTCAGTAATAAGCAGAAACATAATGAACTACACGAATAAAGACTTTAGGTCGCACATGCATATTTTTAAAAAAAAACAAAGTATGTTAAATCTAAATTTCTCACTCATAAACTCTGCTGGAATTACACTTGTAGTCATGTTAAAGGCAGCATCTCAAGAGAGGATGTATTTTAAATGGACAGACATTTCAGAAGGCGTAGTCTAGTGCAAACCCCTCCTGAGATAAAACAGTAACTTAGAGAGACAGAGAGAGAGAGAGAGAGAGAGAGAGACTCACCGCTTTGCTCCCCAAGAAAGACGAGCTTGAATTTCCTTAAAGGGTTCCCAAAGTCATTAGCCACGGACATGTTTGGGTGTTGTGGTGTGTCAGGGCTGAGAGACAGAGTGTCCAGTGTTTCAGGGTGTGTAGTAGACTAAAGCAGCTCTGCTCAGTCACCTCTGCTGCGACTGCTCGCACTGTTGGAGACTGCCTGAGTTCTTGCGCATGCGCAGTGCACCGCCCCTGCTCCGTCTGTCCGTCTGTCATTGTTTTCACGCCCGTTTTCAGACAAGCCTCGCCCCCCTGTGCATGGATTGGCTAGGAGTTACCTATGAGTTTTGTTTTTTTCTTTTCTTTTCTCTTTTCAATCTTCCTTAACTGATCAGTTACTTACAAAAGGTAAGATCTTGATCTGCTGGAATTAAAAGCTGACCCCTTATGGCATTACACTGGACTGTCCTCAAGACCCTAATTTTTTAGGGTTACGTTATTTAGCTCTTATGTTGATTGATATATGTTTCACCTCCCTACTGCATCAGTCAGTAAAACCTTTGCATTCTGTGAAGATGATGAACCACTGATGTAGAATTAAATAACTGCAAGGTTGAGCTGCATCTACAGTGTTTTGCCATTGATCACCAGGTCTGCTCTCCATTAGGACTGAGGTGGGTTTTTATGGATGAATAGCAAAGCTTTGTCTGGAAGAATAAGCATTTATCAGAACAGCTGGGCTCTCACATCTCTTCTGATGCTCCAGTGAATGAACCTGCTTTCCAGGATCTAAATTCTATTAACAATAAATCTATTCTATTAACAAAAGTTCTAGAACTGCGCCACGAGCCAATCCCAGCGCGGAGGGCGGATCTTTTTGGGTTCCAGAACGTCAGATTAACCAATCACAGTAAGGAGAGCTCGAACGAATATGGGTGGGGAACAATAAACTTAACTCCTCTGAGCCCGCACTCCCCCCGTCCCACTCATGACGTCATGCTGAACGGAGCGGCCAGAAAAGAAGCACAACAGTGAGGTTTTATTTTTTAATTAACAAAGTGTGACAAACTCCATTTATACTGCATATTATATACATATAAAAAACTCTCTTGTGTGATATGGTTTCAGGCATATAAACTGTAATAAATTTGGCATTGTGAACAGAATATGAAAAAATAATGTGGACTCAAGTCTATAAATCAATTTTATTATTTAAAAAAATAATTTAGGTGCTCCTAAATAAACTTAATATATTGCATGATATGACTGTGAAAGGCTAATTGTGGAATAGTATGGCTTCCAAACACCAGCAAAGGACAGACAAGAAAAGGTTTACTTGTGATCACATAAGGCTTGATTACTACAGTTTGTGCCAAAAATTAAGGTTATATAATAAAATATTTATATAATGTACAAAAATATATATATTTACAAATATGACACCCATTATTATAAAATATGTTGACAGTATTACAGCAACACTTAGATTTGTAATGATATAATTGTTCTGGCTTTTATGCAACCTCTTAAATATTGTGACATATTACACACATACACAATAGAATTAACACATGCATGTGCATTTTCACTGGTTGTTCTTCATATATCTATCTATGGGAGAAGACAAAATACAGATTTCCATCTAATCAGAACCTACCTAAATGCACACAATACTATTTCAGGTGAAGTGAGGTACACATGTTCTTTTGCTTTTTGGCAAATGTGTGGGTTCCCACCAACAATAACCAACAATATAACACTCACTGATCTTTACCTATCATTTCACACACCAGTGAATGGGTGGAGAACTGGCTCTAAGTCCCCAGGTCTGGTATGGTTCATCCATAGGGAGGATTTGTACAGGCTATGGCTGCTAGTCAGTGCAAAATGGAAAGTAAAAATAACATCCGCCCATATAACCATCCATCCATGCGGGGAGTGCCCTTTCAGCAGGGCCTTGAATAGAGATGGTTTCTGATAAGAGGTGTCTAGGGTTCAGGGCTTGCAGTGGTCCCTCAGAGACTTGTGTCTCCAGCAGTGTGTGTGTGCTGACAGGGGACTGGACCATCACAGCTGTCCCTCAGGTCTCTTCTCCAGACTGTACTGCCGAGTTCTTCCAACCTTCCAGCCAATCACACCCAGCAGGGCAATGCCCATGAGCTTAAACCCTACCTGGAGGCCGAGATACCTGCAGACAAACAGCCATCAGCATGGTCACCGTTTTTATCATCCCAATCATCAACATCATTAATAGTATCTTCTTCTCATTTTATCACTCAGCTGCTATCAGTGGACCCAGTAAACTCCTTAAATTCTCTTTTTTTCAGTTTCAAGGCACAAAAATGCTTGGCTCAATCCGTTTGATCTCAGACGTGTGCAGCACCCATCACTTTAACATTTGCAACCCTAGCAAACCCTCATATGCATTTAGGTCAAGTGAGAACATTCCCATACCTGTTTCTAAGGAGGTTGTTGTCATAGTAACCACAGCCCCGCTTTTTCCCGCAGATGCTTTTCCACCAAATGCAGGTTGAGTCAATGGTCATCCCGAACAGGGCTGGGGCTGGTAGCCATGCTGCACACACAGGGAAAAAAGTGGGGTTTTATTTGCACTTGAAAAGTGTCCTTATTCATTAGATTACGCTTGAAACTGAGATTACACTTGAAAACTTTTTTCTTGGGTTAAGACTTTACTTACAAATGCGATTTATGTTAGGATATTTATAAATCCACGTTTAGTTTTCAAGCTCCATTAACACTAAAATATATATTGTATAAACACCTAAGTAATTTGTAAAGGTAGACCCTAGATTGTCAACAGGACATTCTCCATCCGAACACATTTACACGTCACTCTTTTATATTTATTCAGAGCCGGAGCACTGACTTGCCACTAGGGGGAGCTATAACATCTATCTTAGAGTTGACACTGTTGTACACCTTAGCTTTTTTTCCCGCACAGAACTCTTTACACTGTCTAACGAACAGCGTGAGCTGTACTCTCTCTGTGCAAATGTGATTGATGACCTTGTTTCAGAACAATTCTTATGAAAACTAATACATTAATCTTAATGGAGAATGGCACCTAGAGGGAAGAAGATTCTTCTCTCAAAGTAAGTCATACTGCATCTACTGAACGATGTCATCCCCCTTTAATGCACTCTTCTCCTCCATAAAATACCTTTGAGACATTCTGTATATCCTCAGATCTGTCAAACTCAGTTAGTGGGATTTCTACTTACCAAGAACTCTCATGAGCAGGAACTGAACACCTATGGCAAAAGACTTCTCCTCCTGAGGCACTGTTCTATAATAAATTAAATTCAGAGGCATGTTTTCAGTACAAAATATCTTTTCATTCATGATGCAGTGACTCAGTTACACATTTGTGCAAAAGTGCTAATACATATTGCTTTCTTAGTTCTATATGGAGAAATAAACATTAATAAGCCATGTTTATAGCCTAATGTGAAAGTTCGTATATCATAGTCAAATGACATGATTGTTGATTTCTAAGCTCAAATATGTACACAATATGTATAGAGACAGTACTTCACATTTTAATGCCCAATTACTCTTTATTTGCTGAACAAAAATGAAAAACATAAAACGTGCAAGTTATGACACCTTTAATATTTTCTGCTTTATCTTTTCCAGTGTGTTAAATGTAGCAAATAAACAGAAACTGTGCTTCACAAATTGTAGAACTCTGCCATGTTTAAATGTGACCTTTGTGGAAGAGAGAGAGAGAGAGAGAGAGAGTAATAAAGAGAGAGATAGAGAGAGAGAGAGGGAGTGAAAGAGAGAGAGAGAGAGAGAGAGAGAGAGAGAGAGAGAGAGAGTCGCATACCTGAGCACCATCATGTAGATAGGGTTGTGTGTGAGACTGGCTGTTAGGGCTGCTGCAGAGATGAGGAAGATGACTGGCAGGAGCAGGTGTGAGCACCCATTGGCACATGGGCCAGGCCTGGCACTGGCCATTCCAGCACCCACTGCCACACAGCTGCAGTTATGGAAGGCCTGTGTGGACAGATAGAGGGCACTGTTACAATCAGCCTAATGACCAATGGCTAGTGAGGAAGTAATGAGGAATTACTAACTACTGCTGCTTCTTGGTTGATACAAAAATAAAAATAATATTCAACAGTTACAAGCCTGCAATCTAGGTAATAAGTCAAGAATAGAATGACAATATTCTCCCAGTAAGTTAGACAATTACACTTTCTAGTAATGGCTTTCGACTAGCAATGTAAATTGTCTGTTGTGATAAATGAGAGAAAAACCAATATGTCCAACTTCCAGTGTGTCCAATTTGTTTGCTCTGTTTCTCATCTGGGCACTGGGTGTTCTACAAGCTACAGCAAAATCCTGTATGGCAGTTACTTCACTAATTTATTTACAAGATTGGACACATGTTAAGCATATTTGCTCCAGTTAAAGTGTTTCCTCTTGTGTACATTGTTAATTGGGGATCAATTGGACTTGGCCATTGATTAGCCAAGCAAGCTTTGTCACTTGTTCCCTTCAGTCTTGCTGACCTTTACAAGTTACCAGTCGACTCCACTGACAATCTAAATCTATAGTCGTAACTTATACCTCAGGCCAGCGTCCAAGCTAAGAAAGCTTTACAGCTTGAGTAATGTAGCAGCAGAAGGTTTTTTTTCAGAGCTTGTCTTGAATCTATACCTAGACTCATAGTACATAGACCCTTCACCTGAACTCGGTTTTTGGGGTCCTTGGTGAAGCTAGTGCAGCCTGCATGGCAGGGCGAGATGTACTCAACGTTGTCTGCTCCACACACTGGATTAAAGACACTCTCAGGACAGGAGCAGTTGGAGTTGCATGTCAGAAGGGGCCTGTAAGGCATCAGCACAAGAAAGGCATGCTTAGTCTCCGAACATGGTGTACGGACAGATGGACTGACTGACGGACGGACGGACAGACAGACAGACAGACAGTTAGTTTAGGTCAGACTCATTTAGGTCAGAGGGCAGGACTGAATTACTGTGGTTTTTCTGGTGTCTCTCTGTACAAAAAACAGCTTCCGAATGAGTGTGGGTTGATTGAGCTGAAGTTATGGTTTCTCTGGAACATAATCTGAGCTCAGAAACTGACAGTAGCCACAGAAAAGCCACAGCAGCACACAGCTCACAGTGAGCTGAATCACTGCTGCTTTGTGTTTGGCCTTCTTAAAATCTTGGCATGGACTCTCTAATGATTTTACACTTGGTGATGCTGGAGTCAACAAAAACACCTTCCAGCCAACAGCAGTTCAACTGACCAACTTTTCTGCAACCGCTACATAATGATAGCAAAACAATAAAAACTTTATTTTGTAGTATTTTGAGCACAGTCTGTACGTCTGTATTGTCCTCTCTCACTGCATTATTGTCAATAATGTCATCAGTTCACTAGCCATGATCTTCTGAAGACGTTCTTTGCGATGCAAATGATCCATACTATTGACACTCCCAGCTTCGCCCTTCTGTATCCTAGCTCTGACACTATTCACAGCAGATGCCTATAAAACATCTTAAGAAATCAGCCTCCATCAAAACAGGGGAAAAGTGGAGCAGAGGTAGCCTTTTGTTAACTCCTTTGCAAGGTTACAATCTATCCAAACATGCTCTGCAATACATCATTGAGTATTTCAGTTGCAGAAAAGTCAAACAAACATGGAAACACTACAATGGACAACTAAAAAGATGGTCTGTTAATTGTCTCTGTAACTGTGTGTTCTGGGCTTTTATGTCACTGCTGAGTGCTCCAGTGTTTGTAAATCCTTAGGCTTGTAAATAACATTATCCTCCCCACTCATGAGTCTTATGAATGAACGGTTGCAGCTGAGTACACAGTCCAAGCGCTCTGTAGAATGTTAAGTGGTTTCTCAATGAACTGGGCTGGTCCTCCATCATTATTTTGTTCATATGGCACTGATGAGAGTGGAATTTGCATTGCAGCATTTTATTATGGTTCTCTATAGCCTAATTTGTAACACTATATATCTTCTAGGGCAGCTATTATAAAGAAAAAAATCTGAAAAAAAGACTGATTCTTTATTAAAGTCATGCTGAAGAATATAAGAAGCTGTTTGTTGCTATCCTGTAAAAAATTAGAAAACGTAATATAATACACTCCCACATGCCCTGGATCACAAGTTGTTCGCAAACTTTTAAATCAAATCTTTTGTAGCTCTTATGATTTCACCAGTTGCAAATGCCCGATTCCAGTGTAGCTTAATATGAATGATTTCTCAATTGTCTGTCATTGAGACAAATGGAGAATGTCTGTCTAAAGAATGGGTTCTAAGCCTCTAATAAGTGCCACATGTATGTTTGAAAGTAAAAGAGATTAAAAGAGTAAAAGAGATTTTTAATGCCTTGAATTTCATAAAATGTGTACAGACTTGCTCCTACTTTAGAGTTCTTTAGACTTTGGGGCTCCTATCTAACATGATTACTGTGAAGGGATTTTATGACAAGTCTAGAATATGTCAAAAAAAAACACACAGGTGACTTAGTGCATGCACTTACACTTATGGCAAATGAATTTTGACTGTATAGGTTAGACCAGTGGTTGCCAGTCCTACTTCTGGAGCACACCCTACCCTGCTTTAACGTTTAGTGTTTTCCCAGCTTTCCCCAAATCTGGAAGGGTTTGTTGCCTTGCTAAACTGCAAGGGCCTGCAATGTGGGACCATACTAATATTTATCACTCTCATAGCTAAGCTGTTTAAATATATACTTACATACATTTATTTGGGCTGGGCTGTGAATAACTGTGTTAGGCAGGGTTTATATATCCAGTGTGTTTATGCTCACCCGTGGGCTTCTTTGTGGGGGTAAACACCAGCAATGTTTTGGGTGGGGCAGCCCATGAAGAAGAGTGGGATACAGAAAAGCCCAGAGATGGTAAGGAGCACGATGGAGAATCGAGGGATGGCTTTAAGCGATAGGCCCGTACGCTTCATTATCATTCCACCCAGCAACATCCCAAAGGCCACGGACGGCAGATTAACAGCCCCTACAAGAAGAAGATAAACAACCGGCCAAGACATTGCAGCATATCAGTCAAATTAGAAACACGAGAGGATAAACAGTAACAGACTTCAGACACATGTGTAACCACAGTGTACCCTTAGGAATAGAATGGCATTGAGAAATGTAGTGTTGTGACATCAGAGATCAAAATCAGCACAGTTTTTACCATTATAATGGTATAATGAGAATACACTGAAATAACTGAAACACTAAAATCATTTGCCCCAAAAATTATTTCGTAATAACACCAAAAATTAAACATCAGGATAGTAAACACTGCTAATGTGATTACTGCACTTCACAGGGAGACTGAAGCACTAAGCAGTTTACTTCCAAAAAGACATCTTTAAAAGACATAATGATATCCACTTTTCATAACTAAAACATAAACAGCATGGTTTTATTTTCAACTGTTTCAGTAGTGGATGGTGTAGCATTGTGGGTAAGCCCATGACTGGATGTCTGGACCTGGGCAAGACTCCTAACACTATATTTGCCTAACTCAGAAATAAAACGAAACTGTAAGTTGCTCTGGATAATCCTTATTTACAAACCTAAGGATTTGCAAAAATAAAAGCCCAGAACACACGGTTACAGAAACAATGAACAGACCGTCATTTAGTTATCCATTGTAGTGTTTCCATGTTTGTTTTGCTTCTGTCAAATGTAAATTATCATTGAGCTTTGTACAATCGCGTGTAACACCAAGATCAACTTACATTTTCTTGATTTACTAATTGAAAATAAGTTAACACATCTTCTACAAACTTGAATAGTTACTTTATAGTCAGCACTACATTTGTATTAATTTGCTGATTTCAACATATAAAAACAAAGACACAGGCAACAAATAACCAGCAATTATTTATTAGCATGTGCTAAGGAGCCTTATCTGTAGAGAATGTCCTCTTATTTTCAAAACGTGATGTGACCAAGGGCAGTCAACATTTTGTATATGGCTGTATGTTATTTTAGAGGTAACCATCCTCTCTCTAGTGGTAAGCATCCAAATCCCTTCAGTAGGTACTTTGCTGTGCTAACTCAATGAAGTTTGATGGAATGGAAATATGTGGCATCATAAAAAGATTTTTCCTGTTCAGTGCGATACTGCGGTGCAGTTACGAACCCATTAGCAGGCTGCTGTAGGCGGCAGAGGCACCATACTGCATCTCCAGAAACTTGTTGAGGAAAGTGGCGACAGCAGCGATCACGGAGGAGAAACAGCACTGAGACAGAATCAGGAGCAAGAAGAGCGGGCTCAGCAGCAGCTGCACAAACAGGCGCGGGAACACTGAGGAAACACACACACAGACACAATTGAATGATCTTCATATAAAACGTCAGTATAAGTAGGAAAGGACACTTCTAATGGGTGCTTGTGCTGCAGCTCGGAGTGTAATTCTGATACCCAACAGCAGAGTTTAAACAGTAGAGTTAACTGTTACACATTTCCTGAACCAAAGATGCAAGAGAAAAAGAATAGAATAAAAAAAGAATAGGAAAAACATTTCATCTGGTATGTGGCTAAGTTTGCTAACAGCAAATCTGTCTGGTTTTGGGTCATATGTAGTTAAAACAAAATATTAAATCAAACAAACATGATGGAAGTACTGAGATATGAAAAAGTGCTGAATTCAGCCTGACTCATTCAACACACTAAAATGTATCCCTATAATACACATAATGATCGGACAGAAACAATGCTATCTTTGTTTCTTCATCTTCTGCATTTCATTGTAGAAACTCTCTAGTTTCTGTCTTTCTGTCCTTTAGTGCTCCATATCTAAAGTGATTTCTTTTTGTATGGTTTGTTTGCTGAATTTATCTGTCCAGCAGTTTTATGTGACCCTGGAAATGGTGTAAAATGCTTTCTTTGAACCAGGTTAATGGAGTGATTGTGTAGCGACTTGTCAGGAGCGTTATTTGCATATTGACTAAGCCATTGTAAATCCTGCAAGCCTGAGGGTTTTGGCAGCACAATTATAAACTATAAACCAATTTTAGAAAAACCATTAGTTCAGTTTTCAGTCCCCTTATGATGACAGTAACATGAAGTAAAATACCAAAGAATAATCAAATAGATGTTTTATGGACTAAGACAAGGTTATTGTAGTTTCTAGTTAAGGTAAATGTAACCGTGAAAATGAAGTTTTATACATGTACACCAATTAACACAAATGTGTGCATGCAGGCACATACTTAAACATGCAAAGGTGTGTGTTCACAGACAAAAGAGTTGAATATAAATCATCCCCTCAGGGCTGGTAAATTCATCCAGACTTTGTCAGATCCTGTTACAGTAATACACTGAACAGGCTGTGTGAGTCAAGAGGAAAGAGGCGGGCAGGGTGGCTGACACTGTGGAATCTACCTGACTAAAGAATGAACACAACACGGCTGGCGACATGAAAGCCTGAGTCGAATCACTGTGTAAGTGTACTGGAAATCATCAGCAGCTTTGTTTAACCTGTCCTCGTCAGTTCAGTTTATAAAAGTGTCCAATAGTGTTACACGGCTACAAAAACCGGCCTGTACGGAGAGAAGTGGGCTTACTTTTGAGGAAATCCAGCATGTCAGACTTTTTTTGGTTGTCCTTCAAATCCTCGCTCTCGCTTCCCATCTCCTGTAAAACAACAGAAAAGTGAAACAACATTGTTTTTGAAGATGTCCCCCATGCAACTATTCCAGCACTAAGCACATAAGCTTTTTCTACTTTTTGTGCTACACTTTTCTACATTTTTCTACACTCTTGAACAAGAAGAAGAGCATTCTGGGAAAATTAATTAGAATGGCAGCAAAAATAATTTGCATGAATGACAACAACCAATGTGTTAAACTCCAGTACAAACCCTTTTTCTTATTGGAGTTATTACCCTCTTATTTCTTGGTCTAAAACCATGGGGCTAAAACATTGTTTAGGATTGAACCTTTAAATTGTGCAGAGGTTCTTTAAACTTTAAACATGCTCTTTGCACGCAGTTGTCATTTACATCCGCTGAAAGATTCTTTCGCTATGGGATCACTCCAAAGAACTCTTTAAACTTTATTTTATTAGAGTGCATTGTGCAAAGCGTTTCCATTAATGTTGTTTCTTATTTTGGAGCCGTGAACCTCCTGCTTAATGTATCACTCTCTGCTTCCTTTGAGAAGGCTGACAAAATCTTAAAAAAAACAAATGATTAGACCGCTTCTTTGTTTTTTGTATTTTTCTAGTTTATTCCTGGTTTTGGTCTGGCAGCTGTGTGGGTATGTCTTTTCTTTTCTTTATTGTGACTCACCCCTTGAAGACAAAGCAGTAAATATACACTCAACAAAAATATAAACGCAACACCTTTGTTTCTGCTCCGATTTTTCATGAGATGGACTTAAAGAT
>JBBPDC010000109.1:6072871-6106008 GCA_037974485.1 Hemigrammopetersius urotaenia | reverse complement strand
TTAGATCTTTAAGTCCATCTCATGAAAAATCGGAGCAGAAACAAAGGTGTTGCGTTTATATTTTTGTTGAGTGTAATTATCCTTATAATTTGGCCTTATAATTCAATCGGTAATTCCGATGCACATTATTTAGCATCGACTTTAAATTATTCACTGGCCACTGTGGAACTCATAGCTAAGATTGATAGTAGCACTCACACTCTCTACATGCATGGCTCTTGGGAAGAAGAAGTAGGGAATAGAGGTGAGGGCCAGTGCCCCTGCAGAGATCAGCAAACCTATCCACCACGCACCAACCCACTCAGTAAGGGCCAGCTCCTCAACTTCTGCCAAGAAAGAAAAGCAGAACAGATAGAGGAATTAACCTTTTTCTTCAGTTTTATTCAAACTGACTCTAAAATAACTCATCACTGTTTCACTGTTAAAAAACGTCTTCCTTGTCAGACATGTACTTCCTCTGATGCACCTGTCTTTCCAGACAACCCAGCAGCTCAGCATGTCTGGAGAAAAACGCTAACCTGCGGCTGCTCATATGACTAAGATTAATGTCCCGATCAGCCTCTGCATCACTATGGCAATGGCAGACAGAAAGACACTGTCCATCAAACGAGAACAGTCTGGCATCCTCTTAGTGAGAGCTCAGTAGAGCTCAGGGCTACAGCTGATTGAGTCACTTAGGCTCAACATTATTTTAAATAATATTGCTCTTAAGAGACTCTGATGCGTTTGCACTTCTTTCAGTTATTTGAAAACATCACATGCACATTTCATGACAAATGGACCAATAGACACTCTTGTTTTCATTTCTTTTTACTTATGGTTTTTTTTGTGGATTAGCAACAAGAGTCCTAATTCATTTTTAATAACCATTTTCAAACCTCTCTTTGGGCCTCAAACAGGCTGTTTTTGTTCCTTTTGCACTGATTTATGTAGCTGCTCTTTATTGTTAATAATTCTAAAAGTGGCCTGGGCTGAAACATTACTCATAACTGACTAGCTGTAAACTAAATATGCCAAAAGAGCATATTTTCATAAAAAAGGAAAATAAGGTTTTCCAAGATATATGCTCCTTTCTTATTTTACATTAATAGATGTGAAGATTTTCTTTTCCTATTAAGTTTATCATTTTTGAAATATTAAGAAAGAAATTACATGAATTTGATCCAGTGGTTCTTAATTTCAGGCCTTCCCTACTCAAACTTGATTCAAATCAATTATCAAGAAAAGACACGGTGGGCTGGCATTCAAAACTGATGATTAAATGCACAGAATTTTAAAACTCAGGGAAAAAAATGTATACCTGTGCTATCTTTGTACACGTCCACATTAATGCGCAGAACAACAGAGCCCATGAGGTAGCCGAAGGAAGGTCCAAACACAGAAACAGCAAACAGAATGGCTGTAGGAATTAAACACAGCTTCTGTTCATGCTGGAAAATCCAAATAGGCTTTTATCAAAGTGATAACAAACAATTCCTAGGTGCTAGTTACCGATATAGAGCGGGGAGTTTTCACGCCCGGCAAAGTCATCCACATACGAAATACCGAAGGGCTGGATTGGGACAGATCCCAATCCAAAGAGTAGCTGGGCTGTGGCCATGAGCACCCACAGCTTAGTGTTATCCACAAACATGTTACTGTCCTGCTTCCCACACGCCTCAGTACTGGACATGTTCCCTGCCAGGTCACACATATACTGCTTGCCCTCTGCAGGACAGAAACAAACACACACACAAACACACACACACACACACACACACACAGAAAAGTCAGTCCATATACTCTTCTAGGCATAATAAAGTACATCACAATTATTACCTAGACTTCATATTACTGTTTATGATATTATTGAAAGCAATAATATACTATAACTCACTATCAAACATCATATACACTATCGGTCAAAAGTTTTAGAACACCCCAGAAGTTTAAAAATGGTGAGGTTACCCAGAAGTGGGAAATAATTCTGTAGCACCATGCAGTTCCTCTGGTTCGTTGGGTTCATCCTACAGCAAGATAGTGACCCAAAACATAAGTCCAAGCTATGCAAGAACTAGATGGAAAGCTGGAAAACATGGAGTGGCCAGAAGTCTCCAGACTTTAAACCTCATCTAGCTGCTTTAGGAAGAACTGTACAGAGGGTGAAAGAAGAGTGCCGCACCCTTATGGGAACTTCTGCAGCACAGTTGGGAAGAACTTTATGCAGAATGAATAATGAAGCGCTTGAATTTCAATACAAAAAACAGAAAAACTAGAGTGTTCTAAAACTTTTGATCTGTAGTGTGCAATTACAGTGTGACAGTGCAATGGTGTCCATATTTGGTCCTGGAGGTGCCGAGGTCCAGCACAGTTCTTGTCAATTTCAGTGAGTGTGTTTGATGTTGGGAACTTGTCTCTAAACTGTGTTAGACTCTGTATTTAATCCATTCACCTGAGTAAAGCAGTGGTGCCCAGGAAGCAGTGTATGGGGAACTTGCTCAAGGGTACCTTAGTTGTATAACTGGCAGTCCTGGGATTGGAACCCACAACCTTCCCATCACAGGGACAACTCCCTAAACGCGAGGCCACCAGCTCCTCCACATATCTTAGGTATTTTTGAGGATACTTGATTGACTATAATGATGATACTTTAAAGTATCACATATGTGAACATTTCTGGATAACCAGAAATACTGGCCCATGTGTACATTCCAGAAATTACATTTTATTTTAAAGAGCTATTTGCCTACAATCCACAGTGAAATGAACTTCAAAAAGTACTAGCATTTGATTTATACCCTTAATCCTTTAAATCCTGACTCTCATGTAAGTAGATCTTAGTTTCACAGTAACAAAGTCTTCACCAAAATGTCAAAACCTGTTCAAAACATATTTATAATAGAAGTCAATTTCCTGGAAGCCAGTTAGGTTATGAGACAGATGCGGCAGATTATGTTGGAAAAGGGTGGACTATTCTTTTAATTTTAAGGTGACAATAAAGTCAGAATAAGCCAGCCGTTTCAGAGGTTAAGCCCTACATTATTATGTAAGGGCTTCAGAACCACTGACTAAATAACTAGAGGGCTAATGACGAGCATAAGTTTTCTGACGTGCTTTCTGATATGAGACTGATACTGATACTCCCACAGGTACTGGCAGGTCACAGTGTGGAGAGAGTAAGGGGAGGAAGAGGAAGGGTGGGGGGAGATGCTACACAAAATGCCAAGAAGATAACTCTAATCAGCTGTTCTTTCCTCCACTGGGCAGATTAATGTGTTCCAGCCGGTGCCAGTTTGGACACAACACCCTCAGGGTGTAGACACACTGCCTCCGAGCACTCCGCTGTGCTACATATCCTATCACCTCCTCATCGCCTCCCTATACACTTCGTCCTCTCCTCTTTTTTTCTTCTGTTGTCTTCACATCTCAGCACCCAGACACTGCTCCATATTTCTGTCTGCTTCATTTTCAATCTCATTTGTTCTTTAGTCTCATTGTAACCCCCTCTAAATCTCCTCCTGTCTGCTGAGGTCGTTTCTCATGTCTCCAGACTGACCTGAAGAGAACGGAGACGGACCTGACTATGGTGCAGAGGCCCTAAAGCAACTTCCTCTCGCTATTGTACAGGACAAATCTTAAGACCTTGTCCTGTTTACAATGATTTTTATCACCAGTTAATATTATTTTAAACCCCCCACCTTGTTATGTCTAATTTTCTTTAAACAGACCACTCTGAGCCTTTTCAAACCAAACCGATGTAATTATTTTCATGGGTTCAAGGCCCAGAGCCTGTTCTGTGCACACATTGTACTAAACAATGTTAAACACTTGTATGTGCACCCTCATACACGCAGGTTTGGCAGAACATGAGGTGAAACATTACATCGTATTTTTTCCTTATTTTTCTGTTTTTTTGCATTGTGTTCAAAAACAAACAGAAATGCTTCATATTCATTTAACAGGTAAGTAAATATGGCAGTTAAATAACTTAAATACGGCCTTTTTTCCAAGCATTTTTGTGCATAAAGTCTTTATTGCAAATGTATTTATTTAGAATTTAACATGCTGGAAAAACCCAACATAAAATCTAAACACAGGGCCACATTATGTTGAAATAGTTTTTGGTGTTTTAATATTCTTATGTATATTCAGCAAATAAACAGCAATTGTGCATTACAATGTGCAAAAGTGTGTTCTCTGTACATGACGTGTACAATTTTTCTCTTAGAAAATCAACAGAACATGTAATTTGACCCAGAGTGTCTAAACTTTTGCATGCAGGTATAAAAGTATCTATATAAACAAAGTAGCTTTTATAGAAAGCTTTTTAAAATCCTGTGTCAATAATAAATAAAAAACATGGAAAAAAAGTATGAAATAAATACACACTGCACTGCTGCTAGCTTTAGGTTACAGCAGCTCTTTAAAGATGATGTGTATTCGATCACTAACGTGTTAAACTGTCGTTTCACAGTCCTATCTGGCCATGGCTAGAGTGGTACAGGTCTTTACCTTTTTGGCTGGGGTTGCGGTTGTAGGACTGGCACACAAATTGAGGTAGGGACAGGATTATAGCACTGATGGACATCAACAGGCCACCCAGTCCGATGATACGAGGGCGATGGACATGGCTGCCCAGGTAGCTAACAAACACTATCGGCACTGCATTCCCCACCTACACACACACACACACACACACACACACACACACACACACACACACACACACACACACACACACACACACACAAACACTCACCATGAGCACAGTTTGTGTCTGCTTTCTTGCTAAGTCACATAATCTCTTAAACTCACAGTAACAAAGAATTTAGATTAGACTGTTGTAAAATGAAGTCAAGTGTCCTCTTATGAACAGTGTGAAATTCTTTCTCTGCATTTAACTCATTCACCAAGTGAGTCAGTAAGCAGTCAGCGATGAAGAGCACCTCAGTGGTACCTCAAGAGTACCTCAGCAGTGCAACTGGCAGTTCTGGGATTCAAACCCATGCCCTTTCATTTGCAGGGGCAGCCAGGGCCCCAGCTTGGTTCCAGTTTAGCTCCTGTATCACGACTGTATAGGGTTGTGAGTAAACAAGATGTTTTGAAACTAGAACTATGTTAACATACTAAGTAAATCTCTATTACTAAAAAAGCAAAGGAAATTCATTTTTAAGGCCCTTTAAAGTTATTGAGGGAATAATGACCCTGTTCCAGGTAAAAATTAGAAATCATTGCAACAACATGATAACATCATTAATGATGTTCAGTCAACATCGTACCCACTTCAGCTTCAAATATGAACATTTTCTAGGTCCTTGAACTCCTGAGCCAACTGTGCCACTGTTTCAGGGGCCTTAAATAAATAAATAACAAAATAACAGGACTTGTTAACCATAGCCGTTGCATCAAACTGAACATCTAAAGGAACATCTGTGCTGTTTGAGATTCAGGTGTATTTTTCCGTTGTTGGGTATGTGACTCATTGTTATGACAAAAGTTCTTAGTACTGTTTCTTAAAGCACAGCTGGTTATGACATCTCCTTCAGTTCCTCTTACAAGCGATATGACGCTGTCAAGCTGACGTTGCAAGACGATGCATCGCTGTTTCTCATAAACCACAAACAGCAGTGGGAAAAAAAGTTAAACCAAAAAGCCTTTACTTGGCTAGCTGTGGGAAACAGATTCACAGAAACAAGCATTCAGCCTCAAAAATGACCAAATCTGGACCAGGAGGGTTTTTTTCAAGGCACCTTTCTAAAGCTACACTGACACGGTACTCAGGAAAGCAAAGGGTTTGGGTTTAGGCTTTGGATCCTGGGCTGTTACGTGCTGTGTGTGAAGGTTGGCAGAGGGCACTTTACCTCATGGAGGGAAGAGATGATTCCTGAGGACAGACTGTCTAGGCCATAGCGCCTCTCTATGGTGGTGATGGTGCTCTTGAAGTAGGCGCTGTGGAGCAACTGGGTGAACTGCAGCAGACCCTGACAGAGAACAAAAACCTGGGAAAAAGGAGAGTTAAAATAAGGGCAAAGAATAGAGGCTGCAGAGAGTAATAGAGATGGACTTATTATTTTGATACTTATACCGGTGATCTTGAACATCGGCCGATACAGATGTTAATCCTTTTATAGCTACTAAGCTTTAAACTGAGTGATTTTGATTTAAAGTGCTATAGATGAACATATAAAAGTGGGCAATCTTGCTTAAATTACTCATTCACTCCACTCTCCTACAGGAAGAAATAGAATTAACAACGGATCACACAGTGTGAGTGTGAGCTATTTCATGCTTTTTCAAACAGATATAAAAGATATAACATTGTAGGTCTAGAATAAAATCACATCAGCGATGTTATTTGTGATGACACTAGGCCTTGAGTGTTCTATTGATTTTATGCTGAAGTTCTGCAGCATAATCAGGTAAAAGAAAAAATATATGGCAAAGAAGTCACAAGCAGAGTTTCAAACTCAAAACATTACTCCAAAATATTAGCCTTTTCCTTAACGACAAAAGCCACAAAACTGTCAGAATCAGACAGTATTTCATTTATTTCTTGTTATTTCTAGTTTGTTCCGTTGCACTTGGTGCTGATTGATGTGAATTGTGTTGTCTTTAAGTAGGCCTGTTTTATATAAAAGGGGCAAGATTAAATGAAAGTATATTTCAGTAAATTAAATTCCAATGAAAAAAGAATGAATTGCAATTGATTTACAGCATTTAGCAGACACTTTTATCCAAAGCTACTTCCATTCCCTAACTACAGGGGGCAGGCTCTCTGCAGCAAGTTTGGGTTAAGGGTCTTGCTCAGGAACCCAGTAATGGTATGTTGAAGGTAGGATTAGAACCCATGACCTCTTGGCCCAAGGGCAAGTGTCCTATCCACTAGGCGACCCCACATCATATTTAAATATATCTCCTTATTCTGAGTACAGCACCCATTTTAGCTCCACCCATGTATGCACCAGCACCTTTTATGGTTAATAATTAGAAATTTGTTGGATTACATGAAGACGTTGATTCATCAGAACAAACTGGGAGGGGTCTGATGGAGCTTCATGAGTCCATGAGAACACAAATATAGTGAGGAACACATAAACAAATGCCCTAAACTGCTAAATGAGTTTTAGGCAAATACCTGGCAACTTTATTACTAGACAACAGATACTCAGTAAGCAATGAACATAACATTTTTTAAACCAATCAGGATGTGCCATCTGAACTAACTGTTGTAAAATGATAAATATAATTTATTTCCCTCAAATAGATTCAAGCAGACTTTCATTCCAGCATCAGACAGCTCAGTGGGTTGTGGATTTAAGACCAATTATACTGTGATTAGGCTTCTGAGGAGAGTTATGCAATGCCATTTGGGGTTTTAATTTAATATATGATGTTTGTAATATTGTTTTTGCATGAGAAAGGAATAGGCTTAAGAAGCACAAATATAAAGTAATACTGTATCATTACAGAGCAGACAAAGAGAAGCTAAAGGTTCTGGCTTTCTATGCCATTTTAGATATGTATAAATACAAATTGTACAGACCTCAACTCAAGCCTATCCTAACATGTACAGTAAGCAATATCTGTGAAATGCCTGGAGAGTTCAACACAATATTTTGCACTCCACTCACTCCACTAGACACAAACAAGAACATTCTTAGAATGCTCCAGCCTACTTCAAAGCCAAAGACTAGAATGGTAAGTTGTTGCAGTGGCCTCTAAGCCTTGAATTATCCAGAGAAGCAGCTTTATCTTAGCCCAGGCATTGAAGAAACAACTGGCTCCAAGCCTAGAGAATGATTATATCTTCAGTTTCTTCATCTTCATGTACTGGAGCGAGATTGTCTGATAACACAGGAAACTTTCCGATGTTGAATGTTAGAAAAGTTGAGCAAGTCCTGATAAAATGAGGATGACAAAGGAATGCTGTAGGAATTCCATCTAGTAGCTGCATCTGGTCCAGCAACCACATTTTTTCTCTTTTTAGAAATCGAGTTTAATGTAATATGTGCTCTTATTTCAAAATGATTTAAGAACACAGCTTTACTCTCCTTCCATCACTTCATAAATTGAAATTTAGATACAGAAATGCTCTGGTCTGAATTTACTGTGTTTGTTAGGTCACAACACATTTACATACACCTATTCAGACCAAAACAGTTAGTCCTACTCATTGATGCTAATATAAAAGTTTCAAAGAGAATTATTGTCAATTCACATATTATGGGCAAGACATACATGCAATACGTTTCTCGCTCTCTGGTGTGCGTACCCTCTAATTATAACTAGAAAAGTTTAACCAAGATTACAAGCTTTTAATTGAATTAACAATATACTGATGGCTGATGGCTCTGCAGGTGAAGAGGGTATGGAAAGCGCCCGTGAGAGGGACGGGGGTGTGCCGATGACCTTACTAGCTGTATTCACGATCCGTTGCAGAGCCTTACTTGCTTTTATTATAAGGATTTTTGAAGCAGGCACAATACAGGTCAGCCTGTCAAAACAGAACTCATTTATGTATAAAAGCCTTAATGGCTCAGAAATAAATTAGGCAGCTTAATTATAAGGGACAAAGACAGGTTGGAAAACTGTTACATAAAAATAAATTATGGCTGTTTTTGAGACATGAACCTACACTACAGTTATGAGAGGATTTAATGGGAAAAAAGTAAAATACAAAGAAAAAGTGGGAGATGGGCCCATTAATGCGCATCGTTACAGCGGCACTTCACAGTTAGGAGTATTAAACTGTGCAGGCAGAGCTCCATGAATGCTTGTTTGCTTTGAGGGTTACAGACGTTTGTTCACTTTTTTGCTTCTCTCTCTGGGGGCCGTACGCCAGAGATGTGGTGAAGATCAAAGCCCATAATTTGGATCAGCTCCCAGAACCCTGAGCCATGGAGAGAGAGAGAGAAATAGAGAGAAAGAGAGAAAGAGAGAGAGAGAGAAAGAGAGAGAGAGAGAGAGAGAGAGAGAAAGAAAGAGAGAGAGAGAGAGAAAGAAAGAGAGCGAGAAAGAAAGAGAGAGAGAGAGAGAGTTTCATTCTCAAGCCACCCTTACATGAGCCTAGTAGGCCCTTGTAGAGAAACGCAAGAGCATGGGGCAATCTACTGGGACTTGTAGAGATTCAGGCTGGATTTTCTACCCAAACACAAGATGCAAATCCATCATTTTTGCTTCCACTGCCAGCTACCAGCCAAGGACGGGCAGGCGCTGAGCTTTCCATCGGCTTCTGGAACAGCTAAGGCACCAATTAAAGCTTGGCTTTATGGTTTGTTAGCGCACACAATGGCCGTTTTTGCACAGTTGCTAATATTTTGTCCTTGTTTTACAGCGAAGGCCTTTAATTACAGAGCTGTTTTGATAGGCTGACTGTGCTGTCTTTGTTGGCCACATGAATGGCAACCCTATGTCTCTGTGCTTCAGCAGAGACCTCAATTTGATTCGGTTTTCCATTCAAATTGCTGTGTATACACAGTGCAGGGATATGCTCTTTATTTAGGCCGGCTGTGCTACAGCAAGCCTGGATCCTTTCAAGTGCAGCATTGCAGGACGAAGCTCAAGCAGAAAAAGCTTACGTTTATGGGTCTCCCTAAGGCTCTTTTAGAGGTTAACACCAACACTACAGGCAGTCTCTCAACACAAACCATAATTCAACACGACCACGTAGACAGCTGAGGACGCACTATAAGCTGTCTTCATAAGCATTGAAAACTCAATAAACCAGAACAGTAGAGGTCAAAACAAGATCTGCGAGGTACAGCCGGCAGGCTCATCAGCAAGTAATTTTCTTTCAGGAAGACAGCAGATCTCCAAAAGTGTCAACACCTGAATTTATCGCTCGCTGTGACGTTAATGACTAACTCACAGCCCAACATAAACCACATGGATTCTTTTCTATTGTAATGAAGTGCTTGTGCAAATAACTTGCAGACTCCTGGAGAGGAATCAGAACAGTATACTTCCACACAGATCATTTTCAGCGGTCCATCCTTCTTGCATCATCTTTTCAAGCAGTTGTGCCCTGGCAGGCCTGCACAGAGCTTACCAGGAAGCCCAAAAACAGTAAGGACAGTTTTAATCTGGGCTTAACACATTTCTTATTTCTAAACTATGGCTCGGAGTGTGTATGTGTGTATCTCTCCTTTCCAGAAATTTCTTGCTAGAATAGCTTTACTGTGGAAGTATTACATTCAGAGCTGGTTAAAGACACTTGTTTCCCATTAGGAGATTCTGAGATTTCATGAAAAGCCTCCAACCAAACTAGCTCTCTCTCTTGCAGCACTCACTCTTGAAAAGCATGCGCTCATTTTGACAACAATTCCAACGTGTGAGAATAACATTTAGGCATTGCGCAAACATATCTCGTCTTCTGCAGCCATTGTGGTGTGTCCACAGCCCCACTGAGAAGAAAGAATCAGGGGAAGGGGCTGACTAGTTCCCGGATGCTTCTCTTCACTGCTAACACATGCTGTAGAAAGGGAGTCTTTGGGCAGGACTCTTTTAGGATTTCCTGAAGATGTAAGACCAGTGCTTCATTTTATAAATAAAAGTCTCCATTCACCACCTTGTCTAGATTTCTCTTGTTCTGCATTTGGCTGCAGTAGATGTGTTTCCTGAGGTGAATAAACGGAAGCCATCCCTGCATGCTGTAATCAGGGGGAAAGCAGAAACAAATGTATCATTGAACATTACTCCCAAACCCAGAACACAGGTTCAAATACGACTTGTGTACCACAGACCAGGCCATTAACAAGCAATCACTCAGTTTAAGAGGTTTGTCGAATACTGCCAGTGACCTCTACAAATATGAATGTGTCCAGTGCCAGCAATCACAAACCACTTATTGGACAACTTCGGTTTGGTGGAACTCAGGGAGATAACACAGAGGACTGGCTACATTTCCATAGTGATGGTCAGGCTTCTACAGAGAGTAAGACTGGTAGGTGCAGCCCAAGGCTGACCTGTCACCCAAATACTTGACACGCCCCATTCTGTACTTAAAGGGTGTAGTTTTACCAATGTCAAACTGCAGAAAATCCAAAACAATAAGATGTTGAAATCGCGCCTTAAGTCCAACAGAACTTAAAATTCAAAGAAAAATCCTTATCAGTCCTTTTTTGACCATGTGCGCTCAATCATAGGTAACGATCTCTTCATTGAACTCCAAAAATAAGCCATTTCTTTCAGTGGATTTAGCAAGACTTGGAACTGTTGTGCCTTTTCTGCTTTGAGGACTGGTCATGGAGTACATTCCCTTCTGCTTGCCAAAGTCCAGCTTTAAGATAGATGTGTGTGCTATTGCAACCTTACACTGCAAGTTGCTGTTAACATTCTCCATCACCAAGCGGGGCTGCAGCCTCTACATCATGAGCAGGACACTGCAGAGTGTTCTTTAGTAGCGTTCATCAGGACTGGCACACTAAACAGTTTGTTCTGCCTCTGCTTTTGCCACACGTCACTGCACCCTGACTCATCCCCACTGAACATGTATACACAGACTACCTACAACTGCCACACACACAGACGTAATTGCTGACACACACGTGTTTGACTTACTCTGGTACAGTGCATAAACACAGTGGTACACACATCCATGGGAGCACACCTTTTAACCGCTAGCCTCTTCGGGAAGTATTTGAAGTGTTATAAGAGCTGGGGGTGCAGGGGGTAACACAGACTCAAGATGCAGCAAAATCTCCCATAGCAGTGATTTGGATCTAAGCAGACCCACCGCAGCTCAGTAAAGAGCCCGGCGGTAAAACGGCACTTGAGCTAAGTGGGGATTTGAATAAAAGGCTGCATCCTGTGTTGGTTTTGGAGAGCAGTCGAGACACTTTGTCCAGGCTGTGATTTAATACTGAAAGCAAAAGACCTCACAGCCAAAACAAGGTGGAGAATCAACTGAGCCTCAGTAAAAATGACGCTCACTAGGCTACTACAGTACAGATGACTAGGCTTTAAAAAAGGTGCTTTGAGTGATAAAGTTACACCTTACTGTCATGCATGAACACCCCACAGCACAGTGGAAAATGTGAAATTCTGTCTCTGCAATTAAACCATTCTCATGTGACATCCAGGGAGCAGTGCGTGGGGACGGTACCTTGCTTAAAGGTGGGATTCAAACCCACACCCTTGCAGGCACAACTCCCTAACCACCAGACCACCAGTGGATGCACTAGAATGTGAGTAAGATTTTTCTTAGAAGGACTAGTTTTGTTCTTCTTAACATTTGAAGAACCCAAACATGATGTAAACGCTTCTGGACGAACCCTTAAATTCTCAAAGCACCTCCTCATGATAATGTTTTTTTTGCCGGTTGAAGGGTTCTTCCATCATGTGGAGGTCCCTTATATGTAAAGAAAAAACAAGAAGAAACATCCATTGAAAGGTTCTTTAGGAAACCCAAAGTCCTTCTGCAGTGGCATAATTTTAAGAACCTTTCTGGCACCCTTATTTGGCAGGTAGTGCCTTTACACAATAATAATCATTAATCATTTAATGCATAGCTCACCTGCACTAAGCCCTACCTGGACCTATGTTTGCACACTCACTTTTAATTCAACATGAACTTAAGTGCACTTTCACTCAGCACCAGAAAAAAAGGCTTGGCTAAAGTTCGAAGTACAAACTAAGTTAGAACTGGGCTACCTTGAAATTCTAAGTCCATTGGACTTACAATAATAAGTTGGTACTGCTAACGATGTTTATTTTTTCTGTTCATTACTCAAGAAAGGTGAAGAAAGCATGTAATATGACAGTTATTCCGAAACATGAATAATATCACAATCATGCAGGAAAAATGTGGGAAATGTAGGAAAGGAAAAGAGATATTTCATACATTTTTGTGACACTCGTTTAAATGAGCAACACCCAAGAGTGTGGTCCCAGACCGGGACACGCCATCAATCTCACAACACACCAGAGATGCACGAGAAAACGTGCAGGGTGACTGAAACATTCATGTCGAAGAAGAATTTCTGGTTTGGAACTAACATGTAGCCCAAAAATATTCAAAATATGAAGCTAGTTAAGAAATATTTTGCAAAGTGTCTTCACTTTAACCTGTGCCTGCTCTTGTCCACCAAAAGACCAAAGTAAAATGCAGCATCATCAACACAAATCAAATACAATATCAGAAAAAATACACTGCTTAGTATTTAGATACTTTTGTTTGCAGTCTGAATCACAGTCTAAATCATAAATCATCCAAAAGCTTTACAGGAAATGAAGAGAAGCCTTTAAGCTTTAACGTTCAATCGACAGCCAACTATCAGCCGTATTCTGTGTAAGGCTCTAGGTCTGAACAGCCTGTGCAATAAAGAAGTGATGACATTACAGACAGCCTGTACTAACTGTGGTTAGACGTGGCTTTATGAGCTGGTCTCTGAGCAGTGATGGCTGGATTTCAGATTAGATAAAGGGCGCTGAGCCAAGATCAGATTAATGAACCTATTACACAGCGATTAACAGGTGATAAGATCAGTTTTGACACAGCTGAACTGGCTCAGGCTCCTCTGTTTTGGAGACTAAAGGTAAAATTAATTTGAGAGGTGACATCCCTTATTATTATTATTATTATTATTATTATTATTATTATTATTATTATTGCTGCTACTACTACTACTACCACAACTACTGATACTACTACTACTACTACTTTTACTACTACTAATAACAACAACAACAACAACAACACTGCTACCACTATTACTAATAACAATACTAACAATAATAATAACAAAAATAATTACAATAAAAAATGAACTGCAACAGTGTTGTTATTATTATTATTACTGCTACTACTACTATTTCTACTACTACTAAAATAAACAATAAACAGAAACAACAAAAAAATGAGTAAATACAACACTGTTATATTACTATTGCTGTTATATTACTATTATTATTACAAGCTCAACAAATACAACAAAGCAAACAAATATATAATAATGTGTGGATCAAAACAATATTATAACAATATTATAATAAATATTAGCAAATGTAGAATTATAACAATTAAAACTACAGCTACAGCAGTATCAGCTGACAGTGATGGGGTACCTTTACGCTGTTGAAGACGGAGCACCTGGTTTTCTGGAGCTCTTTGGTGTACATGTCCACGCCGTGCTGCAGGACTCGGTGGGTTCTGCAGGTTTAGAGTGAGTGTGAGTGTGTGAGTCTCCTCTTCTCCTCCTCCTCGAGTTTTTATGGCTCGCGCTAATGGTGACGTAACACCGCTGTGGCCGCGCGCCGCCAGTTTAAAGCCCCCGCGGAGTGGAAATGACGCGCTCCTCGGTCTCCCCGCGCCTTCCGCTTCTCAGTCTGGAGAGACTGTTCTCAGAGCTGGAGTTCCTCACAACTCCCCACTCTTTTGCAAGCAGCTTCTCTTCTTTAGTAGAACTTTACTAGAACAAGATGAGTGGACTCATCTGCATTACTACACCATATGAACAAAAATATTGGGAAGCCCGACCGTTATACCAACAGGGACTTTAATTAGTAAAGTGGCACCTTATAGTCACACCACACCATAGAACAAATTCTTTGTGTAAGTCTTCCTCTTCTTTTAAATGATTCACCAAGTGAGGCAGGGGTGCAGTTTGTTGGGACAGTATCCTGCTTATGGACACCTTAGTGGTACTACCGGCAGTCCTGGGATTCAAACTCTCAACTTTCTGATGACAGGGGCAACTCTCTGACCAATGACCCTGAGATCAGGACTCTCATTCTCTAGCCAGGCACATGATGACATTGCATTAAACTAGATAGCACAGTTTTTGTGCTTTACATTAAGGCCAGAGGAAGTTTGGAACTCTTTAGCAATCTTTGTCTTTGCTCTGTTACTTCACAGGGTCTTCAGCTTTGTGGCTGAGGTGTTGTTGTTTCTAAATGCTTCCAATCTTTAGTAATATCACTAACAGTTGACTGTGGAATCTTCACGAACTGTCTTATTGCAAAAGCGGCATCCTATCCCAGTACTACATTCACTGAGCACTTCAGCTTTCCTGTAGTAAAAAAAATGGTTTTGTACATTTTTTTTAACTTTTGTCACACACTGTATACAAATAAAAATGTGAACAGACAGTTCTAGTCAGTTCTCTTGGTTTCTTCAAGTGGCACTTTTTAAAAGGTATAATACATGAACAAAAGTATTGGAACACACCTGTTTCTCAGGGTTTGGGCTAGGCCCTCTTTAAGTGAAGGGCAATCTTAATGCCTTAGCATGCCAAAACATTTTGGACCACACCATGCTTCCAACTTAGTGGACACAGTTTGGGGACGAACTTTTTCTGTTCCAGCATGACTGCACCCGAGTGCACACAGCAAGCTCCATAAAGACATGGTTGGGGTGACCTGGAACGGAGACTGTGAGCCAGACCTTCTCATCCAACATCAGTGTCTGACGTCATAAATGCTGTACAGAATGAAAGGGCACGAATTCCCACAGAAACACTCCAAAATCTTGTGGAAAGCCTTCTAAGAAGAGTGGAAGCTGTTTTAGAAGCAAAGAGGGGACCATATTAAAATCTATGTATTTGAATGCAATGTCATGAAAGTGTTGGTGTAATGGTCCCAGTATTTTTGTCCATATTGTGTACCAATATATAGTAGCCTCACACTTTTCCACATGGACAAACAGTGAAACTGATTACTTGTGTGTTACTAAACACACAACCGATTACACATAATATTTACGATTACGCTAACATTTCTAGGAGCATGCTAGAATGGTTGACCATTCAGCGGTCCTCTTGAACTTTGATTATGGTTCTTGATGGTTGCTAATCTTAACACTAGAGTTGTTCGGCTTCGAGTTGCTACCCAAATTTTTCGCAATTTTCCTGGATTTTGAAAAACTGAATTGAATTCCTGCACACACAAAGTCTGGGAATCTGTATACTTTATATCTTAGCATTTCTTATGAAGTTCAGACTGCTTCTTTCCATCCATTTCTGTACAAAGAATGGGTTTGATTGGTTCTGATAACACTCGTCCCCCAATTTCTGAGGTTCAGTTAGATAGCCTTAAAATCCATTCCATTTGAGATGCACAAGATTTTTCACCTCGTTGCGTCCTCCATTGTGCGTTAAAAGAGGCTTTCTTTATGCTACATTAAGAATAAAACTTCTTTCTTTTGTTCACTCCTGCGCACATGACATTTAGTCATCTGAGGACGATATTACGTTACTGACAGCTGTAGCCCAGTGGCAACTTACACAATAACAGTACACATTGCAGCTGAACTTGCACCTAAGGCTGATGATATTGCTCAGGTTTAGGTACAGTGTGTCTCTGCACTTCTGTAATCATGTACACTTGCTCAATTTTTTTTTTTGCCCCACACACATGAAACTAATTCAAACACATTGTTACTCATTAGGACACATTTGTTAAGCAGCTTAAGTTGACCAACCACAGGGGCAGTCTCCCTCAAGAAGCGTTGCTCAAGGGCAACACCTAGTACTGAACCCATGACTTCCTGAACCATCCGTTTGATGCCTAGCCTAAAATACTGAACAAACCTGTGAAGTATAACCTGCATCATAAGAATATTTGAATCGGAATGTTACTGATCAAGTTGCTGTTACTCACTTGGGAAGGCAACATTGACTTTAATCAGATGAAACAAGCTTCAACATGCCAGACTTATTAAACGATACGAGCACACAAACTATTTCAACGGCAGTGTACATTTTGTAATCTTTATGGCCCAATAAAAGGCTCCCATGTGGTTTTCCATTTCCATGTATTTTAACATTACTCCGCCTGCCAATCAGTCTTTCATAGCTTGGCAAGCTCGGAAAGAGAACAGGGATCTAAAGTCTTGCCTCATATGCCAGGCTAAGAAAGCTTAGTGCCCATAGGAACTGACTTGTTCCATGGTGCTGTCTGCCTTTTGTCTATTGTTGTAGTCGAACAGAAGAACCAGTCTGGAAAAATTAGGCATTTGGCAGAAGCCACGACACTATAAATATTACACCCCACTTTAAAGCTTTTTTAAAAAAGCTTTTTTCCCATTATTACCCCCATCTTTCAGAGCAGATGGATTTAGAGGGCAAAAAGCAAAGATGCCTTAAAAGAGCACCAGTTGGAATCTAACACCACATTTACCAAGAACACTGAGAGAAATTGATAACATTACTGGAAGTCTTCCAAGTCAAACAAGACATTTGCTGTTGTGCTACAAGCAAGCACTCAAAGTCCAGCACAATGATAGCTTAGTGAAAAACACAGTCACTGTGGGGGAAAAAAAGAGTCATCTCTGAATTTCTACTTCATCACCTTTGAAAGTTGAAATAAAAAGGTGTGTCAATACAAAATCCAGGTCACCTAAACAAAAGAGATTCCTTTAACAAACTGACGAACTCCATTGCCTACGTTAGAGTGCAGTTGCTGACAGCCGATCTCCAGTCCTGCGTAGAAAAAATAGAGACAGGTCAGCAATACGCTGGAGCATGCACATATGGAACTGGGGAAACACAATTTTAGATCAAAATTAAGATTTTTTTTTTTTTTTTGCAAACAGTTGAGCTCATACATGAGACATACTGCCTGAAATACTGCACAATATATACAGAACTGTGACTAATAAGCCAGAATGCTGCCTGAAGTAAGCTATAAGAGCGAAGGAAGAAGCTTCTGAACAGTGAAACAGCACAATTAGTGACGCTCAGTCAAAAGATTTAAAGCCTGGCTCTCACTTTACACTCCCATGGTTTATCTGGGGGTTTCCAACAAATTAAAGATTTTAAATAACTTTCCATTACAACATCAAGAAAAAAGCTCCAATTCTCAGTGGCTTCATTCCCTTCATGGGTGCAACAAAAACAATTGATGTTTTTTTTCCTGCATGACACAAAGACAATGTCTGTTTATGGAAAAAAAAAAAAGAAGAAAACATAACAACCATGCAATCGTTTTACAAATCTATATAGATTATATTCTGTTAAACATCCGCTACATGTAAGAAACAGTTAAATGTGTGAGAGGTCAAACGTTTGGAGGAGTGGATAAATGTATAGAAGAATTTCCACTGAATCAAACCTCTGCCTTGGTGAATGCAGATTCCCTGTCATCCCAATCTGCAGCAACCTTTTCCAATTTTAAAACAATCCTTAGGTTGCGGATACCATCATTGAAGAAAAATCGTTTAGAGGAGAATGTGACAAATGTGTGGACTGTATAGAAACTGCTTGCATCACTTGTCAAGCACTAACAGCACAAAGAGGGTCACACTGTGTTCTTATATACAACTGGGCATCACATCACAGAGATGCCACTGTTAACATTTACCTGACTGAAGCAGTTGCTTACATCAGCAGCTCTCTCAGAAGTTTAATATTTATACATTTACAGATTCTCATGTAGCACATGCAGAAACACTGACAGTACAAAATAACAGCTAACAAAAAAAACAGATGAATCATAACTATGTGTAGTTTATCACCATATTTAACATTCTAAATACTCTAAAAGCTTTCTAATTTTCGCAATGACAGAAACAAAAAACAGTGACTTAGCAAGCAAGCCTACAATGAAAACCACCCTCCTGCAGAATTCAACTCTAACTAAATCTAACAGACCCTGACTCGGGTGGGCAGTATCTGCGGCTAACTAGATCAGAAAATGTTGGAAGTAATGCAGAAATACACACTTCTCATGAAACCAAACTATTTTCACCAGTGTAACACTTTTATTAATTTACTGCAGCGCCCCATGGTGGTCAACTAATCCAGACTTATTCAAGCTTCGTCAGAATGGGGAGCCAAGTCTGTCTGCGAAGTTTGGTTTCAATACGAGGGATCACCTCATAGTGTTTGGGGGCTTTGCCTCCAAATCTCGACTGGCTGTGATCAACTAATGGTTGCAAAAATCAAAAAGCTAACTGATAGCTTCTCAAAGTTCAGTCTGAAAATCAACTGGACCAAGTTGGGTGAAAATTGGGCAAACCTGTGAAAAACTTCAGAAAGTTTAGATAAAATGTGGAGTCCGCATCAGTTTACTTAACCAGTTGCCATGCATCAACCTTTGGACTTCCTATGGGATAACCTGACATCAACAGTAATGAGCCAAAAGACATTTTCGCTTGTTACAACACACCCAAGGGATCAAATGACAATTTATTGTGCTTCCTCAGAATGAGGTCCTGTATCCATATATCAAGTCTAGATTGGATAAATTTAATTGCTGCTTTACGATCGTACAACTTTCCAACCTTAGGATACCACCACACACAAGAATCACGTTTCTAGGGAAAAACCAACTGAGTTTGCCTATGACTGCACCCCCTAGCTGCCAAATGGCACAGGATTTTTCAGGTTTGCTAAGACCAGAGTCCATGTGCCAAGTTTGGCCTCAATAAAACAAACTGTTATCATCTCACTTCCTGTTTTGGTAGCCTTGCCACCCGTTTCCAACTGGCTGTGATGGACAAATGGTTGCAAAATCAAAAATCTGTCCGATAACATTTGTGAGGCTTAGTCTAAGCACAATATGTGCCAAGTTTGGTGAAGAGGTCTGGAGTAGCAAAAAAAATCCGCTTTGGATAAAATACAGCGGAAGATCCATTATGGTGGAAATTGCCTGGCCGAAAGAAGTCAATGATAACTAGTTTTTTAGAAAGTCAGATATTCAGTTGAAAACTTTGACCTGGTGGTGTGCTCAAGGTGCAGATATGAAACATGGAGCATTTTTACCAAATGGTTTTAGGGGCTGTACTAGACACTGCACTTTGAGAATATCCCCCCCAATTAATGAAAAATAAGGAACAGAACTGAATAAATGTGATTTGCTTGCTGTTATGATATAAAGAGATCCAATAAATTATGTCCATAAGCCTCTCCTACAGTACCAGTTGCCCCTCTGCACTCTAGGTTAGCTACGCAACTGGAAAGAACTATACTCGACAGGAAGACGGTTATAGAATACATTTATAGAACAAACAACTATTCAACATTGAGGACCCATTTTATTTAAGGTTCTCTTTTTTTAATTGGTATGTATGAACTCAGGAAACAGTTTACACAATATCAATATCAAATTAACATGCAGTGATCATGAGAACACATGGAAAATAGCCTATAAATGCCAGAGGGGAAAAACACTGCCAACAAACGCGTGTCTAGGTAGACCGTACACTTCAGTTATTCACAGTGACTGGTGTTTATGCATTTATACAAATTTTCTCAAAAATACAAAAAGGACTTTGTTCTGACACAGAACAAACACTGAATCATTTAAGAATAAGTAACAACCCTGTAAGGTATTTTCCTCTTACTGGAATTTAATTTATTTTCATCAATCACAATTCAATACCATGAAGAAAAAGAAAAAAAAACACACAACTGAATAATCTCTTTGCTGTAGATGGTACCACAGGGCAGTTAAACATTGGTTAAGAAAGCAGTAGTTCTGCGTATCCACTCCCTCATTTTTTGAGGAACGTAAACTGGTGGTCTACGACTACCACAGGCAGACCAATACCTGAACCCAGATTAAATGGCTGGTTGAGGGAGAAAGATTTTGGCAAATGTCTAAGTACCAATGGAGAATTGAAATACATCTTCAGACGCTTCACGCAAAGTCATTTACAAAAGCTGCTTTTTCCAAGCCTTATTTTTCTATTTCATATTTAATACAGTGGAGATAGCTCCTCTCACTGAAGAGTCTAAAACATACAAACCATTTTCTAAACAAGCAATGTCTGAAAAATCAGACAAATCGACTAGTACAAGCTTTAGGTAAATTCAGCAGTTGGGCAGAAATGTCTTCAACTGAAAATGGTTCTCTAAAAGAGAACAGTAGCTTCCTGTGAAGTTAACACCAGCATTCTTCAGAAATGTGTGTTGTGGTGAGGATATACATGATGCTCTTCAACAGCGAGAATGCCAGGAAATCTGCTCTTCCATGCATGGGCAATAGCAGAAAATAGTTACTGAAATTCTCCCGTTCTCCAAACATCAAAAAGCAAAAAGATGAGAAATCTTGACCGTGAAAGACTTCACAACAGGCTTCTTTCAAAACAGAACTGGCAAGATAAAAAAATCTTTTAGTAAGGCACTGCTTTGCAATTTTCATTTTCTGGGATAGCGCTGGTCAGCGATTTCCGGGCCTAGGGTGACACCTGGGGCTGCAGTTTAGACGTAGGCTCCCAAAGCCGCATGAAACTCTGTGAGACACTGGACGAGCTGTTGGAATTTTGGCCTTTCCTCTGGATCCAAGGCCCAGCAACATGCCATCACAGCAAACCTAAAACATCAGAGAGAAAATAAGATTTGGTGGGAAAACTAAATCTTTACACCTGCTGAAAAGCTTTTAATCTTTCCAGTTCCATACCCACCTTCCTTTTTCAACAACAAAATGTCACCTATTCTTTCTGAAGGGAAAGTCCTAAACAGTGATTCAACACTAATCAGCTTTCCTGCCCTCCGGTTAGACGTCTTCCAGCGACCATATATCGCACAATAAATCATGCCATGTTTGGGTCGCTAACAAGGCTGGCGGCATGTTATGTTTTGTAATTCCCTGCCAGTTCAAACAGTGCGACTTCAGTTCCCTGGCAGTTGCAGGATACCGATAAGCGGCTGGCTGTAGCTGCATTGATAGCGGGTGGTCTTTTGACTCTAATTCAACGGAACATTTCTTGTTGGGCAGTTTATTTATTCAGCAGTGTATTTAACGGTGGTGCGGTCAAAGGCAGCATGCTGTGTTCGATTAGCTTCTCCAAAATTCTTAAAAGAGCTCCCTGAATAAACACAAGCCATTTGTCTACTTTTCTGTGCAATTTCTTAGCAAATTATTGTGGTAATTTTATACAGGTCTCCAAAAAAACTTAAAACGGTTTTTTTTTTTTTACACAAAATTTTTTTCAGCAGTTTATGCCACAGTAGTTAGTCTGGGCTAGACTTTGCCACCACATACCAGGCTATCCTTCCTTGGAGCACTTTACAGGTGCCACTGTAACAACAAAATTTATTAACTTCACCTAGCAATGTTTTTGATGTATTGACTAATTTGTGCCTGAAATAATAATTAAAAAAAAAAAACCTAACCAAAAAAATGGTTCAGAGAGTCACTTACAGTTCATCTGGGCAGTTGATAGGCTGTGCTATTCTGTAGCCATCTTTCAGATAGGCTGCCATCTCAAAAGGGTCAATGTCGACATAAGGGGTCTGTCCCAGCGTCATCAGCTCCCAAAGTGTCACTCCAAACGCCCACTGCGAAGACAGGCCAAGGCCATGAAGACAAGGCATCAGCACAAGGAGAACTCAATTCACTGAGACTTACAGAAAGGTGAAGGAAGGACATTATCACTGGAATTATGACAGATTATACTCCTAGCTTCCTTTCACAAGCCATGAGATATACAATACAATTGAGATAAGATCTAGCTAGCTCGGCACTACTGCAGCAAAATTCCACAGCTTCTATATCACTACCTGATACAGATGAGGATTAAGATACTTGTAGACCGTCCTTGAATACAACAGTGTTTTACCTGGTAAATATTATCCTGGTAAATATTAAACTTTCTTTGCAAACTTAGAAGCCTATTATTGAGGATTTTGCAGGCCACCATACACATGTACAGCTTTTGGTAAATGCTCTTATCCAGAGTAGCATACACAAGTGCTTGCACTCAAAAAAAAACAAAAAAAAAAAAACACTGTCCCTCATACTACACCTAAAAGTCTAGAGCTAAAATTAAGAGCTGCTAGTAGACCAATATTCCGCCAGAGATGGAGTTAGTACACCAAATGAGATCGCACACAAGACATAAAAAAAAATATTGTTTTGTCAGCAAATTAATTAACAATATGAACATCATAGGTGCTCAGTAAAGAGGTGTGTTCTCAGTCTCCATTTGAAGACTCAGCATTTCTGACGGTCAAAGGAAATTCATTCCACCACTTCAGTGTCAGACAACATTTGTATCCACAGGAAGGCAGTGGATTGTTCAAAGTAGAGAATTGGTGTGATTATTTTGGTGCATTGAAGACCAGATGTGCTGCACTGAATCATCTGTAGAGGTCTTGTGGTCTTTGGAGGAGTACCAGCCAGGAGCGTGTTATAGAAGTTCAGTCTTGAGATGACCAGTGACTGGTTAAATATTTGAGTGGCATCAGTGAATTCTCCTGATGTTATAAAGAGGGTAGCTGCAAGCTCAGGAGAGATTTGTTAAGGTGCAATAAATATGAGAGCTCTGCAACTAAGAGAACACCTCGATTTTGTGCTTTTGGTGTAGGAATGACAACAGCATTTGCAAAAGTGATGACCTGGGGATGTCTTGGGGATGCATCCCCTGGACTGCACAGATGTTCCGTTTTGCTGGGATTTAGCTTCAGGTCATCCACGAGAAAATGTTGTTCAGACATTTAGAGATATGCACTGAGATTCACCGGAAGATACGGAGAGGATGGGCTATAGGCAACTATATTAAAAGCTGAAGAGAGATCTAGAAGAATGAATACAGTCAAGTTACTTTGGCTGCAAGAAACTCCTCAGTGGCAGCTCAGTACAGTTTCTGTAGAATATACTGTGTGAATCCAGACTGTTTTGTCTTCATAGAAGTTGAGGAGGTCCTCAGAGTTGATGGAACAAGGTGCAGGAGGAGCAAAAGGTTTGAGAAGTGAAGAAAATGTAGAGCTGAATAAAGATTCTCCAACTTGGCTTTAAAGAAGACTGTACAGCAGATATCTCAGTTGTGAATTTAGATAAAGGAAGATATGAGAGGTGGTCAAAGTTACGATAAGATTTCCTCCATCTTCTTTCAGCTGCTCAGTTCTTTCTGGGTTATTGTGGAGTATGTCAAATAACCACAGTGAAGGACATGAGCTGTGTGTCATCCTAGAAGGCAATGTACAAAGTTGTTTGAATGAGGAATAGAAAGAGGAGAGAAGGGAGTTAGTAGTTGAAGGGCAGGAATGAGATGTGGTTGGAGTAATTCTAGAGGGAGAATGTGACCAACAAAAGATTGTCTGAGAGATGTTGAGTGCAGGGGTGGCTCTGGTAAAGACGCGGTCATGGACATTATTGTGTTATGGGTTAGAGGAAACCTATTGGGGTAAAGAGCAAATAATGACAGAAGCCCGAGTATGCCACAGGTATGTAGTATGCTATTTGGGAGGTTGAAGTCACCAAGAAGAATGAGTGGAGATTCATAATCTGGGAACGAACTGAGAAGGATTCCTACTGCCCCAGCGGGAAGATAAACAACAATGATGTGGTGTCTGGTGGGATAACAAAGCAGCACAAGAGAATTCATAAGAAGAAATATTGAGGTGTGGATTAAGAAGAGATGTGAAGTGCTATTGGTGAGACAGAAGCAGTTCAGCGCCCCCTCCTTTTCCAGTCTTATGAGTGGAGTGCTAGAAAGCAAAAACAGAGACGATTTCCCATATTTAGTAAATCAACGTCAGTCTGCATTCTGAGAACAAAGCATTCTGCAGACACAATTCAAGGAAATTGGGATTTATTCAACACCGCTCAGGGACACAAAATCATCCGATTCAGATTCTATTTTAGCCCTGTCCACGGGACTGCTGAAATTCTTCAAAGTAATGAAGGCCACTGCTGTCTCAGTGCCTCTGTCCTTTAAGGACATCATTAAAGTGCACAAGTATTCTTTACCTCTTGAAGCAAACACTAGTTAAGCATTGATTGGTCAAATGGGTTTACTTTACATTTACATTTATGGTATTTATCAGACGCTTTTATCTAAAGCGACTTCCATTCCCTAACTACAGGGGGCAGTCTCTCTCTGGAGCAACTTGGGGTTAAGGGTCTTGCTCAGGGACCCAGTGGTGGTGTGCTGTAGGTAGGATTGGAACCCATGACCTGGTCCAGAGGTAAGTATGCTACCACTAGGCTTTCATTTACCACAAATGCTGCTTATTATGGCAATCAGCTACTGAACTGTGATTATTAGTCTGTGTGTATCTGAAGTGAAGAGAGGATGATCAGTGTCATTTGAGGCCTCCTATATATATTCTGTCCTATTCCAGGAAGGATGTGGGCAAACAGGAAGGACATAAGGAGGCACAATTTAAGGTGTGCAGCTTCCTTCATTACCAGATCTTCTACTGATCTCAGAACCTCCAGTGATCACAAACTGGAAGTGCTCTATACTCAATTTAGCCTCAGAACATCACCGGTCTTATTGTATTACAGTAGACCACAGCTTTCCTTACACGCAGCTGGCTCCATGACCAGCTTCTATTGTATCCTAATGAGTGGAGACTCCCCTAACAGCCTCTGGTCAGTGGCCAACACCAGTCTCTATTGTTCTCTCACACCTCTGATGTTTGAGAGGTCAGGTGGGTGACAGCTCCAGGCAGTGTGCGTGTGGGTTGACCAGAAATTCGGGTGGTGGCCACTGCTTCCTGACTGTCTATTGCTCATTTCCCTTGGCATGGCACTAACTGTGAGACGAACAGGAACGGAGTGTGTATTACAGCCATAATACTTGTTGTTCCAGGCACACAAATGATTTTCAACCTTTTCCAGATATATTCATGCCCCATATACACAGGTCAGCCACTTCATTACATTTTGGTTCAAGGTTTATTGTTAGGTGTGGCAACTCGTATTATATATAGTTTCTATCTTGGCAGGCAAATTACTAAGTTGTTTCACTGTTCTGTGGGTCTAAACAAGCAGTCATATTTAGTACCAAACCAATAACCTGAATTTGGCTCTTTATTTAAACATTTGCCGTTTTAATATCTTATTTTGCTTCAGTCTTTCATAGAAAAGCAGTGAGTTGTGAAATAGTAACAGCAGTAACCGTATTTCCCCCTAGTTTAATGATAACATTTTCGAAAACAGTGATAAAGAGGATTTTACTACAGTGAAAATAGACAAACTACCTGAACCCTGAATACAGAAATGAAGACCAACATCAGTGAACACTCAGTTACAGTAAAAGTTACACCCTAGTTAGACTGAATGCTACGTGAATAAATTACATAAGTGTGCTATTCGGCCAATGACTATCTTTGCGTAACATTGGATGTCAGTACAACTGGAAGATTTTTTATCTACCATATTGTGAATGAAACAATTGCCTGAATTATTTTTTTTATGCTTTATGTTATAGGTAGTCGATGACGTGAGCTTATATTGAGTCAACACAACTAATCTGAACCCATGACTACAGTTACTGAAGTGTGTCCTGAAGCTGTCTTTTGACTGTTTCAAGCATAAAACAAGGCTTAAAGGCATTTCAGCAAACCTTTGTGTTGGTTTCTGTGTTAATTTTGACACCAAGAATTTTGTTTTCACTGCGAAGATATATCGGCTCCAAACATCATTTGTTTCCTGGATTACTAAATGTTATCAGCCCTGAAAAACTTGTCATTTGACCCTTAACGCATGCACTGAAGGAGATCCTATAGACATAAATGTATAATCTATTCATCAACTTGGATTAGGTGAATTCAGAGACAGTGTCTGTGCAGTAAAATCTGTGTGTCTGGTCTCAACCTGCCCACAAGCTTTTGTCTCCTGATTACACTTGTTCATAGTAGGGCATGGTGCAGGAGAAGAGCTAGCATGACGTTAACATCGCCGTTGTGTAAATCTAAAGCAGTGTAAACAGGTACAAACCACTTTTTCTCAAAACTAAATAAAGACAGAATTATTTATCTTCTTGAGAGGGTTTCACCACTGGGTCTAAATCACTGATACAAACAACAAGTCCATCAAGGTATCTGCAATGCATGCAAAGCTCTGAGGTATGATTCAATAGCTGTACAAACAAAAATGTGCACACAGCAAGCCTGCACAATATACACATGCATTAGTCCACGCCTGATTATATAAAAAAAAAACATTAATTCAGTCTTTAAGACATTGTGATGTACACACTTTTGCTTGAAAGGTTGTAACCTAAGCAAATTTAAATAGTTGAAATTGCACTACAAAGTAGTTTTCCACAGCTAGCGGAATATATCAGCATATGTAGAGCGCATGACAAGTGGCTCCTCTTAGTGAAACTTTTTGAGAAACTCCCACGAGCTTAAAAATCTAAAATATCATTAAAATGCCTATGTTCAATGCATAAACTATGAGTGTTTTATAGTTCTGATTTAGTTACAGTTAATGCCTTTATGTTTATTCTAAACTGATATTCAAAATCATTCTAAAAATAGCAGGCTAAAAATAAGGAACAACTTTCTACAAATAGGTGTGCAAATGGAATTACAGTAATAAGTCTGGGCAAAACTGGTGCAAGATGTGAAAGCACCCTTTAACTAGTTTTTGTAAAAAGCATTTTGCTCAAAGTCAGACACTCCCAATGTTTTTAGAAACTACAGGCCAATCTGGGACAACAGCATCTCAATATGCCAGAGTCTTGATGGAGGAGGTGCAACAATGAGTCAGTTGATAGTAGACAAAGTGAAGATTTATCCTCTCACCACATCACTGGCACTGGAAAAATCATTGTTGAGGAGGCTCTCCAGGGCCATCCAGCGCACTGGCCGGTTTTCATTATCTCCCAGGCAGTGATAGTCCATGGGGAAAAGGTCTCGAGCCAATGCGTTATCTGTGATCTTCACCTGCATGCTGTCATCAATGCTATAAAACACAGAACACACAGAGTCAGTCAAGTCATTCAACTCATCATTATCAACCACTCTGCTGGCCATGCTCATAAACGTTCACAGTTGTGAATGTGGAGTGAAGGTTCAGGCAAAATATCACACTTACACACAGTTTCTGGCAGCAAGGTCTTTATGAATGACTTCTCTTCGTGCCAGGTAACTCATACCACATGCAATTTGGATAGCCATATGAACAAGATCCTGCTGGGAGATAGCCTGCACCAAGAACAAGAAAAGAAAGAACAGAATTTAGAATAACCCTATATGTGGGTGCATTTACAGGACAGAGGACCAGTGTTTACTACATTTCTGCAGTTTTAGACATACAGCTTTTCAAAATGCTTTAATATAAATACACAATTTCATCATTATGCAATTCTGTATTAAAGTCTAAATACAATAAAAAACATCATACGGATAAATACTCCTGATGATTCCCTTGAAATAAAAATGCAAAACCCATGCATTTCATCTCCTTATTGTGATGTCCACACTCATAAGTGATCAAACCTTTCAGGATTTTCAATGCGCCGTCAACAATAGTTTGGAAAATCAGCTGCAATAATTTTATTATGAAATTAAATGAAAAGTACCAGCTAGAAAACTCAGATTTGGAAAGAACTGACTATCCCAAAACTTTTGATGGACAGTGAATCAGAGGCAAGAAGAGAAAAACAAAACAAAGAAGCGTGAACAGAGGATAGAATTAAACTTTTCTTCATTGTGTCTGGTTCAGCCTAGTAGTTTGCATCCTAAGCAGAAGACCGTAACTCTGTTCATTGCAACAAAAACACACACCTGGCAATTGAAGTCACAGACACAAACCAAGTGGCTTTACATTGCTGATTACTAACCCTAAGAAGAACACAAACTTACATAATCCAGACTCTATGTTATGTAAGCTATCCAGAGTGGCTGACACACACACCTGACTGAGAAGGATTAACGATTTTCTGATCAAGGCCTTGATCTGATCTGAACATATGGTTAAGGGCAAATGTGACGGGCGAGAGGGGAGAGAAGGAAAAAAAAAGAAAGAAAACATCAGAACATATAATTGCGCACTATGACACAAGCTACCTGTCACAAGCTACCTAATCAGCAGGGAACACGCTTGGGCTTGTTGTTTATATTCTGCAAATATGATGGCAAAACGATGCAGATGGCACTGTAATACAGACAGAGCAAAGTAGTACTTTGCAAAGTTATAAAAGCAAGCTTTACTTCAATGCGGGTGTAGATGCATTCCAAACCAGATGTTCAAGTTGTCAAAAGGTTGAAAAATGAAACACCTGCTCCGACTTCTATGTTTTTTTAATCTAATGCTTCACTACTGATTTAGGAACCTTTATGATTTACACTTTATGCCTGCTCAGACAAATTCCTACACAGGAACTAGAGAGGAGGGATGATGAAGTAAATTGCATGAAATCTTTTTTTTTCTTAATCTCTTAACTGCTAGCAAGCAAAGACTTGCAGCAGAAAAAACTGTTAGCTTGTACACTTCGGTGCTTGCTCTATTAGGAAGCTGACTGATTGAATCAACAGCATCCTGTTTCTGCAGAGGGTTTGATGCCAAATGGATCAGAGCCCCCCCTGGGGTTAACCAGCACAAAAGACCAATTGTGCACTCCCCATTCCAATAAAGCACCTCTTCCTTTTTTTCCAATACTTGATATCAATCAGGGCTGCACACAGTAAATTCATTGTTCTAAAGAATGCAATTAAATAGAGGGAATTTAAACTCTTCAGCTGTTCTGCTGGAGGGTCAAGAGCAGTTTAACTCTGTCGGTAACGTTTGATGGCAAATGAACACCACCCTCAAACAGTCCATAATTATTTTTAAACCACAAACTTCTTTAAAAGCTCTTAAACAGCTGTTTGTGTGTGTGTGTGAAGGTGTTTAAGGGGGACTTGTTTCCACTGGACGGTTTCCACCAGGCTATTCAGAACCCTTTTCCCAAGCAAAGGGTCTATATATGCAGTGCTGCTCACCTGAGGATTGTTGGCCTCGGCCAGCTTGCACTGCCGTAGGAAGAGCTTCAGGTTGCCCCAGTTCATGTAAGGCAGAAGGACCATAGGCTTTTCCCCATCCTCTGTGCAAACGTGACAGATGGGCAACAGGTTTCTGAAAGAAGTGAGGTTAAACCATTTAAAATAAAAGGTTTATAATGACAGATTCTTGTTTCAAAGAATGTGAAGAAAAATAAGATAGTGAAAAAAAGAAGATAATTAAACAGAATGCATTTCCACAAGAAAATGTGAAACATAAAACCAGTGTTTTGAGACACCTGAACATTGATTTTATGGCCAAATAGTAATTTGTTTGTTTTTTGGCACAAACTGAACTGATTAAATGATTTAAGGTGTTCATGAGAATCGAAATAATTATAAAATTGGACTTCACAGCAGGGACACTAAATGGCTAACGTATGTAAACGCAGACTGGGATCCATTTTGTTGAACACGTTTTGCCCAACGCAGCAAACAAAAAGCCTTTAACCCAATGTTGCAACAACTCTGATTGGTAGGACATATCATAAGTATGCTTCTTTGGTAATCAAGGTTTTTAGGGACTTACCTCTAAGGTTTAACAGACAGTTTATGAACTTTATTAGCAACTGTAGGGTTAACATTTCCTGCCTAATACAGTCTACACAAATTAATAGTACGGCAAGCCTGGGTTTACTCAAATTGTGACATTAGATACACACACAAACATCAGTATAATAGATTGCAATTGGGGAGTTCAACAAATCTATGCAATGACTAATTGGAATGTAGGGGAAAACAGGAATCGAACAGGAATTTTCTTCTAGTCAGTTTGCAAGACAATTTTTTATACACCAATAGACTTTTTTGCTGTCTTCATTAATATTTACTCTAATGATATACAGCATTTTTTCAAATATAAACACACTACTTGTAACATTTTATACATTCTATACATGGCAATAAGAGAGATAAAACCATTATTGAATTACATAAGACCAAACACCAATCCTAATATTGTGACATTACACAATCATTCAAGATGAAAATGAACAAAAACTATGTTTTTAGGCTGAATGAGATTTTGGCAACATCTTGCAACAGTAGCAAGAAAGAACATGGTTATGTCTAAGGTACAAAGAGGCAAGTTTGTGTCATAATGACCTCATGACTAATTAATGAGCTGGGTAAGACAGGTAAAGAATTAACAAAACATCATGCACAGGAAGTAGCTTGTATCCTTGTGAATACTCTTCCCAGCATGACTCCATCCCTTATGACTGTCTCACTCTGATTTTAAAAGGGTGTAGGGCCAGGACACAGGCCTGCACCCATCTCCCCAGCAACCAAAGAAGCAGAGCAAATAAACACTGGTGCAAGGAAGAGCAATGAGGCTAAACAGTTTCTTCAATGGAATACTCTCTTCACACGCATTACACATGCACGTGTCTTACTAACCAAGCTCTAGGAATCATTAACAAGTGAAGGGCTATCTATTATAAACACAAACACAAAAGTAGCTCTCCCTTCCCAACATACTGCCCAGTGTGAATAAGACACAGACATTAGGTTGTAACTGGTAGGATGTGTTCTGTATTCTTAAAAATAATTCTGCATGATACCAAAGAGACACACAACAAAATGGATGGTTTTGAATAGTCTACCACTCAACCAAAAAAGAAATAAATGAAAAAAACTAGGGAGAACTGTACTAGTATCTAAACAGCATCTTCCGTTTCATTTTATTAAATAACGTGCCAGATAATAGAATGTAGTCTACTGAACAGTTTGCTGACAAAGGGTTCTCCCCACTTCTAGGAAACAGACTGTTAGTCAGGTGGGAATTGAGAAATTGCTTTTAAGTGGAAACATAGAAAAACAAGAAAAATAAAACTGAGGCTGTGGGATTATGATAAGAGCCTAAATCTTTCCACAGGGGAAACGTAAAGGTCTGCAGTGACGGTCCTGTCACTGCTGTAACTGAACATTCTTCACTCCAGTGTCACGACATTCAGTCATTATACAAACTAAGTTTCCAACATGACCCCCGAATAAGCAGCCATCAGCACAATTCATTCACAGGACCCAGAGGGTAATACAGACAATATGCTCTTTTTCCATGCCACCAGGATGAACAGCAGTCACAGAACATGACTACACTCATTTCTTAAATATCTGTCAGGTTTGGGTTGAGTCAAAGTGCATTTTCAGGTTTGTCCCGTAAATGTTAGCAAGTATTTCCCTTTGTACCTTTTTCCCCCCTCTCTCTAAACGTTATTGATGTTCAAATACTACAACATTAAGAAATTAAAGAAAAAAGTTCACAATATTGTCCATCAAGTCAGAATGAGAACTAAAAACTGCCAGGAGTGTTTTTTGGAAGGAAAAAAGAGAATTGCCATTAACATGGTTCATACACATTTATACCAAAAAAACAAAAATTTCCATGACCATAAGTTCAGCATATTTTTGAAAACCAAAAATGTAAGCATTGGCGTGCTACAGCTGGTTGCCGTCTTGAAATCCTAGTGACGAGCAGGACAATCAGGGAACAACCAGTACAGGCTAGAGTTCCTTTTCCAACTTCCCAGTTGGTGGATTTGCATCCATCTCTAAACGCGTTGAGGAATATGTGTAATCCACATGAACCGATGTTAACAACTTCCCCACATCATTCATCAAGATTTGCGTTTCCCATCTCTGAAAGCAAATCCTTCATTTTCTCTGAAATATCTTGCACTGTTGAATGCCTGTAAATAGTGGTTTATATGAAGACGTACTTTGTACAGTCTTTGCTTCGATATTTTTGGACAATGTAAGGAGACAGTGCAAAAGAACACATATAGGAGCATTTGCTTTCAGCCTTCCAACCTGGTAGCTATTTGACTGTCTGGAAACAAGGCCTGAAATATCTGGCTTGTATCTTTGCCTTTAGCGCCCACAGTACCTCTGCTGTAAGGGCTTCATTTCTGGACACAAGTGTCACGCAGGCATTGTGAGGAAAAAAAGCCAGTGATGGGGTTGACAGAAGATTCACACGTAGCAGCGGCCTGGTGCTTAGCCCCCTTTGTGTGGCTGCATCTCCCATGTTTGATATGTCAAAAGTTTTACTACACAGTCGACATTTGGCCTGTCTCAGGTCCTTGTCTTTTTCAAGCCATGTCTTATATTTATCCAAGTGAAACCATTCACATTGTTAAAGCAACATTTACCTGGCATTTTGCGACTGAAACTTCTCCGCGCATCATCATAAAACGCGTCTGATGTTTTTAACCCCATCCAGAGCGCATGATTTACTTTATTACACAGCTACTTATGAAATCAGATTCCCAAGACTTTGACATAACTTTAGGTGTATAATATAATTTCCAGACTTCTCCAGGTCTGGAAATTGTTTTTCAAATTCCATGACTTTTCCATGATCGTACGAACCGTGCATGAAAAATGAATAAGCTATGATTAAACTGTGGGTGTCCCCTAAAGTATAGGTGGGCGAAATGGCAAAAATATTTTTTATATATATATATATATATATATATATATATATATAGTTTTTTT
>JBBPDC010000109.1:6040010-6059649 GCA_037974485.1 Hemigrammopetersius urotaenia | reverse complement strand
TAGATCTTTAAGTCCATCTCATGAAAAATCGGAGCAGAAACAAAGGTGTTGCGTTTATATTTTTGTTGAGTGTAATAGAACATGTTAAGTTTATATTCTATATCCAATTGTTTTAATTTGTTGTTTTGATGCAAGAAACAATGAAAATATGGATTATTTTTTGTCCCACAAAATAAATACCTCTACCAATTTGAAAATTAAATCATCATAAATCTCTAATTCCATGCTTTGTTACTGCCAGCATTGAAGTCTACTAAGCAGACTAAAGAAGCTGAGGAATACCTAATGAACCACTATTTGTGGTGGTAGGAAGCTATTATTATTGCTGTGATGTTGAGGGGTGAATGTCTCTTGAATAGTATGCGTGAATGGTGCAGCAGTGATTGCAGTGATCTTACTGGTGACGGGTGTGGCATTATTGGGGGTGTCTGCTCTCAGGTATTGTGTGGTCTGCGTGGAGGGCTGGGACAGACCCTGAGAGCTCCCACTGTCACTCACACTGGAAGAGAAGGTGAGAGAGGAATACAGTAAAATAGACTGCTTTTTTCCATCACATCTTTCTTCATAAGCAGTAGTTTAGTTTGTGCAGTTACATATTGAAATGCTCAGACAGTCATATTTGCCTTTGAAGTCAGAGATGGATTTGCCCAAAGTCAGTGCAAAAAGTACAAAATGTTAACAGCATTTTTAAAATAAAGAAAATTAGAGAACGGGTTTGGAAAAAAAAAGTTTATATATAAAAAATAAGAAGGTTGAATAAAACATTGAATAACTGAAGCATCTAGAACTTGCCGTATATTTTCTGATAAGAAATATCTTCTGGACTACTTTTTGGATAGTTTTGAGAATGGTTATTTCAGTACTTGTTTGGAAAAATAAGAGAGTATTCAAAGACTAGAAAATGCCAGCCATACTTACGGTAACAAAATCGAATAACATTTGTTTAGCTGATTACAGTGTTCAGGTTAGTAGAACTTTTTACAGCTACAGAAGCTTCTATTATTTTAATCTGGCATAATTTTCTCTGTAATTTCATTTTTGTGCAGCCCTCATGTCGTGGGAGGCTACCTGTGTGACTTTAACCAGCTTTGACCCCTGGTCCTTTAAAAAGCAAAGTGGTGTATAATTGCCTCAATTAAAACCATTAGCCTTGAGTACCTGAGGTTAAATATGGAGGCCCCTGAGGAATGAGGAAAGATCCTCACCAGAGTTTCAACTGTAGGCCACTGAGCCCAATCTTGCCCTAATGTCATTTACTCAATATCAGAAGCACCAAAGAACCTCTGTCTTAATGCTTTTTGCTGGATTTCACCCCAACAATGATGCTATTAAGAGAATAGGGCAAATGTGTCCTGATTCTAAGAATGAACGTGAAAGCACTCTGGGTTTCAAAAGCTCCTCTGTCCTGAAGCCTGTTGAGGGAGGCAACTAAGCAGATCTAATCTAACAACAGAAATAAAATGAACTAATCAACTTAGTTGTGTTCCAGTATTGCATTAGACAACATAGCAGAACTGGAGAATAGGTTAATCTCTAAAATACATTTATGCTTAAGAGTAACGTGTATGGAACAGTCTTCCATCAATAAAGGAGAAAAATGAAAATCTGTTTACTCACATTAACAAACCTGTGCCACGCAAATCTAGTTTGTACTAAACTCAGTATTACCACAAATGTGCTGCAGTAGCTTCTCCTCTTCTATAAACCAAAGCATGACAGTTTGCGCATGCTGGCAAAGAAACAATGTTAAAACACCACAAATCAACTGATGAAGGGTGGTTTGCTTCAAATACACTTTCTTCTAGAAAAGCAATTGCTGTAATAGTAGTGATGAGCTAGTTCACTTTAAATATTCTTCAAAACCAATATCGAACCAATAAAAGAGAAATCCCAGCCATCACCGTGGATCAATTTAAAAAAATAAATAAATAAAATAAAAAGACTGCTCCCAATGCTGAGACACACCTGTCATCCACCTCTACTCTCTTCATGCTGTGCAGGTGCAACACAGCAAGGATGATGGCCACGAGGAAGATGACCGCACAACATACGCCTACGCTGATGTAAAACACTCTCGTAGATGTTGTAGGGGCATTCACGCTATCTACTGAGGGCAGGAAAAAGCACACAAGAGATAGAATGGCATTAAGAAATATAGTGTCAATAAGAACTAATATTGAGAAACTTTATAAACAGATTTATGTACATATTTGTATTATTAAACTTCACTGGATGTTTAGTCAAAATTAAGTTCTGAATATTGTACATAAAAAAATCATTCAAGGGCAAATTTTAGAATGGATAAATTCTATTCTCTAAACATATCACTAATGTCAGTGCTTCTCCATTACTCAGCAATCAATTCTTTACTTAAGACTTGTGGGAAACTTTAACCAAGTAAACTTAAAGTAAAAAAAGTTAAAATGGAGACTACTCACAGTCTGGTCTGGTCCTGTTGGGGAATGAAGGGATCCTGGGTGGATCTGGCTGCTCAATTCCTGGGTAAGATAAAGAGTCATGAAGTGGATTTTTTATAATTTACACACATATATAAATATAAAGAAACTCTCTAGGGAAAAACCACAAACATTTGGACATTTTGTACCATATGGGAGAGTAAGTCAGGACATATACAAATACTTTTTATTCTCAGGAAGCTAATTTGGCTCATGTGCTTTAAATAAGCCAAGCATAAATTTATTGGGCATTTCCTCTAGTGAAGCATATGACAGGGAGACTGTGTAATTATCTTAAACGTGTCAGCTTCAGACTGCCTCGGGGAGACAGCCATGCCAACTGTAAAACACTCACAGCTCTCATTACAGAGGCAGACAGAGTGTAGAGATGGGTTTAGATACTAAACATAAATGCACATTTACAGGGAACGCGCACTCAAGCACACATACAGAATCTGTAGTATGGTAAAAAAGGAGGAGCTAAAATGATAGGAAAATAAAGTAGCCTTACTTCTGTAGCACATTTTCCTGCGCTTGAAATTGAGCACTGTGAAGTTGTTGGCGTGGATAGTCAGATTCAGCTGCACTGTGAGAGCGGCCTCTCCATCCACTTTTCCAGAGCAGAAGAGATCCACTCTAAAAACTATGTATACAAAAACACAGTGTAGTAATACTGCATGGACATACACTTAAGAGTGCAATATCTCACATACCTAAACACAGATTGTTTTACCACACATACCACACATACCACATAAGCAAACTTTGCCAAATGAATAAATAAAACCATGCAATAATTGTTGGCTACAACAGTCGGTGCCAACAGTCTTAACATGTGATCATCACTACTCAGATGAGAAGTACTTATATACTACTGACCTCTACTACATGCAATAACATACTGCTAACCATCCCTGTTATTATTCAATTAACTCTATTGTATTTATATCCAGCATTGTGTATACAGCGTTTTTGAGGTTTTTCTTCAGATTTTTAATGAATTCGTTTGGAGTTTATAAGTTTTCTGATTCAGCTCATGAAGTCCTTTATAGGTTCTTAAATAAAGTAAATGCTGAATTCTACAGAGTTGTGGACCTCCAGGACTTGAGTACCACACTCCCTACTCTGAAGGATCAAGTTCTGCAGCATGAGAGTAGAAGGTGTGTCTCACCTGAGCGAATGCGAGGAACCTCTCCCTGGGCCGAGATGTTGCTCTGAGGCTGGTCCATGGCTGCAGGGTTCTCTACATGAAAGCCCAACCTATACTCCACCTGCATGTGACCACAGTGGCAGTGAATATAATATGAAGGGTAATACAGGGCCAAGACATATTCATACTTGCATATTGGTTAAATGTAAAATTTAAATACATTTTTAATACATTATTTCATTTTATAGGCCTTCATATTAAAAAGGTGCACAATCTTAAAATGTAATGTTTTGACCGTCGGACTCTACTGTACATTTCTGTTCATGTACTTTGCTACTAAGCCTCTACCATTAAATAGACCACACGGTTTGCCAAGTCAAACTCGCATTCTGTTCAGCTATAATGACATACACACATGATGGAACTGGCAAGCTAAAGTCGGCTTCTTAGCATTCATTTTTTAAATGAGCTCATTTCTGGACAAAAAGTTCTCATAAGTCCATATGTAAACTACCACTAAGGGTGTACTCACGTTTACGGCATTTATTACTCACACTAGGCACGGTTGCCCTGAACCCGGCCCGAGTACGATTGTCCCCCCTCCCCACTCACACTAGATTTCTGCATTCGTGCCAGAGCACGCTTACGTCATTATGGTGTTATGGTTTCAGGATAAACAGGAAGAGCGGCGCTCTCGCTGAACGCAGTGCAGTCCATCGCTCGGTTTACTTTTTTGATAGTAATTTTGAGTCATTTGGTCCGCAGTGGTCCCCAGCCCCCTCACAGCCTGTTGCTAAACAGGTCTATCGCTTTTGTGGCACGAAAAATGGTTTTGGAGCGTCGCAAAAACGTGGCGTCACGCATCCTGATCCGTGCTCCAATGCGGTTAGCGCTCACACTACATGCGAACCGCGCCAGAGTCTAACTGATCCGCGCTCTAGCACACCTCTTCCAAGCGGGCCAGGGACGGCTAAACGAACCGCACCTGGGCACGGTTCGGAGCACTCACACTAGTCAAACTAACCGTACTTTGGTGGTCAAACGCACTCGGGCACAGTTCAAACTAACTAGTGTGAGTACACCCTAAATCACATCCAATCATCACCAAAAACTAATGTAGCAGTGTGTTAAACAAACAAGCCTAGTTCTGCAGAAGAGTAGCGTTTTGTCTTCTAGCATCTAGTTGCAGGAAATAATTCATGTTTTTTCCTGCAACTAGATACTAGCAATAATACATGTAAGAGTTGCCTTTAACGTGTAGACACCACTCACAGATGCAATGTCCTTAACAAAATGGAAACAAACAAAAGCCCCATCCCAAGTAAATCATAACATCAAGGAAAGATGACCAACATGTGCACAATTTCTATAAGGTAGAATACTTGGGAAAAGTATTGTGAAATTGTGAAAGGCAGTGCATTTCAGGCTCAAGAGAGTGTCCAGGGCTATACACTACCCTAGTTATCTCCACTGTCTTCTAGAATTTTGTTGCAGGAAAACTGTAATCATTTTTAAAATTACTTGTCCGATGACTCCACGTTTGCACAACAATGCAACATGCATATGTTAAACAACACAGATGAAACCATTGTGTCTTAACAGTGCACTGGATGAGCACTCAATATCAGGCAGATGTCCTGAGTTTAGATATCAGCATCAGGAGTAAAGAAACTCGAACTGAAATTTTATTGAAGCTGGAAATAAGAATCATGTTCAGAATTATCAGAATAGTTAGTAGGTAAAATATATGTTTGGCATGACCCTTCGGGAATGGATTCGCAGCTCAAGAACACATGTATATACATACAAATCAAGCCACCTTCTTAATTTTGTTTTAAGAAAGAAAGAAAAAACAGTAGTACTGCATGTAATTGCATCCCTATTATAGTAACTACAAATAAAGGTTATTTTAACTTCAGCAGGCCTTCAATGAACCTTTCAAAGAAATTAAAAAAAAAAACATGACAGGATAAGCACAAGCACAAGCCAGAGTATGATGAATTTCACCCACCTTGCTTTTGGAGTGCCAGGTGAAGTGCAGGCTGTTGGTTTCGCTGGGTACTGGCAGAACAAAAGACAGAGCGTAATGGTTCACCACATCATCCCTCACATAGTACAACTCAGCATCCAGACCTGCAGAGAAGAAGCGCACACAAAAGAGCATATCAGTGCCAACCGTGAGTACAGAGAGAATGAGAAAGCACAAGCATAGCACTAATGAAACTCTTCCTCCTTTATTTCCTTCCTGCAGTCCTTTAAGAAGGAGACGTAAAATATGGCTTCTGGCAGCCCTCGGCTCTGAGCCCATTGTGAACACTGCATTTTACCACAAAAACATGCTCTGCAGAATCCATTAGTTCTGCAAATGAGTGCATAGGATGTGAGTACATTGGAAGAGAAAAACCATGGCAACACATTATATGGCATGGCAGCACAAAAACATTTTCTCACAGCCATAATCCACGTAAGACTCGCCTTTCAGAGATGCAACACACACTCCATTCAGAGAACAGACTATAATATGAAGGAAAGATGACCGCCAATATGCGAGCACATGCGTAAACGTATTTGGGATAGGAAATTGAGATTTTTTCCCTATACGTCAAATGCCTTGAAACAGCCAACATCTACCTCTAGCTAATTAATGACCAGAGACCACTTCTCTATCCAACACAGTGCATTTCAGGCTCAAGAGAGTGATGGCACATGCTTTAAGAGTGTTCGGCTATGTACATTATCCCAGTTATCTCCACTATAGAGTGCGAAGACAAAGCCCAGCTCTAAGTTGTTTATGTCTGAGGTCTTCACCCTTTCCTATCACCAAAGCAGATGAGCCTGCCTCTTTACTAGGCTGGCCTCCACTTTCAAATAACTCAGGCTAAGAACACTGTAATCTAAACAGGGTTTCAGTCAGAGACATTCCTCAGGCAGAATCAACCCAAAAAGCGTCTTGCCCAGCCTGCAACACACCTGTGCTCTAAAGAGGGTTGCATTTATTCCCATTAGCAGTCAGAGAGGCGGTAATGATTGATGTGGCTGCGGTTTCAAGCAACAGGTAGATTCCCACAAAACTGAGGCACAGGAACACAAGAATATGCAAAGTAGACTGATGGCTGAAATCCGCAGCCGTGCCCCGGGGCTACCCTATCAAGGCAGGGAGACTCCTGCTGAGTCGAGTGGAGACAGTATATCAGCCTGCTAGAATCCTGTATTAAGGGGGCAACCTTCCATCCCCCTCACTCCTAAGACAATCTACAGCATTTTTTCAAACTCGGGCAAAGTACAATGTACAGTATAGGATGCAAGTAGTGTTTATTTCAGTAAAGAGTCAAACCTGGATAATTGGCTTAAGCCTGGTGGTGTGCTGAGCAATTGCCACCTAGATTGGTGCAGCTAAAAAGGTTAATTTATTTGTCCACATTGTCATCAGAGTAACAAGTTCAAAGGTGCAGTTTAATTATGACTGCCGAGAAAATGTGTAATGCTTACGCTTATTATTTTCACATGTTAAATTCAAATGTGTTTATTTAAATAAAAGTCACATCCGATTTGGAGCTGTAAGAATAGTCACCTTACATGAAGCGCTAAAATTGACTAGCTTGACTGCTCTCTTCTTGACTCCTGCACTAACTGCAACTGACTACTCTTGGTAAGGAACAGTTGATCTCAAACAAGCCCCTATTAATCTATCTAAACAATGCTTAGATATAAACATTTAAAAAATTCAACTAAACAGGTTTCATCATTCTCAAATATATACTGATTATGGGATACAAGCGGTCACAATAAATATCATCATATTGCCCACATTGTTCCACTATATAGTTCCAGGAGTCAAATTTCAGTTCACATTAATTCCTCTTGTCTTCAGGGTACAGAAAGTGCTGAGCGTCACCCCTATCACATTTTCTTGGGCTGTGTAGACTTTTCTGCCCAATTACAGCCATTCTGAATTGCCAAGCTGAAGCACAGAGGTAGCCTGCTGGGTGTGGAGACCGCTTTCTAGACCAGGCTGACAAGGCTGGCCTGATGAGAAGGGACATTCCACAACCCCAGAGCTAATCAGCTGTGTGGCCACTGCAGGACAGACCCTGCCACAATGCAGGAGCCCACATCATCACCGGCTATAAGACCAGACAGCCGACCTGGCCAGCTTCACTCTGACTGTAAACACGGAAAAGAAAAAGAAAAAATGGGGAAAAAAGCTCAGTTGTAGGGGAGCACTGGGGCGTGAGGAATACCAGGCACACAGCCGCAGATTTGAGCCTTGTGTAATTACCTTCCTCAGGCTCTGATCCGTGTGACTTCTCTGGCCTTGCTTTTGTCCACCCTGCCTCAGTACCACTTAAAACTAGGCCGCTGGGAAAAGTGAGCAGGAGGGAGAGGGGCAGATTGGGAAGGTGGGTCTAGGGAGCATATATACTGGAGTTTAATCATTCATTTCTTACTCTGAATCTCTTGGCTCTGTAGACTCTAAACAGATTCACACTGAAACACATTTTGTGGGAACTGCAAGCTGACACCAGGCCACAGTCCACAGGGGTGTAGACTGAAGAGTGGGTGTGGATGGAGGGGTCAAAGGGGCCTGATCTAGTGTTTTTTTCGGATCACTGAAACCTACCGGTCTAGGCCCTCCAAAAAGAAAAAAATAGGACCAAAAAAAACAAGAGGAGGGCCTTGACCGCTTGAGAGTAGGAAAGAAAAATGTGCTACGACAAACAGAAGAATGAACTGGTAGGTAACAGCTTAGTAAGAGTTTATTATAACACCACCACAGCTTTTGACTCCGCTGTGCTTGACTGTGGGAAGCCTTTCTTTTTCTCCCCTTTGCTTTATGCAATGAAGAACAACAAGCTGCTTTCAAAGAAACTGTGGTCAACCACATAAGCTTGAAAAAAAAAAGCCCCCACTCGTGGTTTCCGCTTGCTCCAACACCAGCCCTTAACTAGGCATTGCCATGGCCCCCATGCCATGTCTTTTATATGGCTTCAAAACCCCTTTCATGCTTGAATCACTTCCACTGTTCTGAATAGCTAAAAAGAAAACAAGGAAGGCCAAAGAGAAAATTTCACAAGGCTTTATCTTGGTGTCTCTCACTCAGAAAAAGCCAGTTCCCTGAACGGCATATCTCTCTATCTTATCTTCAAATTGACTAGGCTCAAACCTAGCTGGGCGGGGCAGAGGAGATGGCTTTATACAAGCCATGGCAAGGAGTAAGTCTTGGCCCAGATTTAAGCTCAGGAAATAAGAGAAAAGGTTTGAGCACAGAAACCTGTGTCATTACTAATGCTGCAATACTGAAGTTGCAAAGAGTGGGTAATATTCTGCCTGGGCTGAGCCATTACCTCACTGCTGACCTGGGTCCCACTGAGATCTGTGCATGTTGATGCACGTTCCCTAATATCAGAACGCAAATAGATTAACGGCAACACAATGTCTGATCCAAGTCTTCAAACTGACAATAAATCACCCAAGATCAAAAGCAGTCTCTAAACCCCAAATACGTCACATGAAAGAACGAAAAAGTGTCAGAAGACAAAAAATAAAGGGTGCAGCAAAAATGCGAATCTTTATGAGATAGGATGAATAACATTTCTAAACCCCACTTTGTGTACTTTATTATTAACCAATAGAAGTGCAACACATGTGCAATCCATGTTTGACTCCCCTCGCAGGTTTCACAAGATAAAAATACACAAAAATTCAGACCTCTAACAAGACAGAGATCACATTGCGGTGTTTGGAAAACCAGAACAAAAAGCAGGGGCCACATGGAGGAGTCTGCACAGGTAATACAAAGGCTTTCCTGTACTCATACCCTGGTTCATCCTCCACGCCTGAGTGCACGGCCCACAAACAACAGCCGCACTTAAGGTGGACCGAGGAGGGCCAAGGAAGGAGGGGGAACTCATGCAAGCTTAGCCACCAGAAATCAACAAAAACCCAGGTAGCAAAGACAGGGCCTACAAACCCTTAGATGAATTTTATGCCTGTTCAAAGTCACATTTATCTGGCTGTCTGAGAGAGATTATGTGGATGTTTACGTTTGAGTGCGCAAGAACATGATGAGATTCGTTCATTCCTTTCCCCAAACGTTTCTCCTCTTTCAAGGGCTCTCAGGCTGTATGGCTAACACGTTGTGGTCGGCTACAGGATTTAGCTGCCTGATACTCCAGGGAAAAGGAAATGAGTAGGTTTCCTTACTTCAGATGACCAGGCCGCCCAAATACCAATGACTAACACACTACTTATCTGGTTTTCATTAGACAATTAAAAAACCTGGCATTGGATAGGGATCAATGGAAGAATTAGATCTTCAAAACAAGCATGTACTAGCTCTAGAAATGAACGGGATCAAATAAGCTTCAAAAAGGATCTACTATATGTAAGAACTAGGACAAAGACCAAACGACTTCTGCACTAACAAGACTAAGACTAGAGTCTAAGTGGTTTCAAAGGGCTAGTAAATATACTTATTTCAAAATGTACCCAGGTTATCTCTGAATTTAATGTCAACATTTGTGTATTTTCGATTCTACATGGTGCCCCCTTGACTATTCTGCAGTCTGTTACAGTGAATAAATACTGGAGGCCCAATATTTGTTTATAGTGACCACATAAAAAATGAATGACCACTGCCTTTTGCAATAGGTTCTGTGTTTCCAATTCTTTCTTTCATAATGTTCCACTTGTAGTCTTTTCACTTACTGTAACAGACAACCTGTGACAGAATTGTAAGCAATTTATGGAGCATACTCTCAACATTTATGGAGAGTACATGACCTGATGAGAGCCAATGGCAGGCCCAGTTTTCAGAAAAGAAATGAATAACAGAAGCTAGCATGGAAGGCAATGGAAATATTGACAATTATGGCACAGAGAATTTAAATAAAGCTTTATGGCCACTTTATACATCGCTACAATGCCCGCCAAGCTGAAATAAACGGTGTCTATGTTTAACCTTATGAGGTGTCCAAACATTCTGAATGATATGGTCCTAATACCAACAAAATTAGTTTCTAATCAAGAATTTCTTAGTTGCACTGTCTTTTAGTCAGGTAGTTCCCTGTAATCCTGTTCATTGCTGTAATGTTCATCACACTTATTTGTGCTTAAAGTTCACTGTCCTAATAGATGTATTTTTCTATGAAGCTCGTGCAGAACGTTTACTCTGTGGCACACACACATGAGGTGCCAGTCCAAATGTTACCAATCAAACTATCAGTATTCCAATAAATACATATTTGGCAAAACTGAGCTTAGGGCTGTTGCAAATAATCACATAAATAAAATCAATTGGTCATTGTAACGTCTTAAAAGACAGTGAACATTCTCCATAGTGGTGGGAGCCATTAGTACTCAAGTCGCTTTTGATATACATAGCTGGAGGGAATGATCAAGTATGATGTTTTTTCCGATACAGGGAAAGGAGTTGGCAAGTTAAGGGCTTGGTGAATTATTTTGGTGTTTGTGCATGAGGGGCTGAGAATGAAGAGGAAACACAGAGATAAACATGGAATCAAACACACTAACAAGTGAAAAAAAGGCCCAGTTTCCTCATGCCGAGTGTCCTTCAGCAGGGAAAACTAGTTACATTTAATGTGCCAATTTCTGAGAATTGGCATTTTTGTAATGCATTTTCAAGATTAATACATTGTTTTCCATTGTCTGCAATTGCAATTCCATTTTCCCCTCAGTCCTTGGCTCACAACTCTGTTGATTCTGGCCCTTGACAAAGTTTTTTAATATCAAAAGAGCTTAGATTCAGCTTGTAACTCTCCCCGATTTCTGATAAAAACATCTTGTTTAAAAAGTGATAAACAAGCCTCTGTGAAAAGTGTTAGGAATCCCATAGAGTTTTATAGAATTCCATTGGGGTCTAAAATGATTAAACAAAACAAGACGCTTATTCAAATAAACAAAATAATCAGTAGGTAACTTTCGATAGTGACAGTCCTGCCTGAAGTGATCCCTAATGACACTGCAAAGTAGAAGCAGAGCTCATTTAACGGTCCATATTTCTAAGCACTTTCACAATGGTTAATGTGTAAATGTTTATTGATCATAAGATCAGTATCATATGCCACTTGTAAATGATCATCTGAGCATAGACATTTATGATTTGAATGAGTATACATGGTAATACTGCAGTTATTGGCTTAATGAAACTCAAGGAAAGGAGCAAATCCAAATGTTCAATTTCACCAGTCTTCTCTCATTTTTTTTATTTGCCCACCTTGCAAAGTGTCTGTGTCAGAGTCAAATATGAGAAATTCTGGTGTCATGTGTTATACTACACCACATACAAATTGGCATTTTTTTTTTTTTACTCATTTCCCTTACTTTTCTCTTAATGTGTAGCAAGCACAAATTTGGTGTAACATCATCTACACAACCCATCACACAGCAATTCTTTCCAAGTTCACCCAACTCCTAGCTCGGGGTCCAAGGAATAGTCCATTCATACTTGGCTGGTAAAACACAATGGGGGAAGGTCAAACTAAATCAGCTTTTTGGGGAAAGGCTGAACAAACCCCTCCCTTGTTTCACGATGGGGTTTAGGCCTCATTATCATAGAAAACAGTAGAATTGCTGCTGGTGGAGAATTCCTCACTGCTAGGGTTGTCCTATCAGCACAGATGGTCAGGAGGGCAATCAGCATAATACCAAACAGGTGTGGGCTAAAAGTAACCTAGAAGCCAGCAGGCAGACAAACTTAGGCCTGAGCTCCATAGCAGACCGAAAACCACTTTCAGATGTGACTGTACCACTTCCAGGTTATACTTCCATTGAGCAGACATGAAAAAAATGGACTGGTCCAGCTGGCAGAGGGGTAGGGGGTCAGGAGAAACAGCAGTGGTGTCACAACTTGCACGGCTGGTGAAAGTAACCCTGACCACAGCGAGATGTGGAATGAAACATTCTCACAGTGGAGGCTTGACCTCTGGGGGCTTAGAGTTCAGCAGGGGTTTGGCCTCAGTTACCACACAGACTTTTCCACCCACTCAGGAATAGCTTTGCTGTTAGTAACATGGTACCAGAGAATGCAAGGTGTGGAAAATGAAAATGACTTGTGGAAAAAGCCACAAGCACTGAACACACACGGCACCAACTGTAACGGTTTGAATTTTTCACTTTTATACTTTGTCATGGGAGCCCATAGAAGCCTTGGGAAATGTTTATGTTAATTTTAATATCAGCTTTGATATATATTGACAGATGACATCCAGGCACAACATTTCCTATCTCTGTTGTGCCACCAATAGGCCAAAATATTCTTTCTAATACCTTTTGAACTTTTAAGTCCACCAAATTGGATCTGCCACTATTACAAATTTTTTAGAAAAGCTTTTGTGAAGTACTCCAAGATGGCTACTCCTATCACCACCAAATGTGGTATTACCTACAGAGGTTTTTGACTGAAAGAATTCTGTAGGGGAAAATGACACTGCTGCTGTCATGCAATGAAATCTGATTCTGAAGACACCCAAACAGGAAGTCAGACGTGTCAGCTGTGCTTGGTTAGACCTTTTTTTTTTTAAAACCAGGGTTAATATTAGGTACTCATCATGTTTCATGAAATTTGGCCACATGAGGGTGCAGCATCAGAAAAACAGAGAAAAAAAAACAACTGTGGAACCGAAGCAGATATGTTAAACAAAATTCTTTTGCGTGATCACAGTGAGGGATCCAAGCTGCAAAATTATGAACCCTCTCCGTTTCTCCCTCTCATCAAGAGAGTCTGTTCACCCTGTGATGACTTGTCTACCAGAGGTGCTTGGGTCTTTCATTACTGCTTGCAGCTCTATTTATAGTTATTTCCTTCTTTCTTCAGTCACACAACCAGAGCACATGACAATGTGATTATCCACTCTGTTCCTACATCCACAGTACATACATTCATTCAAACCAGCTTGCCTCGACTGTAACCTTATATTTCATATGCTTTTGTGGACGCTCTTGGAGCTTACTGAGAGTAATGACTATTAAGAAGCAAGTACAAATGTATTTATTGGTTTCATGTACATCCCCATTGTTCTGATCCAACAAATGTCCAGAGGCTAAAGCGAAGGGAAATTAGTAGCAAAAGATGAAGGGAATTTAACAAGAGGTAAATCTCAGCAAAAACTTAAACGGAAATGTAGGCAGTTCTCTGATGCTGATTACAAAGATGTGAGGGGGTTTTGCCTTAAGGTGCATACAGGACAGGCTCAATTCAACATCCCTACCCTTCTTTGCTTCACAGCTGTACTCTGTTTTCATATTGACTGTTCTATGAACGGCCCTTGGCAGAAACAGGAATGACAGCAACGTTGTATATAAACACTCCAACACAACCCATTTCCTTGATTTACTGTAAGATCCTTGAGCAAAGAAAAATAAAGTGCTTTTAGGTTAGATACTACAAACAGTTAACAGGAGGAAAGAAGACCATGGCTTAAACATGGCAGCATTTTCCTAAGACTTTTCGTAGGATTTTTTTATACAGGTCAAGGCAAGAGAGAGAGAAGAACTGACTGCTGGTAGTACTGAAATTAGATGATTACAACAGGCAACAAGCATGGCATCCAAACACATACTGCAGAATCTAAAAGAAAAATGAAGAAAAGCAGGTGCCGAAAACACATTCTTGGTAGTTGGGAGCAGTGTGCAGGGTACAAAAGCCCTGAAAGACTGAAAAGAGGAGGCCCTCCTCCTTTCACTGTGGCAGTTCTAAAAAGGACAGGCAACGAAACGTGAATAGTACTGACAATCATTCCTTTCCTATTCACGGGCTCTCTTTGTAAGAGCTCCCTACTCATCTTTCAGCTTGTTCCTCTTGAAAGCTCCCCCCTCCATTTCTTTGCTTTTTTTCCTGGCTCTGGGCACATGTACAAGACAAGCTTGCTATATGGTCACTGCAGAGGCATTTGTCAATAGTGTCGAGCACTTGCTTGTTATTCAAGAAGCAGCTTTAAAAGAGGGTTTAATAGTGAAATGATTTCACTTGATACTGACTGCTTGGCCGTTACGAGCTAGGTGACATTCCAACAGTCCACTATCAAGTCTTCCATCACGAGCAAGAGATTTGATATGTGGTTACAGGCAATAAACACGAGATGAAAAGAATATAACAGGGTCAATCATTCACTCTTTAGTCTGGGTGAATAGCCAGGTTTTCACTTATGCACTCAACAAGTACCGCAATTAAAACAGGTCAGACGTTTACAGTATATGGAAAATACATGCCATTGTTGAATGTGAAAGAAATACACTGGATATACACTGGAAAGTGACTTCACCTCTGGTCAGAATAGGGTTTATTGCTACAGAAGGCCGCAAGCTTTTTGGATGGAAACCTGAGGTACAAGGGCAGATGGGATTTCCCCCAAACAAGAAAGCAAAAATAATTTTGCTCTTTTCCAAATCCTGTGTGCACCCGTGTTGCTTTACCTTATACGCTGATCGAATATACAGACCATTAAAACTGATCTTTCTTAGATTTTACGTTAAATCTCTGGTTGGACACCAGTCGCTGATGCAAGCCTACCTGACTTATGGAAGGAAAGAACAGGAAACCCCAGGTGGTTTCATGGGGAGCAAGAAGTCATTGAGAGTGTGTGCGCGCAGAAATGTTTTTTGGGGAAGTTATGGTGGTGAAGGATTTAAGGACTTTCACACATGTAAAACCAATTAATAATACAGTAACACACAACCACATACATGCTCACACAGAAACAGGTGCTGAGAGAACAGTGTAGTCTAAGAGATCTGTTTTTCCTGGCTTCCTACAGTCAGAAGAGGAGTTTGCACAAGATGGCTTTGGTAAAGCTATTAAAAAGCTCCAGAGACGAGCATGTTTACTTCATTACTTTACACAGAAGCCAGTGTGCCAGAAGAAAGCCCAATGAGGCACCCCAAGCCTAACATTTACCACTTTACTGAAAACAGTCATTCTCATATTCATCTTTTTCCAAAGGTTTGTGTTGGTGTTTCCTTTAACAAGATAAAAACAGCTGTTATAATTACCTGTAATCACAAAAGACTTAGCAGACCAAACTGTGGTGCAGCGCATCACCATGTGGGCCAACAGGTGCTGTATAGGTCCCTATTTTGAGCCAAATGTTTGGAAAGACTATGGGAAGATCCTGGTGACAGCCTTCTCTCCAACAAGGTTAAACATAGACAGACCTGCTTCAGAGGGCTGTAACAGGTAATGAAGCAGAGAGTGTTGGCCTGGAACTTTTCTTTCCTACAACTGGTGTTTTAAAGATTCCTCTTATGCTTTCACAGTCTAGTCTTCTTTCCAAACAGCATCTGCAGACCACACTGTTGAAATATAGCGCTGTTCTGTCACTGGTTTTATCCAAAGTATATTTTCATTGATGAAATACTCAGGGACAAGATAACGTAATTTAACCACACTTAAACCCATTGCAGTTTCATATTAATGCAATTAATTAAATGCTTGTGAATGCAATGGATGAGGACCAGATAATTCTCTTTGGAGGCTAGGAGAAAGAGCATGTTTCCGCAGGTGGAATTTATCATCGACAACTGAAACGGGTCACTACCCACCCCATCGACAAACAAAAACACTCTCCACATCCTCTAGAACGCAACGAAATCACGCACCACTGCTCCATCTGCAACACGAAATGGCTTGTCTACTACCACACCAAACCTTTTAATCCACAGGAAACACTGAAGAGATATCCTAAGGATATCTTTCAACCTTAAGACAACCTCTCTTCAAAAGTAATGGAATATACAAGGTACAGAGTGCACAGTGCTACAGCCAGATTACCTAAGGGGTAGAGAGTGCTTTCCAAACTAAAAACAATAACTGAACAAGGGTAGCAACAAAACCTGTGTGCATTTCAAAGGCCATCAAACCCTAAAAAACCTAGGACTGCAAATCCAAGTGGGCAGACTGAGATCTTAACAATGCAGTAAAATTAATTTTTTAACTAAACATTTAAAATGACAAGATTTCAAACTTTAAAATGCAGACCAAGCCACTTGCATTTCTTTACAAGTCTTTCAGGGGCCCTATCAGGCATTCCAGATTTCATCTCAAGTCTGTTCACGTCTTCTCTTGGCCCCAGTTCAGGGGTTTCAATCAATCTAAAATTAGTGGCAGCAGGTTTTTAGGCACACCATGGACCTAGTTTTCAGCTCATTAATGAACATTAGTTTCCTGCAGAAACATTAGTTTCCTGCCTTCTTTGGTGCAAGTGTCTAAAGGATCCTTTGGCCTTATAGGTCTGGGTCAGGCTCTGTGGAAAGTTATTGTTTTCAGGAGGAACGCTCCAGATTACCATGGTTGAGTTGTGGCAGCTTGGTAATGAATCCAGCCTGGTCTTCACAAGGAGTAAGCCCCCTTTATTAATTACAACCACATGAGCTTTTCTTTTAGCTACCAAACACAAGAGAAAGCCTCAAAATGGCCCAGAAATGGAGATGTTAACCTTCCAAAATATGTGAATGTCTGTGAGAACTCACAACTCCAGGCTGTTGTTAATATGTTTTCTTAATCTGTTTATCATTATGGCTTTACAGCCTTGCAGGAACATTCTGTTGACCATAGGGATGGGCAATATCTTATAAATTTTTACCTCATCGTATCAATTCTTTTTTACAGTTAAATCACGATTTAGATTTTATCGCAGTATTTATATTAATTTGTAACTATCAATTTTTTATTGTTTTGCAAGATACTGAACATTACAACCAAACTATTGTTGGTTGAGCACTATTTCTATAAAGCAATCATTAAGCAGATATAATAGTGTGATTTGGCTGCGGAAAAAAATTAGGAAAAGCCTAGAACCGCAATAGATAGATGGAATGTTGTCTATTTAAACGATACTACAATCTCTCTGCTTTGGCAGATCGCCAGCACATAAATTGTCTTCACAATCTCATACCGTCATATGACCCTACCCTAGTTGACCAGAAAATAATTCACTTCAGGCGAGAGATTCTCGCACCTTCATGTATTCTTTGCTTGATTCAAGTTGGGTATGATTATGGTAGAATAAACCATCATCAAGTTTTACTTAAAGTTCTTTAGAATTACAGCAGACCTTTTGTCATCTGCATCTTGTCACAACTCCACCACACAAATAAAACTTAGTTGTACAAAGCTTTCATACTTTCAAAGAACACCCAAACGACTACATTAATGCTCATCATATAAAAATGCAGAGAATAACTGGTTCTTATCTCTGCTGTCATTTCTCCTTAGTCAAATAAAAAACATGACCAACCATTTGAGCAATTTAACCCTGATGCGATGATTTATATAAGCAAGCAGTGTATCTTTTTCTTTGGGTACTGTGTTCGACTGATAAGCACTGGGCTAGATTCACACACAAACTTCTTCAAACTGTCATTTCTAACAACAAACTTAAGAGAACACTGGTAGTGAAGACATGAAAGATTGAGGCCAAGGGCCAAGGTCATCCCAGAGTGGGAGCAGAGGGTGCAGGAATGAGACAGTGTGGAGATATGTCAACCATCTGGATGAAAATGAGTGCCATACTGTTGCTACAGGGATTCCCCAACAAGGCTCAAGAGGTTCTGCTACAATTAAAAGAAATGGAACAGAACAGAAAGACAAGTCAGCTAGTTTGTTTATGGATTTAGTTAAATTCACATTGAACGCAGAACAATTAAATGCTCAATTAACCTTTTTTCGTAACACTAAAACCAGAAACGAGCATGGTAACAGAGTGTCTTCAACCTAATCCAAGAAGTAAATGCATCCAGTACCCCTCAGTGCCACCATTCAATAGCTTTTCATGTAGACATGCCTTCATGAGATCACAGAAGACTGTTTACACCGGTTCAGGGGAAATTAGGGGGAGGGGGAGCTGAAAGAGCCTGAGGGGTACACAGGAAATCCCAACAAGTTTCCAGTCCAAACCAAACACAAGAGAGAACCAGGCGCTAAGAAGAATATGCACACAGAAAAGATCTGAGGCATCATCAAAAGCTCCGTCCACAACAATAATTCAGGGAGGTACTGAATGAAACACATGCTGGAGAGATCAGCCACAGCACAGCCCAGCAGGACTTAGTACAGGAAGGTGCTAAAGCTTAGCAGACACGACTGCATTTCAGAACAATCAGAATTTACTCTTGTGGAACAAGTAGCGGTGAGTAATACTTCAAGAAATTACCAATACACAATTCATTTCACTGACTGTTTTGCACAAAACTGAAATAAATAGGACTAGTAGGACTGAAATAAATGCTTTGTGTTCTGAGAATATCCACAATATGTTCAGAAATGCATAATTTACAACAACAACCACCATATTGTCCAACACTACAAAAATGTATAATGTGTAGTTTGTTACAATTTATTTTTAATAGTTTGCTGAAAGCATTTCAAGTTGCTTTGTGTTGCAATCCCTGTACTAATCCCTATTAAGATAGTGTCATGAACCTGTACAATCACACAACATTGTCCACTCATATGCCCAGGTCATATTTTACTTTCAAGTCATGTAAAGGTTTGGATGGAAGGCAAGAATAAACTAACACAGGAAGCAAAGCCAGGTCTATGCTCTCCTCCACAGCTCTACAGTTGTCAGAATGAACATGATGTCATGGAGGAAGCTACGGAACCTTACATGGGAAAAGTATGCTCTAGTAATCTGCAACCAACAAAATGCCATGTTTAAGTAAGGGTACAAATGATAGCAACCTTCAGTCTATGAGGCCAGAGGGCTGCAAAAAATGTTTCTGCCTGCTCTGACACACATGATTTATCTCATAAGCTCATCATGAGTGAAATCAGGTATGCTGGAGAGGGGAAATTCCTGCTCAGTGCTTTTGGGCCACCACAACTAAAATACTCATTTTTCATAGAATAAATTCATATCTTTTTGAAAAGTGCAGGCTAGCGCGTTTAGCTCAACCATTTATGCCTTGATTACATCATTTAACAATTATCCACCTTCGTAGAAACCAGGGTGTCTACAGGTTTGACCAAGTTAAATTTAAGACATTTTAAGACTTTTTAATACCATTTTCAAACAAA
>JBBPDC010000109.1:6024763-6039910 GCA_037974485.1 Hemigrammopetersius urotaenia | reverse complement strand
AGATCTTTAAGTCCATCTCATGAAAAATCGGAGCAGAAACAAAGGTGTTGCGTTTATATTTTTGTTGAGTGTATTAAAAATAATGTTTGCATTGAGAAGGGCTCAGTCTGCATTGAGAAGATGCTTATCTAATACCAAGTGCATTCTCAGATCTGTTGCTGTGAATAACAAAGGTGTTTTTTTTTTTTTTTATCTGGGTCAGAAATATCTTTTTTTTGCTTCTATTTTTCTGCTTCCAACACATCAACTTGTAATGAGAGAATAAATTAGCCTATTAGCGGTTTTAATTTCGTGCCTGATCTGTGGGGTAAGTGTGACAAACTAATTCTACAATGGGACAAATGATCATACAGCAAAACTTCTGTTTCTTCATCAATTATGCCATGGGCATTAAATTAATTCTGTCCTAACAAATGACAGTTATGTCAATGAGTTGGCCAGCTGACATAAATATCTGGTAAATCCCTTTTAATGGAGATTAATATTACCTGTGCCTCGCCTATAACATCTCACAACATTTCTTGTTGATGGGAAGTTGAAGCAGGATGTGTGTGGACTCAGGGTCGACATGTGGTCACTTGGGATGCCACTGTGTTCTCAGTATTTGATGCCTAGTCTAGTCAATATGACTTCCTTTTTTCTAAGTGTTGCAATCTGAAGCAATGCTGACAGGCCAGTGCCTGGTTTGGAAACATGTTTGGAGAGGAGGACTATAGTTTAGCCTGGGGCACCTTGTTGGCACATGCCCATCATGTGTAGGGTGGTTTGTGAAGGTTTGACTTACTGGGAGTTTTCTTAGGTAGCAGAGGCTCACAGATCTCTCTAAAACAAACATCTTGTTGTACTTTGTATGTTCTTTTATACCTGTGAATCCAAACAGAGAAATTCGCTATAGAGAAGAATGAAGAATAAAAGGGCAATAGAACAAGAAATGTGTCCTTTAGTGTCTTGCAAACTACATAAATTACAACTAAACAAGTCCTTCAACTGCATTCAAGCAAAGATCACTGAATCTCTCTCTGAGGAGAAAAGCACTTACTGGTAATGGCAGACTCCACTCTCCCAGACGGGCACACTCTTGGTTTCAGAGTAGAGGCGAGTGCATGGATGTGGTATTCGCTGGCAATCTAAAGACAATGTACGAAGACAGACGATGTATAAGAAACATTTCTCTTACATAGTAGCACATCTAATAGAGTTAATGTAAAATAAAATATCTGGCTCAGGCTGAAAGAAAGGACAGGGTCTTTTTAAAAAGGCCTGTATGCTATAATTTTCCCAGATTCATTTGATTCCCCCCCTGAGGTCCACTTATGACATTTGTGTGAGTTTACTGAATGTTTTATATGTGTATTATGCATTTTAATGTTTATATACTATACACTCTAACTTAAAAAGAGGAAAGTGAGCTTTTTTATGGTATAAGAGCTTTAGCTGCAGTTGTTCTTAAAAAGGAAAAGAGCATAAGGCTTTTGGTTGTTGTAGAAAAGGTTAGGCTTGGGTTAAGGGGAGCACAGAAGGACAGTAATACATCCTTTTGTGTTTGTTATGACTAGCAGGCTGTACTCACACAGCTCACACTGTCTGCCCTTGAAACCAGCAGGGCAGTCACAGCTGAAGGAGTCGCTGCTGTGGACACAGGTTCCTCCGTTCTGACATGGCTGAGTCCTGCAGTCACGCTGTGCTTCTGCAACAGAGCAGCTGTCATCAGCACTGCTAACATGTTGCGTCATGCCAACACACATCTGCTCGCCTGCTTACCATAACCAGCACTGCTAATACATTATACCACGCCAATAGACAGCCATTCAGAAATCACTAATGCAGTGGTCAGACCAGACATTTTCAGTACACACACTCACAATATGCAGTTATGTATATAAATGGATCAAAGTTTGGTCAAGATGACTTCAGGATGGCTGGTATTTCTGGTTTTAGCTATGGAACATACTTTTGCACTTTAGTATCTGGAGACTTTAACCGTATAATCACTGGTAAACTTTAATGAAACAAATATAATTTAAAAAAATGTATTATAAAAAGGACAAAGAATTCCAGTCAGACACTCGTGTTTTATGCAAAACATGTTAAAGTCTGTTTTTCTTACAGTGCTGTCAGTGAGCTTTTGTTCATTGATGGGATAATGAACTCAGAGATATTTACTATAAATGCTACATGGTTTCATATGTTGTTTTCTAACACAATTCACTTTCAGGTGTTGAGCAATCCATTACTTTTTGGGACCATGAAGTGAGCCCATTTGATGTCATGCAGTATGACAAATGTGCAAGTCTGTGCAAGGGAATTAGTGGAGTATAAGCTTCCATTAGCTACATTTTTGCCACAGAGTTCCAATGCAAAACTAAAAAGCACACATTACATTCGCAGTAAGGGAGTATTTGATTTTTCACCCGACTATTCTTCTTACTTGTTAAGGAATTTTCTAAACTAGAAAGTCTTAAAAGTCTCAGATCACCAGAATACTTTTATGGGGACTGTCATGCCTATATACTTTGACACAATAAGAGAAAAGTGTGAGCTTCCATCTCAGCTGGGAGCAATTAGAGAGTGAAAACATCACCTGCAGTGCCTGGGCAGAATCTGCCTCAGTCTTTCATCTTCACTGAAGAGCACCAAAGTTGTTTCTTAAGATAATATTTATGGATCACGACACTGAAAGGAACACCCACCCGTTTTCCTCCTCGTCACTTCTTCAGGGATCTCCAGAGCCAAGCTAATTTTATTGGTGGTTTCCTCCATTCTCTCTAATTTGACTGGAGGTTCAGGTTCTGCATGTGAAAACAGAACAGTAAGTAAATAACTTGCTTTGTTAGTATATAAGTATATTTTAATATATTTCTGTTTAAACAGGAAAAACAGATTACTGGAATGAAGGCATGCTAAGTAAATTAAATGTCGAAAGAATTAATTTTGTTTTCGAAGGAGGCCAAGACTTTGATGTAAATCTACTGAAAGCTAACTTTTGAAACTCTAAAACAAACATCATAAAGAATATAAACACAAATGACATGCTATGTAAATTTAGAACTGACTTGTGCGGTGGCGAATGGTTTTGCGGGGTAGGTTGGAAAATTTGGCTGTTATCCTCCCCCTGCCGTCTATCAGTTCTGTGTATCTGTGAAAAATGCACACGATGCAAAAGTTGACATTAATAAAACAAAACCTCAAACAAAAACACAGACATTGGCAGTTTCCCGAAGATTCTGATAACTATATTCAATCTACACAGCCTGTGCCCACCTAGGCAGCTCCTCTGAGAGTTCTCTGTCTTTATCAGTGCCCAGATCCTGTAGTTTCGGCCGGGAAACAGAGCGTCCGCTGGGCGCCTCCCGACCTCCCTGAGTTCTCTCGGCTTTCCCTGGCTCGTCCAGAGGCACTGTTCAAAACAATCGGCACATGGTCACAGTAAATTAGTTCAAATTACATTTTGAATTTTTATTTTTGTTTGCTGGTTACTGGTGTTTGCTTTCACAAACACCAGTATTAATATTTTTTGAATCACATATTCTCTACATTTTAATGCACTATTACTGTTGGTTTGCTGATTTTACCATACCGGAAAAAAAGTTATGTAACATTTTATGTTTTCATTTTAAGGTTTTTATTTTAAACAGAAACAGTATGCTATAATTAGCAGATTTATTTTGGGTTTTTCCCTGTAGAAAGTGTGTTAACATGTTTTCATGTTTGTCATATCCAATAATTTGCACATGTATAATCTGCCAGTAATGTACTACTTCACAGGTTTTAGGTAGCAGGAAGTTGAGAAACTCCAAGAGACAAATGAAGATGTTTTAGTAGTGTCCAGAATTATTATCCATCATGTATTGGGGTGATCATTCCAAGACAGATGAAAAATAAACAGTCATTACAGTATATTATTTATCATTAAATATCATTTAACAATATTTATACTGGATACTAAATAGGAAAACAATCTATAATTGTCACAACTATTATAACAGTCTTACATCATCTGTCCCCAAATCCTTGTTGCGGTATCTATACTGCTACACATGAGAAAAGACATCACCAAAGCCATTTCTCCTCACAGCAGAAGCAGAGAGCTTTTATCCTCTAGCATGTCTTAGTGTGACTTACATGTGGTGAAGGCTAAGTGCTGGGCCATGCTATGGATCTGCTCTTTTCCTGTGTTCTGAATGGCGGTCAGTGCAAGGAGGTAGTGCTGTCCTGGGCTCAGGTCCCTCAAGGTGTACGTCCCAAGGGCTCCGTCAGGTAAATATCGACTCCGCGTGTTCAGGCCTCGTGTTATGTTGACCACAAAGCCGTCAGGGATGCTTCTAGGGTGCCTGTCCCATGTAACCCGTGCAGAGGTGGTAGTCACGTGGGACAGAGAGAGGTTCTGTGGTGGTAGGGGTCCTAATTGACAATGCAGGGCTTTAATAAATACTTAAATCTCTGTTTTTAAGACAATGTCTTAATCTCTACATAGCACCGTATTTTTGGGAGTCAGACATTTTGTAGTGGTGTCTGAACACACAAAATAATGTTTTTTAACTTAAAAACATTGCCTTGAAAATTTTAGTTCCTCAAACATTAAAAGAATGTAAAAGATTAGCTTTTGCATGTGTGAACTTTTCGATAACATGTGGAATGTAGAGGGCAGGAGACATCATTCATGTATAATCACTGTATCCGTTGAATGCTTCCCTCATTTCGGAAATGAAATACTTGGATATACTCTGTTAGCAATGTTAATACTTACCCTCCCCTGCCCAAAATATACAATGACTTACTATATATTCAACCTACAGCAGTTTAGCCCTACCCATGAAATCTTAGGTCATAAGGAGTGTTTCGCATCAGGATCAAACTTTGCAAGAGGTAAATTTATCAGCCTTAAAAAATAAATGATAGCTATTGACTTTATAATACAATACCTAAAGAATTTACAAATGGGTCCTTCTCTACAGTAAGAATGCTAGGAAAGTAAATAAACAAAAGCATTTTAGCTCACACCTTAAAACCGCCCTGATTAGGCAGCTGTAAACAAACCCCTGCACTCTGATTGGTCCTAGGCTGTAAGGAATTTGGAGAGTGCTTCTTTGAATGCCATAATGAGAAATGGAACAACTTACACCCCTGTGGGTACACGCAAATGAGGCGTATGCCACATAGGACAGGGCTGCACTCGTGGTCTTGATGAGCGCTGGGACGAGTTGGATAAATTTGGGATGTTAGTGTACAATTAGGAAAAACCACAAACTGCAAGGTTTGATTTTGGGACAGGCTAAATATCTCCTTAGCCAACATTCTCAATGCACTGCGTCATTTGGTGTAAAGATTCATAAAGCATGTGATGACAATCAAAGAGTAATGAGCAATATTATTGACTTGAATCACTGTTGAATTCTGCTGCCTGTTATTACATTCTCCTAATATTCAAATGCAGGGAATGGTAGTGGGAGCACATGAGACAGTAGAGACTGATGAATCATTTGATTGATGATAACACAATGGTTTTTCTTTTGATTCAATTCCAAGCAATGCAATATACAATAGCTTATATAAAAAATACGGAAGTAATGGCTCAAGTACGCATGCTCTACAGAGAACACACTTCTGTACATTTCTGCACACAATTACTGTTTATTTTTTGAATGTTATATGTTGGAGGAAGAAAAATACAACAAAATGATGACTGTGTAAAAAATATGGCACAAACCTTTGTATAAAAAGTATAAATAGCATATATGTTAAACTCAGTCAAAAATAGAAATTATGAATTAAATAGCATGATAGTTGTAGAGGATGTGTTAACCAACAAACTGACCTGGTCTGAATTTTGACCAGGGCTGATTTTTTTGGCATATTTGGAGAGCTTAAAGCATCTACAGTTTTTAAAAGCATCTACAGTGGACTCTTTAAGACTTACTGACGAATCCTTTGCATTAATGTTAACCACATGTTTTCTTCTCTGTTTTGTTGAAGGACAGCAGTCATATAATGCATACAAATGTTCCACACCTTTAAATAAATGTTTAAAGTGATAACTAGCCAGTTCAAATACATTAGCCTAATACTCGCCTGTCTGAAAGGTTACTTGTTTAGTCTTGGACCAGGTGTGGGACATATCCACTTTTACAGCTGCCTCACTGTTTAGAGGGGTGAAAATGACTCCAAAATGTTTTCTTTGTTTCTGCCATGATAGTACTACGTTCATGCAGTGGTGGATTTAGGTATTGGTGACATGGGCAGCTGCCCAGGGTGGCATCTTGTCAGAGGTGGCCCAGGACACCATACAAGTTGGACAGATATTTCATGCAATTACTGACTGTAACCCATCTGTCACTGCACAATGTATTGGTTCCTCTCTTCATCAATGGAAAGGAAACATCATTAGACCAGTACTGTCCAGACATAGCAACATAGTGCTATGCTAGTGGGTGGTAGTAGCCTAGTGGGTAAAACACTTGCCAATTAATCTGATGACAACTGATAATAAATAATTGCAAGCTGCTCTGGATAAGAGCATCAGCCAAATGCCCCTTTACCTTACATGCTAGTGTGTGGTTTGTGAAAGCACAAATCAATCTTGCCATCCCTGACATAGTGCCGATATGTTTATAAGAGAAAAAGACAGAAGGCAGAAGCTTACTTGTCCAGAACTGCAGAGGTCCAGTGGCGTGACTGGTGGAGGGCAGGTCTTCAGGGCGGACCCCACTCTGTGTCAGCACATCAACAGTGTACATCTGACCCGGGAGCAGGGAGCTGTGGTACACACACACACATAAACATAGCAAGAGTCAGCAAAACACACTTTTAAAGTTTGTCAGTGACAAATCTGCTGTGAAAGCACCTTTATTTATTTATTTGATGCCAGTCACTGCCATGGACCCTAATGCAGATACATACTGTAAGACCAACACAAAGCAACAAACATGCCTCAACAGAGCCATCTAGTGGAACAAATGTTGCAGGCATTTGTTGCTGCTTGTGTTTCCACTTAGAAGAAGGAGCCTCCCTGGATTTACTCAGTAAACCAGTTAACAAATCAAAACAAAAAGCTTCCCAAAAGAGGGAAATGTGTGAAACATCATCACTGTGCAGCTATTTGGAATTAAGTTAACTTAGTCCAATATTATCCAAAAAGTGGCTCTAGGTTTTCATTTTAACAAACTATAAGAACACATTCTTAGCTGGGTCCAATTCAATAAACATCTAGAATCAGGCGAGCTCTTGTTTGTTTGAAATGAAACCCTGCAGCCATGACAGTCTTTGCAGATAAGATTAGACACCTGTTGATAAATTATCAAGCTAAGTGAGATGGCTTTGTGAAAACAGCTCCAGTATATTTTCTCTCACTAATGCTGAGAGCTGGCTGCTGACTCATAGCTGACCTGAAGGTGTACTCTGAGATGCTAGTGTTGAGGATGGCTGTGCGTGGGCCACTCCCATCCGAGGTCACCAGAGACACCCGCAGCAGACTGACAGCAGCATGACGGCCGGCCTGAACCAGCCAGTGCAGCCATACCTGTGAGGAGGACACATTTACCACCTGCAGCTGCTCCACCTTCCGAGGCCCTGAAATGCAAACGATGGGGACAGTGAACATATATGGTCTTGCATAAAAATATCAAGTCACCCTTCAGTTCTTTATATAGCTTTGAATCACCTTCTTTGTACGAAAAATATTATTTTATGCCAAACTGTCTTATCCTTGGGCTGTTGATTAAATTAAAGAAATTGGTACAAATGGTTTAATGTGACAGGCACCAAAAACCTAAAGATGCAAAGGACTTAGATAAAGATCTTCTAACCACTTAGCATTCAGCACCACCAGTATACTGATCACCGCCCTGATCATCTGTTATCATCTGTACCTGATTCAGGCCTTAAGTTAGATGATTTGTTATGAACGATTCACTGTGTGACTTAACAAATAAAAAACATTCCTCTGAAACTAGTCAGGTTCAGGGACTGGACTGAAAATGAGAGTCTTTGAAAGTCCTTCAGGAAGCCTGAAGAACTGTTCAATAGAACAGTAAAAATACAAGAAAATATATCTTTGGAAGCAAAATGTGAAGATATTAGTGGTGGCTTAAGGCCTCCAGGACCAAAACTGGGAACCTATGAGCTAATCAACTAGTCTAGCGGTTCTCAGACTGCTCCTCAGTCCCTGGTCCGACCCCCTGAACCACCCCTGCCCCAGACAGTTCATGGTTTTTCTTTAAGCTAGTTGGGATTGAACAAATGGCCCAATCCCAGAAAACTAGTTAGGTGACAGATAAAGCAGTGTATTGCTACAGAGTACCTCAGTAACAACCCACTCTAACCCAAATACATGCACAGAAGTGAAGGGCTCTCACTGGTCCGTATGAGGGCGAAGGCGGGCTGGCTGATGTCGTTGCTGTTGGCGTTGCGTTTGACAGAGAAGGTGGAAATGTTGTACAGCTGTCCTGGGCTCAAGCCTTGCAGTACATAAGTGGAGTGCTGCCTTTCCAGGAAGTCAGTTTTCCGAGGGCCCCGTCCAATAGGAGCATAAGCAACAGCGAAGCCACTAATGAGATTTTGGGTAATGTCGGACTGATCCCAGCGCAGCTCCACCTCACTCTCCTCCACCCTCAGCACATGCAGTCCGGACGGAGGCAGCAGGTCTGGAGAAACAGAAGTTGCTGCTATTATTTTGCATCAGTTACAGTGAGAATCAAAATAAGAGACTCTGAATACCTGCAGCAGTTATGGCAAACTGCAAACTGACAAAAATAAGTAACAGCAGCCTCTTCATTCAGTTAAGACCAATCATAACAACACATCATTTTAGACACTATATTGGTGACATATTTATTGTAACACAAATATAAGATGAACCTGAACTTCATTACATTAACATTACCATACCATGAACATGTAATGGCAGATGTCATATGCTGTCCTGAGTTATCATGACAGATTATGCCTGTTAACGTAAAATGTAGTATAATAGTACAGTATTATGTATAGCATAATGCACTATATTGCCAAAAGTATTCACTCATCTGCCTTTACACGCATATGAGCTTAAGTGTCATCCCATTCTTAATCCAAAGGGCAAGCTCTCCACAAGGTTTAGGAGAGTGTTTATGGGAATTTTCGACCACTCTTCCGGAAGCACATTTGTGAGGTCAGATGTTGGACGAGAAGGACTGGCTCACAGTCTCCGCTCTAATTAATCCCAAAGGTGTTCTATCGGGTTGAATTCAGGCCAGTCAAGGGCTTCCACACCAAACTCGCTCATCCATGTCTTTACGGACCTTGCTTTGTGCACTGGTGGAACAGGAAGGGGGCGTCTCCAAACTGTTTCCACAAAATTAAATCCCATTCCATGAAGCGCTTTACACTGTTCTTGAGCTAATCTGAAGGCCACATGAAGTTTGAAAGTCTGTAGCGATTGACTCTGCAGAAAGTCGTTGACCTCTGCACACTATGCACCTCAGCATCCGCTGACCACGCTCCGTCAGTTTTTGTGGCACCACTTCTTGGCCAAGCTGCTGTCGTACCCAATTACTTCCACTTTGTTATAATACCACAGACTGTGGAAAATTTAGTAGGGAGGAAATTTCACGACAGGACTTGTTGCACAGGTAGCATCCTATCACAGCACCACACTGGAATTCACTGAGCTCCTGAGAGCAACCCATTCTTTCACAAATGTTTGTAGAAGCGCTCTGCATGCCTAAGTGCTTGAAGTTATACACCTCTGGCCATGAAAGTGATTGGAACACCTGCATTTAATGGGTGAGTGAATACTTTTGGGATTATAGTGTATATGGAATCATGTTACCATTACTGGTAATAACAGAGACTATGATATTTTGTCATGACAACAAAAAAAACAGCCTTCTACCATATCATGTTTATGGCAAAATTAGGGCCATATCTATTCTGACATTCTTAATGTTACTGAGCTTTCTTGGTTACTTCATGTAGAGCTCTGTACATTATTCTGAACACATCTTAAATGTCTAAAATAATTTACAGCCACTACTTATTTTAAAAGCTGTGTAGTTGTAGAATACTAGTATCATATTAAAATCATTTGATATGTACTCCTGCAAAAAAAAAACTGGACCGTAAGTAAAAATATACTGGAATAGACCTGCACCACTGGCTGATTTCCAAGAAACACTGCTGTGTAGGACATGCTAGGAAACCCACTGTTATTGTAAAATCTATCACACAGTCAGTTTAGTGCAAGAGGTATGAAATCATTTCATTTTTAATTAAATTGACCTGCACCCACTGGAATAGGAGTTATTTATGAACTGCACCTCTCTCGCAATCCCGGCCTGTGTGCCCCACTCTGCAGGCGCAGCTGTAATTTCCTCTCCTGTCACTGCGACAGAAGCCCCGGCTCCCACACGGCTGTAATACACACGGGTTCTCCACTAGGGGACGATAAAAGATTAGTCTTACAAGGGCAGACGTCTCCTGCATTCTGTATACACTATGTGGATAAAAGCATTGGAACACCTGACCATTACACCAACAGGGATTTTAATTGTATTGTAAATTCAAATACAATACAATAATAGGGATTTGGTCCTCCCTTGCTATTTACAGCTTTCACTGTTCTTGGAAGGCTTTCCACAAGATGTTGGAGTGTTTCTGTGAGAATTTTTGCTCATTCATTCTGTAGAGCATTTATGAGGTCAGGCACTGATGGTGGACGAGAAGGCCTGGCTTGCGATCTCCATTCCAGTACATCCCAAAGCTGTTGGATGGGGTTCAGGTCAGGGCTCTGTGTGGGCCAGCCAAGTTCTTCCACACCAAACTCATCCAACCATGTCTTTATGAACCTTGTTTTGTGGACTGGGGTACAGTCATTCTGGAATAGAAATAGGTCCCCAAACTCCAAAGAAGCATGGTGCTGTCTAACATTAAGCTCTTCACTGGAAGTAAGGAGTTCAGCCCAACCCCTGAAAACAGGTGTGTCCAAATACTTTTATCCATATAGTATATATACCAGAGAACGCTTCATAGACATTAATGTGACAACAGTGACTGAAAGTGGTGTTCAACATACAAGTCTGGCAGCGGTCCCCGGAGAAACCATCTTTACACACACACAGGTGGCTCCTCCTGAAGCCTCGGCACACACCTCCGTTCAAACAGGGGTTGGACTCACATCCATCCTGCTCTACAAACAAAATGCAATGATTTCAGCAGCCTAATATCACCAACAGTGGCTGAGGGACTGCTAGAAGATTCAGGTAACATTATAAGCCAACTACCTTTAAAGGCCAGCCAAAGTTAAGTATGAGTTTATACTTATACTGCAATGGAAACCATGGTCACTACAGGTGTTAATTGTTTGCAAAAATTGTTTGAAAACAAAAAACTGTTTGGCACACCTATATAAATTGTATTTTAGTAGAGGCTGTTGTTTCTTTTTAAATTCATTTCAATAAAATGAAAATGCAGTAAGCCCTGGCTGGAGACCTAAAAACAGTATATTACCTATTTCACAGTCCTGTCCTGTGTAGCCCTGCTGGCAGTGGCAAAAGTAGGAGCCCGGCTGGTCCTCACACGTCCCTCCATGTTTACACGGCTCTGAGAGACACTCATCAAGATCTGACAAAACACACACGCGAGAAAGCATGTGTTTAGTACACACACTTGAAGCTTCTACACAAATCCAGGACAAGGTATTAACATACACTATAAAGTATTGACGTCCAACCCAGTTGGAGGGCTGCAGCACTGATCACCCAAAATAGGGAAAACTACTGCTATACACTTGGTAGCCACTTTCTTAGAATCCCCCACCCTACTGGAGTACAGTAATGAACTGTGGTCCATTGATGCAGGGTTAGTGTTAGGCATTATCTAACTCAGTTTCTGACTATAGAGCAGCTTTTAACTGGATATAGTTCTAGGTTGTGGACCACACGCACACTCATAACTGCTGTATCGGCCACAAATATGACAGTGTTACTGCTGGGCTGAGAGTAGTCCACCATTTAGAAATATCTGGTCAACAGTGGTCCTATGCTCAGGAACTGACCAGTAATGAATAAGTTGGTGCTGCTAAATTGTGCAGCAATAGGTGGGATAATGAATGTATACAGGTTGATCATCTCAGCAGAATGTTCAAATGAATGGTAAATGAAGATTGGCTGTAAGGTCAGTAAGCAGTTACCTGTCTGACAGCGTTGGCCACTAAACCCAGACTCACACTCGCACAGAAAGGAGGCCACTCTGTCTCGACACGTCCCACCATTCATACACGGCTGAGATAAGCACTCGTTTATTTCTGAGAACAAAAGGGAAGAGTCATTCACTCAAAGCATTAACAGCAATAAGCTTCTTAAATGTGGTTTTCTGAAACAGAGGTATCTCTTATAATGGACGCTGAAAATGCTTATATATATCTTTTAGAGAAACTCATCCCAGAAGAGTGAAGTCCATTATAAACACACATCTCAAGGCGAACAGAAAATTGATACTGAAGGAATTTTTCATGAAAACACAGATTACAGTAAATCAGGCAGTGGGTGACAAGTTCAGCCCTATTCTCATGGCAACAAGAAAACTGTATATCGGCAAATCAAACTGGCCATTTGGCTGCTATGTCCTCTCATTGGCTCACAGTGTGTAGCACTAAATACATTGGTTTTTATTTTTTACTGTGGTGAGGATGATGTACTATCCACATTCATTCCTGATGTTATGGTGCCAGAGCGGCTCCATAGTTTATGACCTGTGGAGAGACCGCAGACTGGTGGTGTGTGTTTGGGAGTACTGAACTGTACACCATGCCCCCAAAGGCCCCAATATGGACTTCTTGTTGGTGCACCTATGCAGCAGTTTTGACTGTTGCAAATGCTTGGGCTCATTGACCTTTGTTTACTAATGTTTTCTCCACATTTCATGTATTCAGAAGTCTTACTTGTTTTCTCGCCTCCTTCTTCTTCCCAGCAGTCGACAGCCAACTGCCACATTTAGAATACTAGAGTCGTTTGGAAACACTGGCATTCATAGGGTAAACCCTGGCTGGTGAAAGATTTAGGTAAGGTTCCACTAACCTTCACAGACAGGGGGTTGACTCCAGGAGCCCTGGCTGCTGCAGATACTCTGGGTGGCTCTGGGAACGGGGGTGTATCCTGGGTGACATGCATATAGGGCCATGGAGCCTGGGCTGGTGGAGGAGAACTGCACCTCTGCATGCTTCACCTTAGCAGGTGGACCACAGCCTCTTTCTGAGTAAGAGATATTACAACCGTTACGTCTCATTTAGATCCAAGCTTTGACATGAATTAGACTAAACTGCAGTGCCAGTGGTGATTCACCATTGTTTAGGCTAAGCTGTAGTGGGAACCTGGAAATTTGGCCCTAAATGTGTCAAAGTTCATGCTGTATATCCACCTTGGATGATGAGGAGGAAAACACTATCTGCATAATGAAAAACAAACATTTCAATTCTCAAATAAATGTGGTATTCTCAACAATGCATATCATGGTATTAAATGTTTTGTTTTTTTTTCTCATTCAAATAATTAGTTATAAATCTATTTGGTCAAGTTTCGACTACTGCTAGGATGTTTATGACAGTGTATGTCAATAATAATGTAGCATATTTGTACTCGTACACTAGTACAGAAACTCCTAGTGGTGTAAATTAATATGTATATTATAGTAACATTAAATAAAAGGAGTAAGCAAATAAAATGATCATTTGATGATCATTCAGAATGAACTGAGGTGAAATGTTCCATTCTAGAATAACTTGATCACCAACCCTCCCCCTAGCGAATTACTTTCCTGTTTCGTTCCCAAATGTATCTAACATGTTGCATCTTCCTCATATAGTATGAATTGTTCATTTGCCAGTGCATGAATTATTCAGAAATGAAGCAATAATGAAATAATGCCACAAATGAGCAAAAATCAATGTAATTCTGGTTTAATGGTTTAAATGGTATTTCTCTAATTGAATCCCTCTATCAAGACTTGTATATTAGTGTGTGTGTGTGTGTCTGTGTATGTGTGTGTGTGCAGTTACTTCATTTATTCTATTCCAGTAATGCTTTCCTCTATAAAATTTTTCTATAAAAATTGTGATGCTACACTGCTTTTAATACTATGTATAGTCGCAGATAATATTATTACTACTCAGAGTATAATTAAAAAATTAACTTGGTGTAAATTGGTGTTTTGAAGGTTTGAAACAGACATACATGTAATATATTTCTAATTTTGGTGCCTTTTTGCTAGGTGCCTTTACAGTGAATCCTAAAGTCGCCTCTCGGCGGAGAGGTCTGCCAAATAACCCTCATTCGTCAGGAACAGACTCATCATTATGACAAAAATGTAGCTAAAAGAGTCGCTACTTTATCTCCTCAAACAACTCAGGAGCTTGACATGAAAGTTATGGCTTTTTCCCTGAAACATAAAGAATCAGCAGGTCTTGTCTTACATTACCCACAGCTCTGCACAAATCCATAAATAGAAAGAAGCTGTAAAAACATCCACATTGTAAAATGTTTTATTTTCAGGTGATATAAGGCTGATATTTTATTCTGAGCGAGTGGAACCAACAGCGCACAAAGTCAGTTCCGCCTAGTGGAAAACCGGTGATAGTCCGAAACCACGGCACTGTCAGGAGTTACAACCACCATTCAGAATGAGTATCAAATTCACAGAAGTATTCATCCAGTTCTCTCTGGGGAAGGGAGCCAGAGCCAAGCTCTCCAACAGAGACTGGCACCCGTTACTTCTCCCTGGCATCACCTGAATGAAGACGAATGTCTTATGCTCTCTTCCTTAACTGCCCTATTGGCTGCACTTAAGCAGTTCTTTAGCTGTTCAGTATGAAAAGTATCATGAGATATTTGTCCCATATCAGAGTTTATGGGATGTTTCTAATGAACAATTTTAATGACAGGAGATTAGATTACCATCTAAAGCTGGGTTGGCTCCTCTGTTGATCTCACAGTGTCTTCCCATGAAGGACCCAGAGCACTCACACTTGTACTTGCCGATGTAATGAAAACACGTTCCTCCATTCATGCAGGGACCTGAGGCACAAGGGTCTGGCTTTCCTATTCACACACACACACACACACACACACACACACACACAAACACACACACACACACACACACACACACACACACACACAC
>JBBPDC010000109.1:5991977-6017086 GCA_037974485.1 Hemigrammopetersius urotaenia | reverse complement strand
TGATCCCAATGCCTATTTTTATAGTGTAAACCATAAATATGCCCCCAAAATGTTGTCCCAGATCACTTTAATTTCCTTTAATTAACTCAATTTAATACATTACCCTTAAAGAAAATGAAAATATAAACCTGAGGTTTAAATACGGAAAAGTCAGGAACGAGAGAGAGACAGAGAGAGCGAGAGAGAGAGAGACAGAGAGAAAGAATAAGGGAGAGCGAGGGAGAGAGAGTAAAAGAGAGAAAGAGAGAGAGACACAGAGAGAGAGAGAGAGAGACGATCCGCACGCTCCAGAAAAGTCACGAAGGAGAGAGAGAGAGACAGAGAGAGCGCGCACGAGAGAGAGACAGAAAAAGAGAGAGCGAGAGAGAGAGACAGAGAGACAGAGAGAGAGATATGATCCGCATGCTCCGGAAAAGTCACGAACGAGAGAGAGAGTTAGAGAGAGCGAGAGAGAGAGAGAGAGAGAGGCACAGAGAGAGTGCGCACGCGCGCGAGAGAGAGAGCAACAGAGAGAGAGCAACAGTGAGAGAAACAGAGAGAGCGAGACTGGTTTAAAACGGGTGCGAGAGAGAAAGAGAGTAAATCCGCGCTAAAATATCAAGGTGAAAGTCATCATAGCTTGCGTAGTATAGACCCAGATCCCAACCCAACTTTGTGAATAGATCAACGGCGATATTTTTTTTATCGCGCGATAAGAGTCTCACATTAACACAGCACGTTAACGCCGATAACGGCCCACCACTAATTTTAAGCCATTAAACTCGATATTTTTGATATTTCCAACAAATCGTCCTTAGTACACTATTCTCCTCTGCCTTCCTTTAAAATTTTGCACTTCTACTGGACTTTCAATGTTCAATTATGTATTCTTTTCCCATGATCTTATTCTATTTTGTTCTGTAAAGTACACTGAATTACCTAACGGTATGATAATGTACTATATAATGAATGACTTAAATGACAAACCGTTTTTTGCCTTAAAAAAGTAACTGATTAATGTAGTTTTTCCTACTATAACACTTTACACTTTGGAAAGCACACAGCTCACTGAACCTATAAATATAATCATCTTACACTCACATCATCTTATCATGGAAAAAATGAAGATGTATTGTCCTGAAATGAGATCAGGTATTATGAAGGGTTCTTTGGAGCATATCATAGAAGAATCTCTTTCCCAAAAAAACTACAAAATGAGATGTTACAGAAAGTGGCTCCACTGTATTTGGATGATTCTGGAATAATTACAGATGTGCACCATGCACCATAATATCCTGTGTTAAACCCCCCTCCCACACACACACACACACACACACACACACACACACACACACACAAACACCAGTATCAGCGAAAATACTGCGTGAAGCTGCACTTGGCTCAGAAGCACATGATGGTACAGCAGGGAAATGAGATATGACTTGAACCCTGGCAATGCACCACACTACACCAATCCTTGGGCAAGACTTCTAACTTTGTGATTTGCAACAATTATAAGTTGATAAAGTTTAAAGTGACCATTCTGTCCCTCGACTTTCCAAAAACCCTAATCACTGGGCCACCAGTCCAAAGTTGGATAAAAGCATCTGACAAATGATGTAAATTTAAATCTGGAGAAACTTGGAAATAGTTGAGTACCAGCATTAGTGTGAGGATTGAGGCTGGGGGTCGGAAAAATGAAGATAAATTTAGGTATTTAATTCAGCATAAGTCAAATGCAACAGATACAACACATATTCTGTGGGCTTTCCAAATTAGGAGTTAAACGTTTTTACAAGAACCGTCAACTTTTTAAGTTATTCTTTAAGTTATTCAGAAGAAAAATCATCTGTATTTGTATTGAAGTATAGGCCCACATACAGGTCTTTAAGTTTTAAGGCTTTAGCCATCCCAGGGAGCCAGCCACAGGACCATGAACCTGGATCTCTAGCTGGCACGTGTGCCCATTATCTCCTCAGCTTTGTCTCCGGGAAGTGAATTCCAAACATTGCCATCTCGTAAAAAGAGAGGCCCTTTCAAGTCTAGACAGAAGCCCTTCCTCTTGTTGGTAAACTAGTAAAAGGTGCCATAAAGCAATTATTTTGCAACATCAAGCACTCATTGCTGTGAGGGCTGTGTAGTAAACTGGGTGAGGCCATGTCGGTTTGGATAATTACGCTCATCCATCACAGCTGCATGGTCTTCCCAGGCAGAGCTCCAAATTCCTGTGGCATAGCGCCGTCTGCCTCGCTCTCCTCCTCTCCGCTGCATACCTGCCTGCCTAAGGAGAAGCAGTGCGGAAGAAGCTCCTTTTCTGCCAGCCATACCTTCACAGTTTTCGCCATAGTAGCCCGGGTTGCAGGTGCAGTCGTACTTTCCAGGGCCAACGTTCTTGCAGCTCTGGTGGCTCTCACAGCCATCTCCTTCACAGGAAACTGGAGAGACAGAGAAGTTCAGAGTGAATAATGAGGACTAAGATAATTGCGATTTTATTGTATTCTGTATATTAACAGCTTAGTTGTCATAGGAACTGTGGGTTGTGAGTAGGGATGCACCGAATTTTCGGTTTCGGCTGGACTTTTTTTTAACACGACCAAAACAGTGATGGCGCAATCAACAACTGCAACCTGCACACGCCAGATTGGATTAGATTCAACCGTGTGGGCGTTTTCAATATATCTAAGACAGACAAGACAAAGACCTTTGTAAAGCGAACAATGCCAAAATTTCTAGAGGGGATGCATCCACAAAGACTTTCTCAACGTCGGGATTAATTTATGATAAAAGATCTAAACATCCTGATTGCCATAGAGAGTATGTAGCAGAGAAGAGGCAGGACCCTTCGAGCACACCCACTCCATCTGTGTTTTTGAAAAGGCAATTAAGTTTTCCACTATTTTGTTATAGGCCTACAGAGAATGTTCTATCTTTCAACAGTTTTTAAAGCACTTACTCTGATTGCACTGTGTTCATGCACTTCGTTCAGAATATTAAAATGCACTTGAATTCACTTGTTTTATGGAAGAAGATTTTTAATTGTATAATATTTCAGCTTTCTTGCTTTTAGGCTATTCATGCGTGGGGTCAAGCAAAATTTTATTTTTTATTGTGCATTGTTTGAATGCTAAATAAATATTTTCATAGTTTTGTAACAGATCTATTCTTTTAAAAATGTAATAATAATTCTTTCTTTCGGTGTTTCGGTTTTTGGCCAAGTGTTTCCCCATTTTCGATTTTCATTTTTGGCTAAAAAAAATCATTTCAGTGCATTCCTACGCATAGCAACTATAGCCATTTTAGCCACAGCAATCCATGGATGGGAGTTAAAAACAGCATAAATGGCTTTGCTGTCTGTGGATGGATAGGATGGCCCCAAGGGCATAACTTTGTGCTGAACATTGGGGACGGGGGTCATGATCTCTGCCTAAATAAATAAATAAATAAATAAATGCATTTGTTTTAAACTCCATAGGACCACCGGCATTTTTGCTTCTCAGTTCTCTTTTGCCAGATAGCAAAAGGACCACATGGTGACATGGTTAAACTCTGCTTATTTATGTATGTATTCAATCAGTTACTTTTGTAAAAGTCAGGCTACTTTGGTGTTCCTGTATTAGAAATACATGGTGATACTTTTAAAGTGATTTACTTAGTGTAGTTGCAGCTGTGTACTTGACTCTTTGTGCCACAATGACACAGTAGTTAATTCCTATTGTGTTTAAGCACTAGCTAGCAAGACCACTCAATTGATTTTGTGTGTGTGTGTGTGTGTCCAATATCTATGAAAAAAACTGTAAAGATTAATGAAATGCATCACCGCATCAATGAATTATACACAACAAATGTCACAATTTATGACAACACAGGGTGGCACATTTGAGTATAGCTTGCACCTCTATTCTGAACATGGCAAACTGATTTCACATATTGGTGGGCATCACCAGTTCAAACTTGCAAAATCAAAACAAAAGCATGGAAATACAAAAGTATGCCTATCTTTAAACCACATATTAACCCTCTGAGGTCCGAGGCCTTTCTGGAACTTTGCTACACCTTTACATTTTTAAGTATTTCATCTAACTAAAAACATCTATGCCAAAGTGACAAATATTGTTATATTCTGGAAAGCCTCAAATATAATAATATGTGAATAAAGTGAATGTAATGAAATTCGTTTTTTTTAATATTGTGTAACCATGACATGACAAAAAACTAGTTTCAGAAGTCTAAAAGGTCTGAAAGTATAAAAAAAACACCCTACATATGTCTGAGCAAGATTTTGAAGCTTGAACCTTGTAAACATATGTCTTAGCTACAAAAAGGTAAGGACAACATTCAGAAATGTTATGTAGTTTCAATGCAATTTGTAAAAGAATCACACTGGGTACTTGTTCTATGCTTTTTCACATATATATTAATTAGATGTGTGCTTCTCTTTTCATCCTCGCTGTCCTCACCAGATAAATCAGACTTTGCGTGCCTGACTCTTTCTCTAAAGCCAGTTTGGAATGTGTGGAACTAGGTGTGTTTGTTTACAGCGTGAAATGGGGCATGTTATCACCGCCCCTTGCTGCACAATGAGCCAATCACGCCACTGCTATTCATTTATTCAGATTGCTATTTTACATATGAATACCCAAGGGATGTGGCTACAACGTGCAGCACATGCTTCCTTTTTATCCTATTTACAAAGCGCCATTGATATGTTTTATTTTAATATTTGAAAAGTAGAGGGCAAAGGGTTTCTAGTGGTGTTACTTATATGTTTCTAGGACAAAAACTCGCAGTTTTAGATGATTGTTTTGGAAAACTGAAAAGGATCCATTTTTGGATCCTCCGACCGCATCCTCCATCGCTCAGTGCAATTCTAGCTGGTCCAGCTGTCCCTTAACTGATATAACATAATTGGCAGTTAGTGTTCTCCTCCAAGTGTGTTGAGCCGTTCAATGATGTTACGTTAACTGCAATTAAAAAATGGGGTTTGAATACTAGGAAATATGAATATATACTATCTGAAATTATAAATTAACCGATGTGTCATTTTATAATTCCCCCAACAGGCTAGCACTTGCTTCTTCTGAATCATGTATAGGCTACTGCAACTTTTCAAACTGCACCTGTAGAGAAATCATTGGACAACTTAATATAATTGGATAAAATCACCAATTTTGTTACATCATCCACTGAAGGCCATTTTCCCACCCTGATAGAGGTAACTGTGCTTTCTTTACCACTATTATTTCAATATAGTGGTAATGACAAGATTATTGTCTTTTCAAATTTTCTTTAAAAAATGTATAGAAATATGTATATGTACATTGTATACAATGTCTTAACCATTAAATAAACATATTTGATATTTGTGAACCAGTTTTCTGTGAGGTAGCCTTCAGAGGAATTAAAGTAAAAAGCTGGTTCATATCACCTCCATTGTAAACAATTCTGATTCTGTATTTTTTAAAACAGCAACATCAGCGCTAAAATACTTTTTCTCTTTAATCACTCAATTACGCAGACTTTAAAAAAAAGTTAAGATACTCATTTTAATTTGATTTCTGTTTGTGAAATATATTCTGTGTTGTGTTGCTAGTGAGTAAAGATAGGTGAAAGATGGGGAGAGAATCCATTGCTGTGTATACAGTGACAGAATAAAGCCCAACTGCAGCTTTCAGTTGTGCACAACAGTCACAATAAAAGCATTTAAACACAATACAAACAGCTTTTATCAATTTAGGAACAGGAAAATCATATTTGCTTATAGTTGTCTAAATATCTTCTATCAATATTACTGAAGAATGAAAATACATAGTTCAACTGCGGGATCTCAAAAACAGATGGAAGTTGCATGTTAAATGCAGACTTTCATTATCTGCCTCTTGTTTAACTGAACTTGTACATGTACAACAGTCCAGTTAATCTTGTAATAATCCTTTTCCAGCTTCTATATTCTGCTGCACTATTGCCTCACACCATAACACTAATCAGCAGGGTCCTGAAGTTGAAAGAATTTGAGGTTTACCTGTCTGATTTGTGCCATCAGCAGTAGAGGAGTTGCTCATGAACACTAACTCTGTTGGAAAGCAAGAAGAGAAACAGAAACAGTATGAAGCAGATTTGCATGCCTTCCCCTTTTCACAGCTACAAAGTGATGTAGACTTTTCCTCAGTCTAGAGTATCATGACCTAATGCAGCCATAAATCTGCACCAAACCAAAAGTGCTTCTTGGTAACAACAAAAATCAAAGAAAGGCGCAGGGTAAATTTATGAAGCTCAAGCCACAGTCCTCAGCTTCACTTCAGGAACTGTCTCACTTGTTTTGGGAACCTCCCCCTTAAAAGGCTGGTTGAGCCGCTTTGACCTCAGACAAACCAAAGGTCTGACCGCACCAAAAAACCAAACGCCTGAGAACCGGGAGCTGTTGTAGAAGCTTTAAGCAAATACATGAGGTCAGTCAGTCAGACGTGCAACCTGAAGCCACAGTCATCCCGTTTTCGGCTTCACTCTTGATTCATAATTTCATTGTGTATGTGTGTGTATGTGTCTGTCCCAGGGACTAAAAAAGTAGCCTTGTTGGCTGTATAAACATCGTCTATCATGAGACATTTTTTTTCCACTGCAAAAGAGAAACAATAATAAAGGGGTGGACAGTGCTCAGTGGCTGGCATTCAGAAAGCAGGAAAAGTGCAGTCTTAGCAGCAAGCTAAGATGAGAGCTCACCTGTCTCACAGTGGCTTCCAGTGAAGTTAGCAGCACAGGTGCAGGTGTAGTTATTCACCTGGTCCTCACACTCCCCTCCGTTCAGACACGGCATGGACTCACACTCATTAATGTCTAGATCCACAAACACAAAAACACAAGCTTCATTCATCAACCCAGGAACCTTTCGGGAGTGTATCTTTGGAACAGTTCCGTACTGACTTTACATTGATGTCTTAAGACGTGAGGTTGTATTAGAGTTCATGCAGGTTTACAGTTACATGGACCAGGTGTCTAGTATTAGGAGTAATCCAGTCCTCTGTAGGAACAAGGGTTTGGGATACGTGCAAGGCCAACAGTTTAGTTCACAAAGTATTTCCCAACTGGGCTTGTGTTTCCTCAATAAGCTTCTCTGTGAAGAGTCCAATTTGTTAAGCAGGGAGGCTGTGTTGACGCTTTTCTCCAAAAATCATGTCAAGCATGTGAGCACTACATCAGCCTTGTCTTCTCATGTGTTTTATCATTGACTAAAAAACTGGTTTAACACACTATAATCATTAGTATCACTTTAGGAACATTTGTAAATGAGCTAATGTTTTCTTGATGGGTTGATATCACAATTTAAAGATCTCTTATGATTTAACAGATGGCTAATAACTGATTCTAGACACATTTTTTTTTCTAATGAGATATAAAAGATTAACTGGAAATTAGTAGTAATTAGTAGGCCAGTTCCCAATGGAGTGTAATCCTAATGGTTCTAATTTGTCTAGGAGCAGAGTACTTGCACCTGTTTTTTATGAACCAAGACTACTTTTTAAGTATCAAGATTGTGCCTTATAAACCTCAACCTTTGTAACTGGCTTAACAGCCTGTTGATTTTAACTAGCAGTGTCAACTAACATTTTTTGTATCGTGCAGAATTAAACTTTACTGTTGCAACATTGTTCGTTTTAATCAGCACTGTCAATTACTGGTTACGGCTACACTACTGTAATTAGGTTAACTACTGGCCCAGACTAAGCTACTCTAATTTGGTTAACTACTTCCTTAGACTATGCTGCTGTAAATACGTAAAATTAGCGACTCTTGTGTTGGTGTGCTTAAGCTTTAACCTTGAGGCCTTGATATTGTATGTTAAGAGATGAGTCACCTTGAAATGCCTAAGTTTTGAGTAGTATATACACTATTGCCAAAGTATTCACTCATCTGCCTTTACATGCATATGAGCTTAAGTGACATCCCATTCTTAATCCATACGGTTTAATATGATGTTGGCCTATCCTTTGCAGCTATTATAGCTTCAACTCTTCTGGGCAAACTCTCCACAAGGTTTAGGAGTGTGTTTATGGGAATTTTCGACCACTTTTCCAGAAGCACATTTGTGAGGTCAGACACTGATGTTGGACGAGAAGCTCTGTCTCACAGTCTCCGCTCTAATTCATCTCAAAGGTGTTCTATCGGGTCATGGTCAGGCCAGTCAAGTTCCTCTACACCAAACTCGCTCATCCATGTCTGTACGGACCTTGCTTTGTGCACTGATGTACAGTCTTGTTGGAACCGGAAGGGGCCGTCCCCAATCTGTTTCCACAAAGTTGGGAGCATGAAGTTGTCCAAAATCTCTTGGTATGCTGAACCATTCAGAGTCCTTTCACAGGAACCAAGGGCCAAGCCCTGCTCCTGAAAAACACCACCACACCATAATCCCCCCTCCGCCAAACTTCACACTTGGCAAAATGCAGTCAGTTCTCCCGGCAACCGCCAAACCCAGATTCGTCCATCAGATTGCCAGATGGAGAAGCATGATTCATCACTTCAGAGAACACGCCTCCACTGCTGATTTACACAACTGCATCCGACGCATTGCATTGCAAAGTTTGAGCTCATCTGAAGGCCACATGAAGTTTGGAGGTCTGTAGCGAATTGACTCCTTGACCTCTGCGGACTATGCGCCTCGGCATCCACTGACCACGCTCCGTCAGTTTACGTGGCACCACTTCGTGACTGAGTTGAGGTCGTACCCAATCACTTCCACTTTGTTATAATACCACTGACAGTTGACTGTGGTATATTTTGTAGCAAGGAAATTTCACGACTGGACTTGTTGCACAGGTATCATCCTATCACGGCACCATGCTGAGAGCAACCCATTCTTTCACAAATGTTTGTAGAAGCGGTCTGCATGCCTAGGTGCTTGAAGAACCTTGAAGAGTTTGATACTGGTTGTAATTTGAAACAAATGACATTACCGATGAATGAACACCACTGGGTAGAAAATGAATGAAGCTAACAATGTGGTGATGCTTTTTAATGCTGACCTGCCATTAACAAGACTTGTGCCATGGCAGGCTTTGTAAAGTCAGTCTGGATACGGCCATCTGCCGGATGAATAGGAGCAGTCCTGATGCAGAAAGCAGGCTGAGTTCCCTGGGGAACACACTGCCCTTTCAGTGGCGCTCTCCGCAGCCGTGCTCACCTGTCTCACACACAGGCCCGGTGTAACCTGCCTGGCATTCGCAGGTGAAGCTGCCGATACCCTCAATGCACCGCGCTCCGTTGAGGCATGGACTCTCTTGGCACTCATCAATGTCTGCAGGCACGCGCACACACATACATATACACACACACACAGGATATTTACTCAGCTGATTAATATATCCGGCACGCCGTTCCCCTCACTCTGAAAGTATGCACTTCTGGCTGTGAAAGGTATTAGAGGTTTGATACATCTCCACAGGCTGGACTGTGGGAACGAGAGGGAGGCTGCAGCCAGCGGACCGCCAAGGGAGGGGGGACAAACCGAGAGTGAGTGAGGGAGAAGGAGAGAGAGAGAGAGAGAGAGAGAGAGAGAGAGAGAAAGAGAAAGAGAAAGAGAGAGAGAGAGAAAGAGAGAGAGGTCACAGCATGGTGAAAAGCTTATAGTGCTGAAACCTCACAGTCTCTTTCAGACACTTCTGTGCATCATTTTTTTTCACAAGGTGAGTGCAGCAGCTCAGCTTTTGCCCTTTGTACTGCAGCCATGTAATTCAGTAATTAATTCTAAGATATTAATGTTTAACTAGTATACTAAATCCATCATTGACATAATAAATACATTAATTAAATATCTCCATAATCTCCAAAACTTCATATCTGGAAAATGATACCTTTACAGGAGAAAGAAATCAAATTAAAATGTGTTTTAAGTAATGCTGGGCAACGATTAAAAATGTATAAAAACAATTGTGCTTTTAACAGTCCAAAATGGCGTAGGTAAGTTGCGTTACTATGTATTCTACGTATTCTGCATATTCTGTGTATTCTGCATGTATTGCGTATGAGCTTGAGAGTTTAAATATTCTTGCATTTTGTGAAATTCATGGTACCACTGATTTTCACAACAGCCCTTGGACCACTAGCAGAAAAAAATGCTATATCCCTATCCTACTGCTTACTTTTTTTTTTTCTTTTTTTTTTTTAAACTCCCTTTCCCTTGACTTCTCTATGGCTTTGGTTGTTGTTCTCTATGGCTTATGTTTTGTTGGGTAGGTGTTGGCTAACTATTATTTGACAGTTGTTGTATAGATGCTCTGACTGCAGTATCTCAGTAAAATAGTTGACATGGATTTAAGCTGTTTTTCAGGTAAGAAACAGCTGTGGACTACTTAAGCACTGATGTATGTCGCTCCAGATAAGAGCGTCATCTAAATGCCATAAATGTAAATACATTACAATGCTCCAAAGCAGAATGATCCACCACCACATTTGTTTTAACATTGCCATAGTAAACCTTTGGCTCAAAAACCGAAAGTATCATATATATTATACAATAATAGATTGAAAAGTCAGAATTTCAAAATGTGAAAACGAACGAATGAAAACTTCTATAGATGTCACGTCTCGGGCAGTGAGGCTAGGCGCAAGAGTGCAGGTTCCATTAGATGGAATTTTATTACATAAACGACACAGACTCTACATAACAAAAACAAAAAGCCACAAGGGGCTAACAGAAGTACAATTAACAGCAGACACATAAGGAAGGGATCACGTGCAGGACACATACAGGGTACTCGTGAGGGTTGACCAACACTTGAAACATGAATTCATAGAACTTAAATACAGAACCTACCCGAACAAGAACCAACCACTACACACAATCACTTAAATGAAAATACAAGACACCTGAGACTGAGACCCTATACACAAACACACACTCAATTCAAAATAAGAGTCCCAGAAATGAAAACCCCAATTGCGGCCTCTAGCGGGCGCTCTGTGGACGTCACAATAGGTTAACAGAATTAAGTCATTTTGCAGGTATGAGGCAACAGCGCTACCCACTTGACGCAGACTGGGTGATTTTTTTAATTTAATCAAGCACACATTGGAAGCACTATTGTTTCCAAGCTGTCTAGTTTTGATTAGCTCAGCAGCATAGTGCTTTAATCTGAAACTTGTTAAGTAATGACTTGGAAAGAGTGTACTCTGGTTTCTTTTAGGCTGAATGGGATTTTTTCTAAAAATCTGTACAGCTTGTCCACAGCTACACAAAGCATGTACATTTTCTGGAGAGGTGGGACATCTTACCTGTTTCACAAAGGGGTCCTGTAAACCCCAGTGGACACTGGCAGATGAAGCTGTTGATTTGGTCCACACATGAGCCTCCGTTCTGACAGGGATACGAGGAGCACTCATCAACATCTATACAGAAACATAGAGAGAGAGAGAGAGAGAGAGAGAGGGTGACATGTGACTCCTATTATACGTGCACACAGGAATGAAAACATAAGGGAATCCTCAAGTGAAAGGGGACGGGTGGAAAGGTAATGATTTGACCACAGCAAAATGTTGGACAGGTCCTTTGGTATGCATATTACAAGCAGATGTGACCAAAGAGAAGTTCTCTCAGGTTGTCCCCTTGGCTAGAAGAGTGGAATCTTACTTTTACAAGCTGACTTCCTCTTTCCTGGCGTGGACAGTGGAGGATGAATTTAAGCTCTATTATTGTGTGTGTGTGAATGTGTGTGTGTGTGTGTGTGTGTGTGTGTGTGTGTGTGTGCGCACGCGCATGTGTGTATGAGTGTGTTTGAGGGGTGTCCTCACTCTTGTACCTATCTGGCACCTGCGGCCAGTGAAGCCAGCCAAGCAAGAGCAAGTGAAGGATGGATTTCCAGTAATGCAGTCATCAATGCAGCGGCCGCCGTTCAGACAGGGCCTCAGGTTTGGGCAGACCGAAGCTGTAACAGAAACGAAAATGTGGAGTTTTGTGCAGTCCTCTCAAAGGAATGGGGATACTTAGCTTAAAAGATGTTTATGTAATCAATTAGTATATTCCTGGTTTGGTTTGCCAGAACTTAACAAATTCACTTTTCTTTGTAAAAAGAGCAAAACAGAAGTGCCAAAAGTGCTTGGGAATTTTGCCAAACCTCACACATTTTACCCCCTTATTAGACTGTCAGCACTCATCAGCACTCAAAACTTTCAGCTATTTAAAAATTCTTTTATGATGTGATTTGACCAATAAACCCAAGACTGCTAAGCACCTCTGAGGTTCCCTTGAACAAGGTACCATCCCCACACACTGCTCCCCACTGTGTTCTTGGCTGCCCACTGCTTCACTTGGTGAATGGGTTAAATGCAGTGGAAGAATTCTGTGCTGTTCACACTGTGTGCTGTGGTGTGTTCACATACGACAGAATGGTTGCTTTCACTTTCTTTTAACTTGAAAGAAAATAATCATTGCTTTATGTCATAGAAGACAGACAGACAATATCTAATGAAGCTCTTTGTCACACCAGCCACATGATGTGCACACGGTCCCGTAAATGTAGCGCGTCACTGGGTATATAAACAGGAAGAAGGTCCCATGCCCTCCTCAATTTCGACTATCATCCAGCTGGTACCCTGAGTACTTTGGTTTATATCGCTACTATATACTCTGTGAATGTGTGTTGAGAACGCAGATTCCCGGTGGGAATCTCTACTCGTTTGTGGAGCGTTTTAAGACTAAGGGGTGGTCTACCAACTCTCTCGTGCTCCATCAGCGATTGGGTTCGTCCGCCATGCTACACTGGGCAAACTGTTTGGCCAGGTAAATCACTCCATGACAGTGCTGGTGCAAAATATACGCAAAAAAATACTACTAATAGCTTTTTGAAACCTTGGAAGTATCTCATCTGACATCTTTTCTCCCCAAGATTTAATCTTCAAAGTAATCAAACCTACCTAAACGGTGCGCTGCAGACCTCAGAAAAAATGTAAAACCTGCATTATTTTTCATTCGTTTAATCTATTTTGGCCACATGTAAAAAGTACACGTGTTAACTAATCACAATTCACGCCCACTTTTATGGCCACTTAAGAAGATATGTAATATCATAGAAACCTCCAATGTCTCATGGTACAAGGTAAGGTCAGTGATCGCTGCAGAGAAAACTAGCAAAATGTTCTGGAAAAAAATTTAAAAAAGTTCTGGTGGGTAAGGAGAAATAAGTGGAAGGCAAGGGGTGCGCAGTGGCACTCGCTATCCGCAAAAAGGTCATTGGTCTTAAAATCTGACTGCTCTAACACTTTACTTTAACACTATCACATTGTCTTTCTTAGTTTGTTTGTTTGTTTGTTTTTCTCTCTCAGTTCTCCTTTTACTCTCTCTCTCTACCATGTCTTACCTGAGTCATTGCAGCTGCCCACCTGCACCTGGGCATCGTCAATACGGAAGACCCAGCGGCCAGGATAACCCACATTTGTAGTGGTCTCCACCTCCACTATATCCTCAGTGCGAGAGCCAGGAATGTTGAAATAGCGCCTCCCGTCGCCCGCATTGAAACCTGCCTAGGAAAAAAGGGTAGAGGTGGGACAGGTCTTTTTTTACTTCATTTCAAACTGCCATTTACACTAAAAGAATATTTCATTCTGGCTGTAGACCTGTCTGCTGTGTCAATGGTGAATCATCAATAGTAACTGGTTTTAGTCTAGGTTTAGGCTTAATCTAGCTATGGGAGGCAAAAAAATAATATTCTTATACAATTGTTATGATTTGCAGACAATTGCTCAGCAGGGTCACTAACACGGCTTTTGGCTTCTTGAATCAAGTGAATTACATGAAAGTAGACTAAGCTCTTGATGGTTGTTTGTCTGAGAATTTTAATTCCTCATGAAATCCTAATCCTAAGAATCCTGGAAGGGATTTGTGTTAGCAAGTGTTGTTGTAGTTAGTCAGCAGGCACAACAGAGCATCTTAATTACACCTTTAATTACATCTCATAAATGACAGCACAGTATGGAATATGATGTTTTTATTACTAGTGATGAGTTGCTTATTCATCGCTTCCAGCTTTGCCAAAATAGATTTCAGTTTCAGCTTGTCAGAAAAGTGTAAACAGCTTGCAAAATACTGCTCTATTTCACTCATCATAGTGGGTTGAACTGCTTGGCAGAGATAATTATTTTATTCATGCAATGAAAAGGAAAACTGGAGATTGTGCATCTTTATTAACGAAGTGGACAACTGTGGGTTGTGTTAGCTGACAAGAAGCCATCAGAAAAGAAGAAGAATATAAAACGAATAACAATAGCTTAGCAACTTGCAGAATACCTGAATACCTGATTTACTACATTATGAAGATCCAGATTAAAGATGTGAGGTTGAGTAATTTTTTTTTGCATAGTCATGAATGTTTAATAAATTGAATGGTATATTTGAATATATGTTCCATGTTCACACATTTAATCTGTTTACTCCAATGTACAAAAACATATAAAGGGGCTGGGGGTGCATGGATTGAAGTGAAATGAATTGGGACACTACCTGTGCAGCGATTCCCCCCAGGCCAGCGATATCCCCCCCACTGCTGGCATGCATTCCTGTGGTCCAGGTGATATTATGGTACTGGAAGATGGTGAAAGAAAGCTCACCGTCTGTGATCAGCACAACCTGGAATGTGTTTACCTTTAAAAGAGGAAATTCAAAGTATCATAGAGCATGGTTAGCAAAGCATAATAGGTTTACCGTTACTGATTATTCAAAATAATAAGAAACCCAAGAAAAGCACTTAGATAAGAACCCTAAAGTAAAAAGACCTTTTATGTAAACGATCTACCAATTACATTTCAGTCATGTAATTTGCAGTCATTAACAGATCAAATCAAATTGCCACAATTTTCTCCTTTCTTAAACAAAGTCTATCTGCCTAGACATGTTTGGTGTCTAAAGTTTGCTTCTTCTGGTTTTAGTGGAGGCATGACTTTAATATAAAAGTGCAAAATAAAAATAATAATTATTTTATTACGTACAATGTATTCATTAAGTACAGCGTATTCAAGTATAAAATAATCTATCAGTCTTTAATTTGTCTACTCTTCACTTTTGTGCCCTACTGCCACTTTAACACATTATACTAATCTTAAACCCTTTCAATATATAGTGTTGTTCTACCAATTAAAGCTGTTTCTAAAGTTCTTACTGACATTATGTTTGTCTTCAAAGTAATGCTTCAACATTCACACAAGCAGCTACCTAAACACACCTCAGCTACCATTGGATCTAGGAGACCACCAAAACTGTCCCTATCAGACTGCACCTAAAGCTTTCATCTTTGAGAGAGAGGAGACAAAATCCATTCTTGATTCAGATCTTTTTCTGAAACTAAACATTAATATATTCTGTGTAATTAAATAAACAAATTTGGCTTCTTTGAGTTTTGTGGTGTACTATAGACTTCTATTTCTTTCTGCAGATCAGCTGGGTTTAGATTTAGCCAGAAAATTGCTTGAATTAGATTTTTTGTTCTTCTTTAAGCGACAGCAGTGCTGTTACTATCATCTTACTGAATTATTTATGCTGTGTACTAACTGTACCAGACTGTATCATGATCACGACACCCTGTCCTGGAGGGCTGGGCAACACAGTATTTTTTCACAGACGGTCATATTCAGCTCATCACTTAAGTATGAATAGCACCACAAACTGTGGTGCACTCTTGCCCAGGACCAGATCTGCTCACCCCTGCCCTATGTGTTAACCTGTGTTCTCCAATATGAGTCCTAGCCACTGCATATTTGAGTGTTTTACTTGTTCACACACAACACAACACAACACAAGACAACTCTTCAGCTCATTAAAATAAGACCTAGGATCAATGAGTTTGTTAGGGCAAGAATAACATCTCAGACCTACAGGGTAAATCATGATCAGGTTGTGAAACACTATGCTAAGCTTTTTAACTTATTCTGAAGCCCGTACCGGAGAGATGGAGCTCCCACCAAAAAACGTAACCCGATGCCAAGTAGCGATGAGGACCCAGGTAGCTGAGAACCTGGGGAATTCTGTAAAAAAGCGATGGATGTCTTCTGTAGCTCTCTTCAGGATGGCAGGGTCTTTGCTCTCTCGGTAAAACACCTTCCCAGTGGGCCGATTGTCCACATCAGCCCAGAATGGAGCTACCACCCTGCGATCGCCAGCGATAGGGAAGGCCACTGGGGTGAACTGAGACACTTCTCTCAGAAAGGACACCAGACCATTGTTATTGACCTGAATAAACCAAGAACATTGAAAACAATCATTTTGATGGCAGAATGCAAGATTTCACCTCCTTTCCCACCCATCTGGAAAGAGTTGGTTTAAAACTGAAGAATCTGTAGAAATGTACAGAAATACTACTAAAAAGGCAGCAGTGTTCTTGGGAGTAGTGGTGCACAGGTCAAGTAAGCAAACCTGCTGCAAATTACAGGTAAACACTGGTTGAGGCAAGTGTGATGATTTAAGCATGACTTTTACATTCTATTCTTAATAAGAGCAATAGTTACAGAAATAAATTAATGTAGCCTATGGGTCTTGCCAAAGTACTCTTCTTGGTATAGTGGTGGTATCTTTTTGGTAAAGCATTGTGCCTAGACTGGGAATCAAACTCTAGTCTCTCCAGTCACTGTTTCAGTCAGGGAATTACCAAACTATGTTGGAAACCAGTCTTTCGGGACCAACATTGTATAAGCTTGGCATAGTAGATCCAGAACAAAACTAAACAGAAAACTTTGAACATCATTACATCTACGGCATTTATCAGACACTTTTATCCAAAGCGACTTTCATTCCCTAACTACAGAGGACAGTCTCCCTGGAGCAACTTAGGGTTAAGGGCCTTGCTCAGGGACCCAGTGGTGGTATGCTGAAGGTAGGATTCTAACCCATGACCTCTTGGTCTGGAAGCAAGTATCCTACCCACTGAGCTACCTCCAGCAACATCAAACATGCCTTGGGTGATGAGCCACATTTGGGGTGAAAACAGTGTCACATACAAAAACTGTAAAAGTATCAGGACAGTTTTGCATTGAGGATTCTGAAGGCTTTTGCTGCAGTAACTCTGCCATGCAGGGCTAGACATGAGTAAAATGCTGACTAAGGGGATGTGGAGTGAGGTGTCCAACTGTGTGTTGACACTTTGCAGCCAGTAGCAGTGTCGCAGGATCAAAGTCAGAAGGAGGCTCTATGGCCGAAATATCCGCTTCCCACCAGGGAACAGACAGCTTCCTTGTTCCACTAGACGTCCATGTGTGCAGCTGAGAAAACCTATCTCTCGCTCTCTCTCTCTCTGTCACACATACAAACACACCCTCACACCTGGCCTGGCGGCTGTCCACTGCCAGAGCAGGAAGTGGTTTTAAGAGTCGAGGCCCTTTTAACCATCTCTAAAGTCCATGCGACCCTGCCAGCTCGGCACCAACCTCAACTCACCGCTCCTCTGCGCGCACTGACCTATGGCTCTGTTGACCAAACGTCCACAGCAATACCCGCTCTGGCGGAGCAGAAAGGAAGCACTCACACCTGCAGAAAAACCCTGTGATCCAGACACACAGGTCAGAGGAAGCTGAGTCAGGCACAAATACACAAGTTTTATGTTGTTTAATGAGTCATAAGCCTGACTGAATTGAAAGTCATTTCAGTGTTGCTGTGTATTATGACATCCCATGAACAAGTCAAATGTGTCTAATTTCTGTCCTGGAAGGCAGGAGTACAGCTCAGAGCACTGATTTGCTTGATCACACCTTCTAAACTCTGGCTTAAATCAGATGTGTTTAAGCAAGGAAATCATCAAACTGTGCCAGACTAAGACCGCCCAGGACCAAGGCTGGAACCCCCTTTCCTCTATAAGAGAAGATATACTATTTATATTTCAGAAAAATTTAACTACCCTCTGACAGTCATGGGCATTGATGGCCAGAGCAGCAGAATTGGTAAACATAAGAGATTTAGACTAACCTATAGCATCCCCAGTGAGTCTTAACTGTTTCCTCCAAAGCTGTTTGAAATCCGCTCGAAAAGTCATTCTCAATCTTTTTCTTACCTGCAGCCCACGCAACCAAGCACAAAATCTTCCACAGCCCACAAGATGGTCAAATGCAACAGTCACAATATTATTTGTCATATTTTGTTAAATATAAAAATTTAATACAATATAAAAATTTGCGATAAAAATGCCCTAGCAGTTTTATTACAGCCCACTGGGGGGCTGCTGCCCACACTTAAATAAAAAAAAACTTGAATATGGCAAAAAAAAAAGTGCAACGCTAATTTCTGAAGTTTTCTTCCATTACTTGATAGCAACATTAATTTACAGCTAATTTAAAAAAAGATTATGATGCACAGATGCCAAATTAAAACACACATCTCTAAACCCTCCATCCCTCCCTGTAGCTTTCTTGGCCTCTTGTTGCCACTATGACCTCTGTTGCTCCTGTGGCTGACGCTGGCAGCGGCCTTAAGCAGTGACAAAGGCGATGGCTAACGTTTAGTACTCCCTCGCCCCTCCCGCTCGTATGGAAACCATAATTTGGAGGCTTTAGCTGTAAAAACAGCAGAGGAAGTTTTGTTTGGCCCGACGCGGCGCTGGGTTAATTGGCCGACCGCAGTCTTCCCCTTTCTGCATCAATGCACTGCAGCATTAGCTTGAGACACAGAGAAAACCCTGCAAGGGTCACAGGGTCAAGCAGATGAGAGAGAGAGAGAGAGAGAGAGAGAGAGAGAGAGAGAGAGAGAGAGAGAGAGAGAGAGAGAAGAAGAAAAGCGGAAGAATACAGAGAAAGAGAAAGACAGAGGGAAATAGAAAGATGAAAAAGAAAGATGTACAGGGAGAGTGAAAGAGAGACATACGGAAGGAAATAGAGAGAGACAAAACATAGAGCGTGAGAAAGAGAGAGAAAGAAAGAAAAAGTTAGAGAGAGAGAGAGGGGGGGGGGGGAGGAACTAAGGTTCATTACCATGACAGATACAAACACAGTGAAGAAGCGCAGTGTCATTTTTAAGAAATGTTTGATAGATGGCTGCAGAGTGTTGGTGTAGGCAGAGGTCATTCTGTGTGGTCATGAAGTTTAACCTGGAAAGATTACTGTGCTTGAGTTACTGTGGCCTTGGAAACAGATGCAGCAGAGTTCGACGCTGAAGGTAAGGTAGCAGTGGTGGGTGGCAGTAATGAATAGGCCCACAGCATTGCTAAATTAGCACAGCAAATCTTGCTGAGCTATAAACTGGAGATTATTCAGCCGTGCTGTAATGCGCACTGGCGTTCAGTCTGATCTCTCATAGCATCTGGAAAAGGTTGAATGAGCCATTTTTTCTCTGTGTCAAAGCATCTTATTAAATATAGGATAGAGTAATTGGACATAACCACAGGCGGAGAGTGAGTGAAAGCAAACATGGCTTGGCTCAAAATGGTTGGCTATCTAGGACAAGAAAAATGCCTGTTAGAAAACAGGAAAAATAGTGCTGGGATGTGGAAGTGGGATGTCATCAATTTAGCAGGTCCGATGGGCATTGTAACTATAAAGCTATTAAACAATTTTGGGTGTTGAAATTCTACATATTGTTCTGAGAGATACCCAAGTCTCTCTCTCCACTCATCTACTCCTGTGTTGATTTTTTGGGGAATTCTTTTGCTGGAAATATCCTGGGTTCTCCTAGGCTAGTTTTCTTTGGACCTGAGTAATTTATAGTCTAAAATAAACTTTCATCTGGGGAAAAGTCATGCCAAAACAAATCCTCCCACCAAATAAAAAAGGTGCCCAAAGATCAGCTCAGGAAAACATTGGACGTTCCCTATCAGAAGGGAGCTTTTGTGTTTTTGTCTCTCATCCTTCCTCGTGATTCGAGGGAAAAAGTGCGAAAGCGTGCGTCTGTGAGTTTGTCTGCCCCTCTACAAGCAATGAGTTTCACCGTGACCAGCATGCCCCGCAGTACCAGCTTATGACCGTCCACATCTCCACTCATATCTGTCATATCTTCTAACAATATGCAGAGAGGTGCACAGCTCTTGGAAAAATAACCTGGTGCTTAGTGAAGGGAAATTAATTTTGGAGCCTGCTCCTCTGAATCAGTTCCAAACACAAGCAGAGAGTCAAATCCTCTGGCATATCACTTAAAGCATGGCAACACATTATACCCAGCCCAATAAACACAGTTCTGTACTCACTGGAGCACACATCATCTGATAATCATTACAGTGTTTCTGCACTTACTGAATAACCAACACACATGTGAATTAAGACACGTGGCTTATTTGTCACATATAGAAAAATGTGAAAAAAGTGAGTGTTCTCACGTGAAAATTGTTTCAATTCACATGTGATCACACTTCACATGTGAAATATATGTGGCTTATTTGTAGAGACAATGTGCCAACAAGCCCACTCACAAATGACAGACGGTTGGAAATGCAATGTTAATGTAGCCTGTGTGCAATCTGACCAAACATAAATGATGAAGGGGTGTTTCTGTGAACATTCAGATTCATTAAGTCATAATAAAATTTGAATTATCTTGATCTACACCAAACAAAAAAATCATAAAGCATTCTTATTCTATACTGTGACATATTTCTGAATTAGATACCGTATCTCTGAACTAGCTGTGTGCTAGCTAGTTAGCGAGGTGAGGGTAGTGGGACGGAAAGTGAAACATAATGTTATTAGAAAATATTAGTGTTCCTGTTAGCACTTTAATGCAGGGAAACATTTATTACATAGCATTACACCTACATAAGCCTTTCATGACAACATATGTGAACCAAATTTAAACACTTTCTGGGGTTTCACTAAGGCAGCCATAATGACAACAGGCTTCATAAACACCATTAAAAAGTCTGTAGAAAAAGGATAATGCGTTTCTCTGTTAAGTCTAAAAGAACGTTCTGTTGCCCCAAACAGAATTTTTCATAGATTTACTTTATATCATCACAGACAATGCTGTTAAGCCCAAAACAAAAAAATCCATAGATTCACAGTATGTTCTGTATATCCACTATCTGCAGTATGTTCTGTCCTATTGCTCTGGCCTGATTTTACAGACCTTTCTTGCAGCAAATGTTAAGGTAAGTCTATGTCAGTTGCAGTAAAAGGTTAATTTAGGTATCATGTAGCCTTACAAATGCTGCCCATCAGTAAACTGTGATATTTTTCCTTACTCTGTGGTATGTAGTGATGTAGTCAAAACTCAGAGGATGTTTCAACAACAAAATTGTCTTTTAATATGATTAAAATAACTAATGACTTGGAATAACAATCAGTTTGAATCCCAGGTTGACTTTAATAACCACATCCAGAGCTAGTATGGTATTTTTTAAACGTATTGTGCAGCCATGGTACACACATGCCTTCACACTCCTACAGTAACATTTGAGCCACTTCAGTGGGGCCAAAAGAAATCATAATGAGAGAGAAAATATCCCTCATGGTTGAAGATTCCCTCTTCATTGTTGCGCAAACGCTGAGTGTTGAAGTGGCAAGGATGAGCTTTAGCAGATGTGTGTGTTGTGTGTGTGCAGCACAGCCTCAGAGTTTTTTTCTCCCTGTCAGTTTCCACCTCTTCTGCTTTGACTCATTTTAACCATGGAATAAAGGAAATCTGCACTTAAACTGTTTACAAACCTCTGTTTCACAGCTCAACATGTAAAACATTTTGTCATGTGTTTTGGCTTGGCATGTTGGGTTCATCCTACTTGTCATTTCTGGTCTTTTTGGGGAGTTTTCTGTTGCTACTTGTAGTGGTCCACTAACATAGGTTCCACTAGCAAAGGTTCCTAAATGGCTCTTGACTTGCACTTAGGGTTCTAGGGAAATCCTTTCTTACAAAATCATGCGTTACAAAGAGTCTTAACGCCACTGCATTTCTCATTTAAATAAATAGTTCCTTCAGTGGAACCATCCACTGAAACGTTCTAATATGGGATTGCTTCGAATAACTCTTCACGGCATCTTTATTTTTTTTTTGAGAAAACTGGTTGAATGGGAACTTTGGTCCTAAGTTACCAGAATACACTGATAAATGAATGAACCAATCCTTATCCAGCTGCCTTTTTTTAATTGAACCCGCTCCCTTTTCACACATCTGCTTTGAAGCTCAGCTCTGCTATTTTTTTTTTTTTGCCTCTCTAGCTTTGGACCGGGTTCGCTCAGCTTTTCATCCTAGCCGTTTGTAAGAACGGTTATTTGAGGGCCTGCATTGTTTGGCATCTCTGAGACACTTCACAGATGCATCTGTGTTCTGTTAAAGGGATCTCGGATCTGTACAGGCCGGCAGCTGGACAAGTCCAGAGGGAAGACCCCTGCACTCGTTATCTGAAGTCAAAGAGGAGGAGGAGGAGGCGGAGGAGGAGGAGGAGGAGGAGGAGGAAGAGGAGGGGGGAAAATGTTTAGGGGAGCGAGGAAAGGTCCCAGCAACATGTGAAAACTCCCAGGCCAAAACCAAAACAAAACAAAAGAGCAGCAATGTCTGACAAGGACACAGGCTATGGATGATGGGATAGCCTGGGGTTTAAATGGGGTATAAGGAGTGCCACTTTCTTGGTTAAAGGGTAATAATGGTCAGGTTCTGGTTAGGTTTAGGGCAAAAAAAACCTGTTAATACATATTACGTATTAAAAGTTGTGTACACCAGTCCACTAATACACAAGAGACTAATTCCACTGAAAGTATGTCAAACAGTCTCGTAGCTGGGTATGTTTTGACAACTAAAATGCCTGATAGGACAGGACCATTTGACTGACAAAATACAAACTCATATTGAATAAAGTACCCGTCAGCTCAGCCCTATAACTGTGATTTTAATCCCAAGGTGGCAGTGAGTCCAGGAGAACACTACAGGTCTTGCTCTCTCTAGGTTAGTAAGATGGCCCTCCCTCTCACACCATAACTTGGCATTCTTCTCTAAGTGCAGTGAGCTATCCAGTGTCATTGTGTTAACTCCGGTTTGAAAAGATGTAATAGCACTTCACATACTGGAGGAAGCACATCACCCTCCTAGTGTATCATGTGATTGGAGGAGTCCTAGCAAGAGGGTGGAATTGAACATGATAAAAACCATAGCATCTGCCACTAGCCCCAGCTATTAGCAAGCAACTGCCTGAATACTTTTCACAGACATAGGGAAGATTTTTTTGGCATAGCAATGATGACTTGTGGACTACGTTTTGGGGATAATTGACCGACTACTAAAAATGGAGAGTTATTACATATGTAATGACAGAATATGCACAGGACAGATGGGACATATGATGACATAGAGCTCCTTTACAGTTTTGTAAATGAGGAATGAATGAATGAATAGAAGGCCTAAATCAGTAAATCAGTATGGAATCTTGACATTTTGTGTTGCTTTTTCATTGAGTGTATGTTCCACTCAACGAAAAAAAAAAACAAAAGATCAAAAAAAGGGTTTTTGTCACCCTCAGTGAAAAAGCAACACAAAATGTCAAGAAAAGGTTCTTCATATTCATAAATCTCATTAACAAAAATAAAATAATATTTTAGGAAGTTATGGATAGCCAGCGGTTCTTCAATGGCATTGCCTCAAGAACCCTTTTTGGCCCTGATAAGGGTCTTGATAAGGTCTAAAAACAATTGTATAAATGTTTGTATATATGAGTTAGGAGTTAAAGAATGCAGAGCCAGATGACAGCACATGACAGTATTGGACTTCCTCTGGTAAAAGAGAAAGAGAGAGAGTCAGAGGCTTTGGGGAAAGCGGGCAGATCTAGATTCTTCCTTTTGCTTAAGGGAAGCTCTTACAGTAATACCATGAGACAACTTCAAGAACCACCTCGAATTGTTTGGTTCGAGAGCTTTTCCGTTGCTGTGCTCCACTGGTCTGGAATGCCGCTCCGGAAGAAATTATCCATGTGAATTTGTCCCTGTGGGCTTGCCGAAATCTCACCTGTTCAAAGCGCCCTTTTCTCGTGGCAGAGATGAACATGTGGCTGGCTGGCGTGCAGTGCAGCCGAGGCATAATTGATTCAGTTTGAACAGCTCTGGCAAGTTAAAGAGCGTTGGGAGTGCAATTTTAAGTGCCTGTCACACACATCAGTGCACTGGAGACTTCTGAAGGCTGATTGCCATTGACCTGCAGTTACCCCCTGTGTTTGCACTCGGTGCACTGCTGAGGAAAAAAAAGAGAGAAAAAGTCCTCCTGTAATCTCTGCGTATTGTGAAACTGTATTTATGCATCAGCACTGACTCCTGTCTCTTGCCTGAAAAAAGAAAACACTCTCTAATCGACTGTACACTACAGATCCAGCAGATTGAGATTAGGTAGATAAATCCTGTAGTGCTCCTTTAAGAATAAGTTTCCAAGCAGACAACAAAGCACTTCTCTAAGTCCCTCTGGATAAGAGTGTCTGCTAAATGCTGTATATGTAAATGGACAGTAAAACACAAGCCTCCTGTGGGCTATTTCACAAAGTGGATTTCTCAGTTTAGCAGGATTAGCAAGTCCTGTTCAGCAGAAGTGTTGTTTAAGCTCATTTTACAGGTTTCTCTTTGGTTATCTGGTTAATTGAGAAATTGTGCTCTGTGAAGTATGCTAATCTAATCTTACATCTGCGTCTCTATCTACTGCACGTCTTATCCTGTCTCCAACTTGCATGAATATTTACATCACTCTCTGATATACGAGATGCCACTTAGGGTCATACACTCGAACACACACAAACGCACACGCGAGCAGGCATGCCTTTGGCTCTCTGTCTCTGTCTCACTCCACCTACCCCCTCCCACCCCTGAACACACACACATACACAAGGAACACTCTGAACCTATGCACTATTTTAGCTCCCTCTGTTTTTGCCAAGACACAAACCTGACTGAATTCATTATGAGAAGATAGATCAGAACAGAAACATTATATAGCCTGTGGAGGCTGGTAAGCAGGCAGCTGTATGAATGGCATGTCGCTGGGTGGTGGGCAGCGCAGTGGCATGTCTGCTGTGTCCCAGCCACACTGCTTTGGGACACTGACCTCACCCGTCTGCTCTTAGTTAGCCCACTGTGGAAACGGGACCTTTCCCCTTGCCCATTGTTGCCGTGGCACCTGGGCAGGGCACTCGGAAACGGGGAAAGGGTGGAAGTTGGGTGGGGTATTTTTGGGGGACAGAATTTGGGGGATGCTGCACTGCAACAGGTGGTGTTTACAAGCT